>VZQC01004132.1:3381879-3448453 GCA_009823505.1 Rhizomys pruinosus | reverse complement strand
GATAGAAGAAAAAGTTGGCAGCAGACTACAAGACATAGGCGTAGGAAAAGACTTCCTAAATCAGACAGCAGCTGCACAAGAATTAAGGTCGACAATTGACAAATGGGACCTCATTAAACTCAAAAGCTTCTGTACATCAAAAGAAACAATCAAGGAAGTGAAGAGAAAACCCACAGAGTGGGAGGAAACCTTCACTGCAGAAACATCTGACAAAGCATTGATTTCCAGAATATATAAACTACTCAAAAAACAAAGAAGAAAGAAAACAAATGACCCACTCAAAAGATGGTGCAAAAAGCTGAACAGAGACTTCACAAGTGAGGAATTAGAGATGGCTGAGAAACATCTTAAAAAGTGTTCAAGGTAGCTAATAATTAAGGAAATGCAAATTAAACCCAGTTTAAGATATCATCTTACTCCAAAAAGACTGGCTAGGATCAAGAAAACAAATGATACCAAGTGCTGGAGAGGTTGTGGGGAAAGGGGAACACTCATCCACTGCTGGTGGGAATGTAAACTTGTACCGCCACTATGGAAACAGTGTGGAGAACCCTTGGAAGACTTGGAATGAACTTGCCCCCTGACCCAGTCATACCACTCCTGGGTATGTACCCACAAGACTCATCTTTCCTCAGAGATATATGCACAGTCATGTTTATTGCAGCTCTCTTCACAATAGCAAGGAGCTGGAACCAACCCAAGTGCCCTTCAACTGATGTGTGGATAGAGAAAATGTGGTACAGCTACACAATGCAGTTCTATGCAGCAGTAAAGAAAGATGACATCATGAATTTTGCAGGTAAATGGCTGGAGCTAGAAATATCATGCTGAGTGAAGTAACACAGTCCCAGAAAAACAAACGATGAATGTTATCTATCACTCATCTGTGGATGTTAGCACCAATTACCTACTTGTATGGCAAACTGAGCAAAGTAAATGTGATCTAAAAACAACTGTGCTCTTATATTGTAGAATCCCTTAAAAAATAAAGAAAAAGAATAAAATAAAGAATTTAAAAAAATAAATAAAAAGAAGGCATGGCCATACTGGAGGAAGTATGTCACTGGGGGTGGACTTAGAGACTTCAACAAGCCTTGCTGGTCTCCAGTTGCTCTCTTTCTCTCTCTGCTTCAACTATTCACTGGAGGATGTCAACCTCAGCTTTCTGCTCCAGCTCTTGCCACCATGCCTCCCTGCCATGTTGGACTCTACTTCCCTGGAACCATCAATCATAAGTTCAAATAAACTCTTCCTTTTACACGTTCCCTTGGTCATGGTGGTTTTATCACAGCAACAGAAAAGTGAGTAATACAGGCCTGGACTTGGGGACACAGTTCCAGGAACAGTTCCATCAGGAGAGTTCCAAGAGACAGCTGGTTCTGCGGTGGTTTGAATGAGAGTCCCCCATAGGCTTTAAGTATTCAGACATTTTGTCCCCAGTTGGTGGCACTATTCTGGGAGATCTTAGAAGGTGTGGCCATGCTGGAGGAAGTATGTCTTGGGGTCAGGCTTAATGAGTTCAACAAGCCTTGCCAGTCTCCAGTCTCTCTCTCTTGATTTCCTGTGCTCATTGTGAGATGTGACCCTGGGCTTTCTGCTCCAGCTCTGGCCACCATGCCTCCTGCCACAATGGACTTTGATTCCCTTGAATTGTCAATTGTAAACTCAAATAAACTCTTCCTTTTATAAGTTCCATTGGTCATGGTGGTTTAAAGTAACTAATACAGGTTCCAAGGGCTATCTCCTCCAAATTCTGTCCTACTGTTAAAAACTACATTTAAGAGTCAGGCTTTTTGTTCAGGGAATTGTAAACTTGGCATAGTCATGCCACACATTTTCTCATCTATAAAATAAACACAGTCATAAAATTCTATGAGCAAAAGAAGCCAAAAACTTATGTAAAATATGCAAGCTCTTGTAGTGATTCTAAACTCATAACTCATATCTTCATAGAAATGCAAGTTTCACAAGCAAGAGTTACATCTTTTCTTTTATCTGGTACCTAGAACACCACAAACCTCAAGGAGAAGGCCCAAACGTCTAATCAAGAGAAATGTGTCAAATGAAGCATTGATTGGATTTTTTTATTCAGCTGTGCACAAACCAAATTGTTTAGTTTGTGTCTCTTTGACATTGTCTCTGTCTCACCCACCCCTGTGTGTGTGTGTGTGTGTGTGTGTGTGTGTGTGTGTTTGTATGAACAGCATTGCTCAGAAGGCAGTTTTCAAGCGAATGATGACAGAATGGACTTCTAAAAATGAATTAAGGTCACAGGCCCATCAAATTGGGCTGTCAGAAACTGTGATCAAATCCTACAAAAATCACACTTTAAAAGTGTGAGAACCTGGAGAACGGAGACATGTGGTGATTATATTGGGGTCACACAGATGGGAAACAGAACTAGGATTAGAATTTGGTTCTTCTGATCTTTGGGATGTGAGTGTTATACACTACCACTCTAGTTATGTTTGAGGTGGTATTCCTCCAAATCTTTGTAATTTAGGCCATCCAGGTCTATAACCTAAAGATAGAAAGATAACTTGAAGAAAGTCTTTGCAAGGTAGAATCACTTTTATTATTATATAAGTCTCCTGATTTACATATGAAACAGTCTTTTTGAATATTCATTGCCTTCTGCCACCTGGAGGCACTTTTGCAGTCCCCATCTGCATCCCCTCCTTCAACACACTCAGTGTTATTATAGAGACTGCCTGCAGAAAACTCTGAGCAAAGCTGTGGGAAAGCCTGCATTTAAGGCAAAGACCCTATAACAGGTGTCAAAGAACAGGACTAAAGCCCATCTACAGGAATTGTGATGAAAATATTAATACCTGTGGGCAAAAGACATCGGGGAAGAGGAGGTTATTTATCATAAGGGGTGTTTGCTTTCTTGACTGATCCAGTAAATAATTTCTATTGGTGCAGTTGGGGCACTTCTATCTTGGGGGTAATCAATAGCTTTCTAATTAGATTTAAGGCCCCCACAGTAGGAGGGAACTCATTCATAGTACTACAAACATAGCCAAGTACACATAGGTGGAGAGGTCATAGACCCAAGAAAATAACCCACTTCCGTCATTCCCTCAGAACAGCATAATTTCTCACTCTATTCTAAAGATATATCCTTATAGGTACAGTGCATGTTACAAGTGCACCTCTCGTCAGTCACTAAAGAAGCTTCTTTCTCTAACAGATAGAGATTATTACAAAGTTCCACAATTGGCCAAATGCTGAGAACAAGTGTCTGTGAGGTGCCCAGCTCTAAGTGACACATCTACTATGGGACCTCTTCACCTAAGGCTCAGAAAACATCATGGAAGAGGGGGCAGAAAGAACTAAGAGCTAGAGGGACAAAAATACCCGCTGGTGCTCAAGGCATTCTCGACATGATATGGAAGCCTCACAAATTGAATCTCAATAGTATGATAGTCTAACAAGATCTACATATATTGACACAATCAACTGACATACAAAAGTGGATGAGGGAAATTCCAAGGGGGTCCCACCATAAGATGAAGAGATTACAGGCAGTAAGTGGATGCTGAGGGGGAAAGAATCAGTTTTCTTTAGCAAATGGAGAAGTTTATAAGTTATCTAATTTCAAGTGGGCAGATCTAAACACAGGGACACAGGATCACTAGTAAATGGGCTCAGTACATTATGTATATGTGTGTGTATTATGTATGTGTGTATATATATGTTTTTTTCTTTATATATATATATATATATTGTTTATCAAATCTAGACCCGTGTCCCCCCCATCCCCCCACCCCTCCAGAGCTCATGCATTCTGCCAAACATGCTTTTCATCTCTTTCTCAGTGTTTCTCAATATTCTCCATGTGGAAATTAACTGTTTTGAGCAGAAGTTTACTGTTTCAGTCAGTTTTTTGATGCAGTCCTTTCTGTTGTTGTTGTTTCCAATATGCATCACTCTCAACTGCTTTGGACAAAAGCTCAAGGGGCTGTGCACAAGAAATACTTACAACTAGGTAATTGGCACTAGCATCCACAGATGAGGGATACCATTCGTTGTTTGTTTTTCTGGGACTGTGTTACTTCACTCAGCATGATGTCCTCTAGCTCCAGCCATTTTCCTGCAAAGCTCATGATGTCATCTTTCTTTACATATATATGTATAATTATAAATGTGTGTATGTATGTAACAATACTTGAAGAGGTCAAGAAACTGAGGAGTAGGGACATGGGATGAGTTGGAAGATTGGAAGGGATGAAAATAATGCAAGGACTATACTCATGTATGGTATTTGCACACATATATGAAAATAATTGGGGATGACAGAGTTTGAGACTTATTAGTATGGCTTCTGAATTTTATGAGGCAGAAATGAAACTGCTGTTTTACTGGATCATCAAATCAAGGCTCTGTGAATGTACTGGGCTCCCTATAACAGTACTTCTCAACAAAGTTGTCCATTAGAATGATCTAAGGGACCTGAAAAGCTTGAGATGGATGCTATTGATTAGGTATAGGGCCCATGTGAACTTTGGCCTGGGGACATAGCTCAGTTAGTAAAATGCTTGCTGTATAGCCGTGGGGACCTGAATTCAATTCCCAGAACCCATGTTAAAAAGCAGAGAATTGGTGGCATGTGTTTCAGCCAGTTTAAGATGCTTGGCAGGTGAGGGTCCTTGTTCTCCACAAAGGGATTGGCTCCTGAGGAATAGTGTATGAAGTAAACTCTGAAAACTCTGGCCTTCACATATGCATGCACACCTGCATTCCTGAACACATACACGCACACAGAGTTCTCCATGAGATTCTAATATGTAATCAATATTAAGAACACTTAATTTAGATAAGGGGTTAAGAAACATTCTATAAAGTCCCTCAAATTAAAACTATTAGCTCCTGTTAGCATCTAGGCTATTCAGTTTCACTACCTTAGCACAAAATAGCCAGCAATAATATGTAAACAAATGGACTGCTCCTGTCCTGAAGAACAGGCGATGAGCCAGATTTGAGCCACAGAGGGTAACAGTTTGCTGATCTGTCTTCTTGACACTCAAGCCATCAGTTGTGATCTGACAGGATATGTACTTAAGGACAAGTGAAGTTATTTTGTGGATGAAAGATTTAGCTGATCGAGAACAATGAAAGCTGAAACAATTCTCCTTAAAACCAATTTCTAAAAACATGCATAATGCAAATTCATTTTTTTCTGTTGGGAAATTAATATATTTTTAAAGGTCTCCTGTGCCTAATATTCAGAATTTTAAAAACAAGTACTACCTTCTGTTCGAAGCCTTTTTATACAGTTATGTAAACACACACCCGCTTTTGTAGCTAATATCTTGAGAGCATTTTATGCAAAAGATTCCTGGTCCGCATCACATTTCCTCTCATGCATTTGGAGTAAATACCGGGGCGTGCACGATCATATTCCCTTGCCATCATTTTTCACACTGTTACCTTTGACAAAAAACAATGCAGTCAAGGGTTTTGTGTTCTTCATCGGAAAGGAAAGCGCTTTAAAGCATTTAGAAGAACAATTTGGCCGTTTCTATGTGGCTTAGCTGTTGATATGATTTGGGGCCTGCCAAAGTTGAGCCAATGCCTTTGTCTCTGCAGCGGCAATGCTGTAGTATCATCTAGCTTTTCTCTGGTAAGTATGATTCTATAATCCAAGCACCAATCGGGCTTGTTAAGGTTCCGGCAGCAGTGCTGAGCTGCTATGTGGTCCCAGGAATGCTGGCTGGCAGGAAGAGGGGCCATTTCTGTGTGGAGAACAGTGTGGCTTTGCATCACCCCAAGCTTTGTTGGTTCGGGCTGTACGGTAAAGTTTCTGCTTCTATAACCTCTCTGCTACTGCAGTGATATCTGTCTCTGAGCTCAAGACTACCATCAGGTCTCTGATGAAATCAGGATTTATATTCACTCCAAAAGCCAAGCAGAAATGATAAAAACATATTAGTATTTAATAATTTATGTCCTTTGAGAAGTTTCTTTTTTATTTTTATTTTTTAAAGTTATTTTTATGTGTATGAATGTACTGTCTGCATGTAGGTCTGTGCACCCATGTCGTGCAATGCTGCGGAGGTCAGAAGAGGGTGTCGGATTCCCCTGGAACTGGAGTTAAAGATGGTTTGTAGCTGCCATGTGGGTGCTGGGGATTGAACCCGGGTCCTCTGCAAGAGCAGACTGCGCTCTTAACTGCTAGGCCAACTCTCCGGCCCTGAGAAGTTTCTTACTGTGCATTTTCTTTGAGCTCTGGGCTGGCCTCAGAGCTTTCCTCCTGCCTCACCTCCTGGAGTACTGGGATTACAGACAGGTGCCACCTCAACCATCTTCCCTTTTATTCATTGATCAAAGCATTTCACATGCATTACTTGGGCAGCAGCAGAATGCAGCCATGGATGGAGGATCTATAAGGCTTTCTATCCTCTGCAACTTTGTACTGAGTATGCCCTGCAGTCTTTATCACTTCCTGGAAAATTGTTTTGAAGGGTCCCTGCATCTTGTTTTTCATGCATATTGACAGCATCAATCAATCAGCTTTAACTTGTGGTGAGGACTAGAATTCAATGCAGGTTCAAATTCCCCTTTGAAGACAATAGGATCCCTGTGTATTCCCTTCTGCTCCCCACAAGCAGGGCTGGCTCTGCTTATGATCCTACCTGGCTCAGGTCTTTTCCTCTGATGTCTTTATCAACTACTTGTTGACTCCTTTCTGTGGCTTTATATCACTCACACGGAGAGCGATGAGATGAAAATGAATTATTTTCCCCTCTAAGATGGCATACAAATCTATAATCATATCATCTGCATCATCACCACAGCCATTGACACCACCCACCCCATGTCACCCACTGCCACCAACACAATTGCCATTCTCAGGGCCAATAAGGGCAGCTACCACCACTCCTACCAGGACAGTAGTACTGTTCCCTCCACCCAGGGAGTTACACCCTACCCACCCTACAGCCATTGCTGCTAAAAGTTTGTCTCACATAAATCTTCTTGTGATCCTCAAGGTTAAGCAATGGAGGCTCCAACAAGAAAAAAAATAAAATAAAGATTTACCCATGCAGCATAGCTCCAGTGGACTCAAATATCCTTGTTCTTTCCTATAATAGGAATTCACATCAAAGTGTCGCTACATATTAAACACTCTTCTCAGTACGTGAATTAACTCACAAAAAGGGTATGGCTAATTTTCCACATTACCAAGGCCCATGAAGGGAAGTAAGGACAAGATGGAGCCCTCATATAAGGTCCTTGTGGCTAACATTCACTCAGGTTTCCTTATTCTAGACTGCCTTTAACTACTCCACCAGAAAGCTGACCAATGATACCACGTGGCTTGTACTCAGGAAGCAAGGGTGATGAAAGGAGAAATCAGCTCCCTGAGAGTTAGGCAAGGTTATTCAGAGTAGATCTCTCAAGGTTACACATTTCAGAGTACATAGGCTCCTCTCAAACAAAGAACCCCCTGATAGCATCATGCCTTTCTGAGCTGGAGAGATGGTATTTGCTGAATAAAGGTGTTTACTTCCCCCACGGCTATCAATTTGCTCAGCTTTAGATTTTACCTGGTGCATTCCAAGCCAGAAAACACTCTTAAAAAGCAATTTCTTTGTCATGCTTTTAAAACATAAAATCTAGTTTTCATTTTATCATCTTATGAATTTATTTTTTTTAGGTTGCCACTTAAAGTAGCATGGAGTCAGTCAGGTGCATTGCTTGGGAATCATAATTTGAATTTTGAGAATTGGTGCTGAGGTTTCTCCTGTGAAGGGGAAAACAAGCCTCCTGTAAAGAAACATGTTTTCCAATTAAATTAGTGAAGAAGGTATTGAAACAAAAGATATTTTCGAAGACTTTGCATCTGAAGAGGTCCCTTCTGTTGTGCTGGTTCACAGAACACGGGCTATCAGCTTCATGAGCATGGCTAAGGGACATTGGTTTTAAACTATAGGGCTTCAGTGTGTTTCAAACAAAGCTAATGCAGACATTGAATGATTGGAAGAAAGTGAAGAGAGAGCCTTGAATTTCTTATATTGAGGGTCAGGGAGGCCAACCTCTGAAAGTCACCCAGAAAGCCAGTCCAGGAAAGGACCATGGCACGATTACTTTTACTTATAGCTTATTGCTCCTAAACTGAGGAACTCCATCTGTGTCTTTAGGAATAAGAGGGCATATGAGGATAGTTCCAAAGCATCATACAGGAGTCCAGATGTCATCAAGTTTAAGGTGACAAAGGTGAGGGTGGAGATGAACTCATTCTTCTTCAGTTCACTGAAGCTTTCCCAATGTCCATTACCCTCCCAAGGGCATTTCATTATCCCTGGTCCTTTGACAGTTCCACACTGTTAAAGGTGGTGCCAAAGCTACAGTTATCACAGTTATTAACATTTTATGAGCTTGTTATTCACTCCTTAAGCTCCTTAATATGAAGTGGTGCATTTTAAAAGCACAGCACACACTTAATTGATTCTGCTATAAAAATGCTCCTGAACTCTGTGGATTTCTGTTTTTGCTGCAGAGACTGGGTTGTGTTAGCGGGGACAATCTAAATTTATGTATATAGACATGATAAAAGACAGCCTAAGTTTTTGTTAGAGATCCTACAATTATGTTAATTCCAATGGACCCTTCTTGCTGTCATGAACAATGGCTTTAGTTTAATTTCTGACTGTTTTCCTTGTAGATGTATCATATGTCAAACTCTAAAGATCTCAAAATTTCTACTTCATGTATCAGTAACTCAGAGTTGAACCAGGTTTTTGGATTATTAACTTTCACCTATGAAAGTTTTGTCAATGATTTTCAGCAGCCTTTGTGACTAGTCTCTTCATATGGAAAAAGGCTCTGACTTAAAAGTATATACCTTAGTTGTATATGTCAACCTCGCTCTCCTCTGATCTAGAAAACAACAACACCCTCGTACTTGCTACCTGGCTGGTATGTTGCTGGTGGCCACGGAAAGATCAGAACCAAGATGCTTTTACTTTCATTTCCATGGTATTTAATTGAAATTACTTAAATATTTATGAAACTGCTGTAAGAGTAGCAAAAATGTAAGAAAGAAATAAATTGCTTTTTACTATAATCACTAGGAAATTTATCTATGTTCCCTTTGTATGATAAAAATGATTGAAGCTTAACCAAAGATGAATTTATTCTATTTCTTGAAATAAGTAGCAATTGTAACCCTCATGGCAACCCTTTAATAAGAGTTGAATAATGAATTTTATATTGTCTTAGGCTCTAGGGCAGGGTGAGCTTGATTCTTCAGAGGCTGTAGGTATCCTTGCAATTTATAAGGGGTCTGTGAGACTTCTGGGGGCCGGAGAGATGGCTCAGCGGTTTAGTGCCAACTGCTCTTGCAGAAGACCTGGGTTTGATTCCCAGCACCCACATGGCAGCTAAGAACCATCTTTAACTCCAGTTCCAGGGGAATCCGATGTCCTCTTCTGACCTTGGTGGCATAGCACAACATGGGTGCACCAACCTACATGCAGACAGTACACTCATACACATAAATAATAATAATAATAATAATAATAATAATAATATGAGACTTCTGGATATTTTTCAATTTTTTGCTCAGGATGAAGTTGAACCCTAGATCTCTGAGTGGAACAGATTTTTAAAATGGGAGTCTCTACTTCCTCATGCCAATAGTGTGATGAAAATATCTGACCAGTTGGTTTCTCAAAGACTTGCCTGGCTTAAGAAGACACTGTGTCAATCATCAGGCTAATTGACCTCCTTTCCTCTCCTCTTTCACAAGTATTTACCAAGTGTTCCATTTCTGTCATGCCCTAAGATGGGCTCTAGTTCTTTTGTGCATTTTCTAGCTTAGTTGAAAACACAGGCTTATAAACCTCTAGTCAGTGTAGTGAAATAAATGTGTGCTATAAGTCAAGAATAAGGATTGAAGAGGTAAATGTAACAGCCTCTGATGCCTGGACAGAGGAAGGGAAATGTGGACTATCCCGAAGGATAAGAGCAGGAACTAATCAGATGTCAGAGGTGGGCAATGTTCTTTCTACAGAGGGAAAAGGGTTTCCAGACAGTGCGTGTTGCATAAAAATAGGATACAGTCAACGAGTGTTGAGTGGCAAGGTTGTTGCTGTACTGGGAGCAAAAGGTTGTTGTGGAAAAAGCATCAAGTGCTAGCACTGAAGGATTCTGCAGGATCAAGCCTTTGAGGGTCAGGTTCATATTTGTACAGAGTAGAAATGCAGTATAGTATATCATGGGGATATCTGAATCCCATGGGACAATCAAGGATAATTTTAAGATCTTGGGCTTTTACATTTTCTTTATTTACTTCTAAGACAATAATAATACTATCTCTCATGTACGGTGGCTTAGAAGGTCTAGTCTTCATGAAGTCCTGGGCATGGAGTAGGCCCTGCCCAGTTCAGATCCGGGTCAGTCCCTCCACAGTGCTCTACGTCGTCTTCTCTTACTGGTGACTTTAATCCTAGAATGATTCCTTCTTTTGTGAGCCACCAGTGTCTCTGCCCCTTCTATCAACCCACCGAAACAAAAACTCAGTGTTCGGTTTCTTCAGTTTAGAAAGGTGTTTCTCCTTTTTACTTCATTCTTGTTCAACTCTGTTTGTCTCCTTTTATAAGAAAACTTCTCTAACTAGATGCCTGTTGCTTCTGTTTGTACTCATCTTCCACAGATTTCATTCCAATTAATTTTTTACCTCTGCAGTCTCCTTGCTGTTCCTGCTGAGGTTCTCAGTCACCCTCAGTGGTTGTTTCCTGTTGTGCTATTTCCTCCCTGGTCATTGGCAGAGATGACTTTGCTCTCAAGAGTGAACTGTGTCCTCCTCTTAGCTTCAATCACAGTACTGTCTCGCTGGCCTTCCCACCATGCTCCTGTCTTGCTAGCCTTCCCAGCATGCTCCTGTTTTGCTGACCTTCTTCCCAGCATGCTCCTGTTTTGCTGATCTTCTTCCCAGCATGCTCCTGTTTTGCTGACCTTCTTCCCAGCATGCTCCTGTTTTGCTGACCTTCTTCCCAGCATGCTCCTGTTTTGCTGACCTTCTTCCCACCATGCTCCTATCTTGCTAGCCTTCCCAGCATGCTCCTGTTTTGCTAGCATTCCCAGCATGCTCCCATTCCTGCTCAGCCTCTTTTACTGTCTCTTACAAGTAAACTTCCCAGTCTTTGTCCTTGGCCTTTTCTCTACATCTGTTTTCTTTTTTATAGTACCATAGCTGTCAGTGCCATGGACCAACTCATCCACATCACCAGCCTCTCATCTTTTCTCTAGGATGGACACAGAATAAGACTAACTTTGTAGCATGGTTTATGAAAATGAAAAGTTCTTGTTTCATAGTTTGCCAGTGCATTCCTGCTGCATCACGTAGCGCTCTCTCCACTGTTCAGTATGCATAGGTCACGTTGTTACCTTTTTTTATTTAATTCCTTGAACATAGGAAGTACTCATAGTCTCAGTCCCTCCTGCCATAAGCAGTTTCTTAAAGTTTCTCTCTCTGGTTAGTAGGCTCTTTCTGTAGTATTCACACAGCTTGTTTGTTCCAGCCTTCCATCTTTAACCAAGGTAGTCTCAACATATCTATTTATACCAACCTCGTACAATACCAGGTAGGTATCGTACAATACCTACCTGGTATTGTCTGATCGTCTTTCTTTCATTAAAATATCAGCCCTCATGAGAGTAGGGGACTTGTGTATTTTGTTAATTGGTTTATTCCAGGTCCTAGAATACTGCCATGCAATAGTAAATGCTCAATAAATATTTGTGATAGGCATGAATAAATAAATGTTAGTTCTTTGGCTGAAAGGCCTGCGAGCAAATGCTAGTTGAATAAATGAGTAAATAATCACCACCATGCTCCTGTTTTCCACAGGAGTCAGACCTGGTAAAATTAGAGTCATTCCGTATGGCTCTGGGTCACTGAGTTTGTTGTGTCCTAGTTAACCCCCGTGGCGCATAATTCTGATTTCTTTGAATTTTTTTCCTTGTTCTTTTCATCCAGGCAAAACAAAACAGAGGCAGTAATAAGCAGCCATCATTAATTATAGCTGCAGTTCTTAAAGGTTGGATGCCCCTTTCTAAGCTGGATTTAGGAGGCCTTTGGAGAACACTATCTTGGAACATGTTCACTCAGAGGGCGAGCTCTTACACGGAGACTAAGAGTGGGTTTGTGCTAGTGTGAAATGGAGCCTGAAGAAGCCTCAGGAGAGAGTGAGGACTGCAGAAAGGTGAGACATATCTGCTCTCACCATCCACTTTGCCCTCCCTACCTGTATGATTTTTGACTCATTACTAACATAATTTGAGCTTCCATTTTCCTATCTGTACAGTAGGCATTCTAGAAGTTACTTCGTGGGAGTGCTGTTTAGTCTAAGTTGAAATCAATATTTCATTTTTGTACCTAGTGCATTTCCTAGCACAATGTGGGTGCTGTTATTAATAACAACATTGGTACCAGTTAAATTACCTCCCCATCCTAAGAGCTGACTCATTCAAAAACAGTTCTGCTATTTATCAAACCTTTACATAGGAGTTTTATTCAAAACCTGTTTAAATAAAGGAGTGGAAAATAAATGACAATTATTAAAGAATCTTCTTAAACTGGCCTGCGTGATTTTGTTGCACTTTATAAATAAAGCTAAGAAAGACCTGGAAGAGGAGACCTGAACAAAGGGTGTGTCGGGTAAGAATGTGAGGGATGAGAATTTATAAACTAGAATATTTTTCATTCAATCCAATTCACATTTTTGAACTAGTGTGTACCAGGATTCTACTGACCATATTTATGTGAAGCAGACATGACACTCACAATTACAGATGAGGAAACTGATGATCAAGATGTTAACTGTCCAAGATATAGGATCAGTATTCAAGGGAAAATATGTCTAACATTATGATTGGTCACTCAGAGTCTGTATCTTGTTTCTGTCTGCACAGAGGTTTCTCTGTTTTCAGCTTAGATAGTGAGCCCTGCCTCTGTTAGTAAGGCTATTACTGCCTTTCCAGCAACCATCAGGAACTTTAGATCAAACTGATACACAGGCATTTGTTTGGTTATTGACTCCCTGATGGTTATCATAGGTATAACCATAAGTCACTTTTCTTGGGACCTCTTCTCCCATATATAGTGATTCTTTCCATCTCTCTTAACACATATATAACATGAAATATGGATACATATGAATCACATGTACACATAACATGTATATATATCATATCTGAAAAATGTATCATAAAGAACAAACATAAGCTAGAAAAGTCATTATGTATCCTAAAGACTTTTCCTTTCAGTTTTAACCACTGAATGGCCTCCTTTGCTCAGTCTCTTTATTTCATGTCTCTCTTTTCATTGGTTATATGATTCTAGGGTATTCCAAGGACCCTGTGACCTGTTACAGTGAGATAACAGCACAGCTTTTTTTCTCCACAGAGCATGCCAACAGCTGGATGGTGCTGCTTTAGCCCTTTTCCAAAGGGATGAGATGAAGGACTCTGTAATGATTCAATGCTAAATCCTTGTCTGCCCTTCTTTTGCATCAGTTTTTTTTCAAGAAGTTGGTAGAAGAAATGCGAATAGTACTTTAGAAAAATTACATTTTTGGTTGTCACCCTATAACCACATTTATCATAGTATTGACAGGTGAGAGGACAAGAGTTCTGGGGAGAAAAAGGATATGAAGCACAGAATGGAAAAATGGCGGCCATGGGAAGAGAAAGATGAAAGAAGGGTGTAGGAATGAAGGACAAGGTGAACTGGAAGAGAAGAGTAATAACACTAGAGATCTGATCACCTTAGAACAATTCAGTGTAGCGATAGTATTAAGTATCTTTGAAAACCAGAGACTGACTTATAAGCTGGAGTTCTAATGGACCCAAATCAGTTCTCTAGTGAGGAGAGTGGTAAGAGACGCACTCCTTTTTTCCTAACTCAGTGAATCTTCATAGAACTCCATGAGATAAGCCAAGCTCTGCTAGTTTTATTTTTATTTTTATTTTTGTGCTGGGGGTTGGACCTGGACCTCTGCAGGCTAACTACATTCACATGCCAAATTCTACTCTTCAGGAAAAGAGAACAGAAACCTTTGTGAAAAAAATCTATAGAATACAAATTTAAACTGTTTTCTGCTGGGCATGATGGCGCATGCCTTTAATCCTAGCACTTGGGAGGCAGAGGCAGGCAGATCTTGGTGAGTGCAAGTCCAGCCTGGTCTACAGAGCAAGTTCCAGGACAGCTGGGGCTACAGGGAAACCCTGTCTCAAAAATACCAAAAACAAAACAAAACAAAAACAAAAACTGTTTTCTTTATCATAATTCTCAGAAATTTTAATCTACTGCTAGTGTCTTTGCAACGTTAGGGTATACTGTGTAGCCTTACATTATTTCAGAAACTCAGTTTATGAACTTTTTTTGGATGACATTAAAACTATTCAGAGAAAGGTGTTTGTTTGTGCTTGGCAGGGGATCATGCATGCTAAGCAAGCCTGTCACCAACTAAGATACAAAAAAATCAGTAGTCTTAATAAGAGTCTAAAATTCTATTTATACTTATTCCTGAGGAGTGTGGCATGTTAATAGATAGATTTTGAGCAACATTATAATTATAATGCTATAACACAGGAGGACATGAAATCCATACCATTCACCTGAAAACAATAATGAAAAGGATTTAAAAATTTTAAGTAGACCATTATTGACAGGAAGAAATCGAAGTATAAACAATTGAATAATTCAGGGAAATATCTATCATGTTCCTCCTAGGACTGTTAACCTGCTCTTAGTATTTAGTTACTATAAGTAAGTTTACAACCTTATATGATTCACATTCTCATGAAATAAATAAAAATGGGTAGGGGCAGAAGAAATACTTTAAATTGACACATTTTCCTATCTTTATCTAATTCGTTTTCTATGAATGGATCCTAAGATTTAGAAGAGAAAACACTACACACACAAATAAGTGTTGGTTATGGAATTAATATATACTTTGATCTTAGTTATTAAAGTATAAAAGTATTATATGTCCATTTGTTGACAGCTGACCTTAAATCTAAAACTTACATGATGTTCATAGATGTACTTCTTGGCAATGTGAGGATTCTGTAGCAGCTAATGTCTTTGCTCAGTCTGAGATGGGCAGGATTTGGGTAAGGCTTATTTAATCTCCTGGTATCAAACTCAGGGGTACATCAGTACTTAAAACAGTCACTACTTCCACTCTCTCCAAGATAGATATACTACAGCACACTAAGAAGGCTGAGTTCCCTAGACTTAGGCAATGAATTCTCTATTCCAATCATTTCTAACAGAATTTGTCATTATATAGTTCTTTGATGTGTGCATTCCTTCCTTTCCCTCCACGTGAGGAGATGTATGAGTTAGATAAAATATGTAACCAGCACTCTGGTTACATATTATAACCAGCACTCTGGTTACATATTATAACCAGCTCACTGGTTATAAAAACTTAAAAATGTTAGCCACTTTCTGGATGCATGCTTATAAACACAAAAGTTTTCTTGTGACAATTGGATATGTTCAAGAGTAAGAGAAAAAGTATGGATAGAAGAGTGGGAGTCGGCAGAAGAGAAGGCCACAGGCAGCATTCTAAAAGAAAGGGCTAAGACTCTAACCAATTTGTACTTTTATTGGGCAATTAATTTTTTAAAGAATTAGACATTTATATGCCTGGAGAGATGGCTCAGCAGTTAAGAGCATGTGCTGCTCTTGCAGAGGACCTGGGTTCAATTCCTAGCATCCACATGGTGGCCAACAACCATCCATAACTCTAGTTCCAGGGAATCCAATGCCCTCTTCTGACCTCCACAGGCACTGCACAACACAGGGACACTTACACACATGCAGGCAATGTGTGTAAAAATAATAAAAATAAAAGATTTTTATGAGATTTGTACAATTGCTACCACCTAACATGGAAGAAAAAAAAAAAGACTAAACCACTTTGAAACATTTTTTTAAAAAACAGACAAAAAACTAGCAAACGAGAGTTTGGACCATTAGGCAAAAAGAACGTGAGAGTTTGAAAGCAAACGAGTGTCCCGATGGCCACTGTCTGCTATCTAGAGAGGGTACCAGGCCAAGCTCAAAAAGCCACAGTGGCCAGAGCTCATAGGGCAGAGGAGCCTCTGAAGATACAGGTGCTATTGTCCTCCATTTGCTGTGATAACTAATTAAAATAACACATACAGGACCACAGAGCAGGGTGACCTGTAGCCAGTCAGGGTTCTCTTCCATTCTGCCATGGCTGTATTTCTCTTCTGATTCTTTTTGAATAAGAAACTGACCCCCACTTCCTATAGTTTCAGCCAAGACTGCTGAACATGCATTTGTGTCATTGTTTCATGAACCCTGTAAATCCTAAATTGTAAATCCAATATATAAATTGTATATCCATTATTGGAAGAGATAAAGGCTCTTACTTCTAAACATAAATGGACATGAATGGCCAGCATACAATGTCAGGCTAAGTTGAAAGAGCAAATACAGAATGGCTAAGTTGGACTTTTATAAAGGAAAGTCTCCTAATTACACACCAGTTTACTGTACCATAGCCAGAAGTAAGCATTTAGTTTTCAGCATAAATAATTCTATATGCATATGAATTATTTCACATTATTCCTCTTCTTGATTTTAGATATTTAAGTATTCTAAAATGAGTAGTTCAAAACCATCTATTATAATCCAAGACTTTTCAATTCAGCACTCTATGAGAAAGACTTTTGAGTGATACACTGGGGAGTGGATTTAAGTTCTGGCTCAGTTCCCCAAGTCATTTGGACAGGTTATGCAAGCTCTGAATGAAACAAGGATAGAATTCACACCATTTGGTGGCTATATAGACTGTAGAAGACAATTCAGGTAAACTTCATACATGGCAACTATTCCCCACATAATACTGATGGTTGTTATGTGAACTGTTGTTTAAGCTATTAATGCTGGCTGCAAAAATCACACACTACAAACTTAGGACTGCACTGGTCTTTTGCTCAATGCCTTTGCTAAGATGAAGGCAGAAATATTTATGTCCCGCATACTTCCAGAATAAAATGATCCAGAGATATGATAGCAAAATCTATCATACTAAAATAGTTCAAATGAAATTCAAGCAAGGACTACTAATTATTTTACATTTGATATTTCTTTAGAGCAAATGCTGTGGGTTGAATAAAAATTCAAAGGCATAATCAAGTAAATTTAAGTAAATCATATTTGTAGATTAAGTTGAATTGAATTCAGTGTGAAAATATGTTCCTTGTCTTTATTCAGTTCTGAGTAACTTCTAAGGAGATTCTCTCACCTCTGTTACTGGTAATTTTAGCTTTAAAAACTACTTACTAACTTGTTGATTTCACCTGTCAGTATATTTGTGGTGTTAGGAACAGGTCAGAAAGAGTAAATTAAAAGGAAAGGGTTAACCATGCAGGAGCAACTCTCTCGTTGAAGCAGGTCTGGTTCCCATGACTACCTTAACCACAAGAATACAGTCCACCCTGAGTTCCTAGTTCCCACAGCTACCTGAGATCAGGATGAACTTTCCCAGCCCTGAAGGAGTGATTCCTACCCCCTAAGAAGCCCATTCCTCTCCAAGGGGCTTCGTGCTGCTAAACACAACCAATCAGCTTAAAGGTCACCACTGCTTGCATTGTGTTTCTATAGCCTTGCAATTGTGTATGTATGATGTCACCAAATTCCTCTAGTTTGTGGTTTTTGTCTTTATAAAGTCTCTGTAACAGACAGCTGCAGTCGCAACCATCCTGTGTGGAGGGGATTGCGTCGCTGACACATCAATAATTGGCTTCACTGATGCGTCAGTTTTCTTAATTGGGTTCTGTTGCACCAGCAAATTAAATAAATTTTGTATTAATCTGTGGCCCCTTGTTGGCTTCTTTTGTGAGTGTGGCAGTTTGAGTCCAACAGTGGTAAATTCTGTGGTACTGATTTTTGCTCAGGATGTGGTTGGGGTAACTCTTATGATCCAGTCCTTCTTTTAAGGATTTCTACTTCTTGAAAGACTCCAGAATCCAAGCAGATGCAACATCCTTTTATTAAATTCAGAGCCTATCTCTGGCTAAACAGAGGATAACTCTTCAGATACATTTTCCTGAAGACTACATTTGACCTAATTGCTAAAGGACTTAAAAAAAAACTGATGTTATTAACCTGTACATTTGTGATTCCAGATTGACCAAGTAATGACACAGAAAGTAAATGAATGGAAACTTATCACACAACAATGAACATAAGGGCAGAATTCTTATAGTAATGTTAAATAAAGCAAACAAAAACAGACAATACTACAAAGTTGGTCACTATGTAATGATAATATATTTACCTGGAAGACATAACAGCTATAAATGTTTATGCAAGTGATAAAATAATTGACAGAAGCAAAATTAAAGCTGAAAATTAACTTCATAATCATATTTGGGGATTTTAACACTTGTATTCTTCCTATTGATTGATGTTATAAGAAAAAAGAAACTGGTGCTGGAGAGATGACTCAGTGGTTAAGAGCACTGGCTACTTGTGAACAGGACTTGGGTTCAATTCCCAACACCCACTAGTAACAGTCTGTAACTCCAGGTCCAGGGGACCTTATGCCCTCTTCTGACCTCTCTGTGCACTACACAATATTCGTGCACTTACATTCATGCAGCTAATCCACATAAAATAAAAGTAATAAATAAAATATTTTAAAATAAACCATTAAAACAATCTTTTTTTTTTTTTTTTTTTTTGAAAGGGTCTCTCTGTAGCTCCAGCTGTCCTGGAACTCACTATGTAGACCAGGCTGGCCTTGAACTCACAGAGATCCACCTGCCTCTGCCTCCCAAGTGCTAGGATTAAAGACATGTGCCACCATGCCTGGATTAAAACAATCACTTTTTAATAGTGAAAAGCACCTTCAAGAGGGAAAGGTAACAAGAGAATTTGTAAGATTTCTACTTTGAAAAGCAGGAAATAACATGAAGAAAAATTAAATAAGCTATAAATAAATGGTTTGGTATAATTGTATTAAACTCCCAGTTCTCCCAACAATCCAGGATGCTTTGGGTGGGGGTGGGGGTGCACGCCCTTAGTCCTAGCACTCAGGAGGCAGAGGCAGGGGGATCTTTGTGAGTTCAAGGCCAGCCTGGTCTACAGAGTGAGTTCAGGACAGCTGGGGCTACAGGGAGACCCTGTCTTGAAAAGATCAATTTTTTTTTCAGATTTGTACTGAATTTAATTAGGAGTGTACTAAAGTCAGTCCTGCAAATGATAAGTAAAACTAGTTGACACACTGTAAGGCTATAATAATGTAAAGCGCTCTCTTTCTTCATAGGAATAAATTTATCAAAGGAATGGATAAAGATTCCGGAATTAGAGATGTGTTCACATGGGAATTGAATTTTGGAAAAGCACCAATTTAATCCAATGGGAAAAGGAAATGATGGATGGAACCCAAGGAGACAAAATGAAATTGAATACTATTTAACAGCATCTTCATGAAGTTTCATACCCTAAAACGTAAAGAAAAAATAAGATGCTTTTGCTTTTGCAAGAAAATATAGAACATTTTTTTTAAACATTAAAAAATTTTTTTTAATTTTATTTCTTTCTGTATGTGTATGAATGTACTGTCTGCATGCAAGTCTGTGCACCCGTGTCGTGCAATGCCGCGGAGGTCAGAAGAGGGTATCGGATTCCCCTGGAACTGGAGTTCTCCTGGAATTGGAGTTTCAGACGGTTCTCGGCCGCCATGTGGGTGCTGGGGATCGAACCATGTGGGTGCTGGGGATCGAACCCAGGTCCTCTGTAAGAGCGGTCGGCGCTCTTAACCGCTAGGCCCCATAGAACATTTTTATGATTTGGCACACATAAGCATTTTTTACACAGTTCACTGAAAGTGGTAAACATGAGAGGAAAATGACAATTTAGATTTCACAAAATAAAAAGTTATTACTCATCGCTGGGCGTGGTGGCGTGCGCCTTTAATCCTAGCACTTGGGAGGCAGAGGTAGGTAGATCTCTGTGAGTTCAAGGCCTGCCTGGTCTATATAGTGAGCTCCAGGCTAGCTGGGACTAAAGGGAGACCCTGTCTCCAAAAAACCCAAAAAAAGTTATTACATCAAAAAGGTACTATAAGTAAAATGAATAGCAAGTGACAGCAGGGTAAACAGTCTACAAAACCCTAGTGTGACAAAGGTTCATGACCAAGGTATATATTAATCTCGACTCTTAGAGATTACTGGGGACACAGAAACACATTCACAAAGGCCTCATTCAAGCTTTATTCACTGCCACTCAGTACTGATTCAGCACTGCTAACCTTGGGTAAGAAGACGGGTGAACAAACAGATACATTCAGTTAAATACGTATTATCATGAATAAAACTGCTAATGCATTCAACAACATGGATGAATCTCAAAAACATTTTACTGAGTCAATGAAGCCTAACAGAAAACGTAGTATACAATTCCATTTATATGAAGTTCATAAAGAGGAGAAACTTAGACATAGTGAAAGAACGTAGAATATTGTTACCCCTGGAAAGGAGGAGTGATAGTGATGTTTTATAGCTGGGCTACCCAGGTGCATGCAATTGTCAATATTCAGGGAAGGTGCACTTAATATTCATTTCATTTGACGGAAATTGTGCATTAACAACTGTAAACAAGTATTGAACTCTACTTAGTGATACACATCCTGAATTATTTAGGAAGAAATGTGTTCATGTCTGCAGTTAACTTTGAAATGTACTGAAAAGCAGATGGGAGCAGAGGAGAGGCAGAACAGCAGGAAGTCAGCATTCACGGGAACGTTTAGGAAGTGGGTATGTGGTTATCATAAAGAATATTTTTTCAACTGTGGTTGAAATACCGGTGGCATTTTCAATCCTAGCGACTTAAAGCTTCACACAAGACAATTGGTTCAAATTCAGAAACATTTTGAAAACAACACAGTTGAGTGCTGTCAGTCATACCAGCATGGCTTCTTAGCTTCCTGGATAATTCTAGGCCTTTTCTTCTTCCTTCCAGCCCTTACTTCAAGCCTCTTGGACCTCTTTGGAATTCTGCTTTGCAGAACTTTCCCTCAACTCATTTCCTCATGTCTGTGTTGCTACCGCCCCCCCACCCCCCACCCCCAAAAGAAAAATATTTGCCATTAGCTCATTACGTGCTTCGGGAATATTTCTCAAAGTTGGTCTTAGGACAGCTTATTTCAGAATCACATTTGTTTTTTGTTTTTTGTTTTTTTTTTTAAATTGTTTTAGTTAATCTTTATTGAGCGCATTTCATACAACATTTCTTAATCAAATTTAGACTCATTCCCCCATCCATGATCCCCCCCACCAGAGCTCAGGGATTCTGCCATACATGTTAAGTACATTGGTTGCTTTTAATGTTCAGACTGACCAATCCACCAGGAAACTCCCAAATGAGGTCCAACGACATCTCACTGAAATCTCCGTCACTGGCAGATTGGACAGGCGATCTTTATAGCCCCTAAGTGCAAGGCCAGGCAAACTCCTCAGCAGGCACGCCATCGGCTGTGCAACTACACCAAGCCCTTCAGTTAGTAGCTCACCATTTCTTTGGATAATGGAATTAGATTTGTATGTGTTTCTCCTTTTACTCTCTTTGTGTGCTTGACCTCGTTCATAGCGATTGCGTTACTCCCTTGCATAGTGCTTTAACTGCATCATGCCTCTTCACAGCTCTGGCTTGCTTTTTGACTGAGTCACGAATTAGAAACAGTTTCCTACTTTCTACATCAGAAATGCTTTAATTTTCTTTCCTTTCAACCTCTGTATTGTTACCATACAAAATGTTCAAAATGTACCTATGTTCTGTAGTGACACTAACTTTATTTTTATTATGAGTCTAAAAGCTTCTATTTGTCACTGTTTTACCTCAGAATAATTATAGTCTTGAAATAGTGCAAACTTTCATAGAAACGAAGCTATGACAGAATCAGAGTTTGTGAGGACAAGGACAGGGTATTTTAATCATTATTGCAGCCTCTGTGCCTGTTATGCCTGGGACACCATACACTCACCAAAGTCGGTGTTCATAACGTGCCCCTCAATGTGTAAAATGAATTATTCCAACAGTACAAGATTTTGTTCACTAAATTGTTATAGTAATTTTTGACATAGATCGTATATATAGTGTGCTCTCTAAAAACATTAGCTTCCGATCTCATTATCGCCACAGGCTAGATGAACTTGACTCTCCCATCAGAGCAACAAGAGGTGGGAGCAGTGTTAAGTGAGGTCAGGTGGGGGTGAGGTAAGAATAACCTATTTCAGATGGTAAAGGGGTAAAGGCAGATAGGGGAGGTAGCAGGTCTTGGTTCCATAGTCCTGCATCCTTTAAGTTCTTTACACCAGCTTAACAATCACCAGGTTAATACCCTGTCAGTGAATTTCTTCTTGAACAGTGAATATGTTTGAAGAGGAAATACTCTCTTGCTGCCCACCTGCCTCAGGCTAGGCTTTTTTTGTCTATAATCAAATGAAGTGCATGTTAAGTGCAAACCTATACACTTGATCCCTGTAACTCTTTGAATCAATGTAGAGCATGCGTCAACAGTAAGGTGGCCAGGAACACGATGATGGCAAAAATATTTGCACTGATTCTTCAGAAGCCAATAACTGAGAGCATACAGGCTCTCTGTCAAGGGTTTTGTATGAAATTTTTGCAGTTTAGCTCAGCATGGTGGCACAAATCTGTAATCCTGACATTTGAGAGTAGAGGAAGGATTTCCACAGTTATAAGGCCAGCATGGTCTACACATGAGTTCCAGGTGAGCTGGCACTACATGGTGAGGCCCTGTCTCAAAGTGCAAACTGCAAAATAATTTGCATAGCTTAAAAGATACCTATCAGGCATTTCCAAAATCTGTGGCTACTAAGCAGGAGCTTCTGCATGGTTAAGAATGCTGCCCACTCTGAATCATAAACTTTCTTAGAACAGTGAGGGGTTTTTATCGATTTTCTTTTTGGAAATTAGTTATACAGGTTTTTTTTTTTTCCTTGATAACAAACTTTTTTTTTTTTTTTTTGGTCTTTTCGAGACAGGGTTTCCCTGTAGCCCCAGCTGTCCTGGAACTCACTCTGTAGACCAGGCTGGCCTTGAGCTCACCAAAGATCCACCTGCCTCTGCCTCCCGAGTGCTAGGATTAAAGGTGTGCACCACCATGCCCAGTGATAACAAACTTTAATCTTTGTACTGAATGAAAAATTTTAAAATAATGGACAAAAATTTGATATGATTGATATAACAAACTAAAATGGACTGAGAAACGATGTATGAAATACACAAAACTTCAATTAAAGTATTTAAGAAAATACTTCTCTTTGAAATATATATGCTTATTGTATCATAAATTATTACACTAAATGATATTAAAATAATTCCTTATAATTATAGAACCATTCATATTTAAGAAGTTTATTATATTTAGTCCTTCATCTAAAATTTCATTATATTATTAATAGTTTCTTTTTTTAGAGGTTCACATTTTTCCCTTTAATTTTATATTACTCTAAAATATGAATACATCTTCCACCCATATACCACAATTACAAAGTCTGAAAATAAGTGGTAAGTTAATTCTAGAGCCCGTTAAAGGATTCACAATATTTTTAAAATTAACTCTGCTTTTTTTAATCAAAAAAGTTAAACACAACAAGGGAGATGATTGCGACTGTTTAGAATTTCAGGGAGAACCTTGTGTATAACCCAGGCATAAATCCCCCCTCCTTTAACTCATAACCCTGTGGATGTGGCCTGGAGATTACCAGTTTTGCTCATCTGGGTAGCATACCATGATTTTTGCTAAATCTCTGCAATGATTAAACTATTATGCAATTAGTATTTTTCCTTTACTTGACTCACTTTTCCTATTTTAAAATATGAAAGTTACAAGATAGTCTTAAACGAATAGCCAGGTTTACTGAAGTCAATTGTAAATATGAGCATTGTTACTAAAAATTTTAAAGTCCAGCCTGTAGACCACCTAAAGTCTGTTTTCTTTTGTTTGTTGTTGTTGTTTTGGGTTTTGTGTTTTTTATAATGCTTTTATTGATGCTTTGTGTATTTCAGACATCATTTCTCAGTTCAGAGATATTCCTCTTTCCCTTCCCCCCACCCCACCCCAGATCATGCATTCTGCCATAAATGTCCTGCATCTTTCTTTCCTTTATGTTTAGGAAATCACATTTTCCTCCTTTAATTTTATATTACTCTAAAATATGAATACATACTTTCCACTCATACCATAATTACAGAGTCTAGAGCCCCTTAAGAGATTTACATTGTAACAACATAGTTGCTTTCAGATAAACAGAAATATAACAATAATGTTGTTCAGCTTGCCTTTCATCTGGGGATTTGGTGTTTTCATCCACAAATGTGGGAGACCATTTGCCTCTTGTTTTACTGGGACTGTGTTACTTCACTTAGCATAATGGCTTCCAGTTCCATCCATTAACCTGCAAATTTCATGATGTCATCTTTTTTATCACTGAGTAGTACTCCATTGTGTAGATGTACCACATTTTTGTTATTCACTCATCATTTGAGGGGCATTTGGTTCCAGCTCTTTGCTATTGTGAAGAGAGCTGCAATAAACATGGATGTGCATGTATCTTTGTTGTAGGATGTCTTGTGGGTATATACCCAGGAGTGGTATGGCTGGGTCAGGTGGTAGGCTCATTTTGAGTCTTTTAAGGGATCTCCACACTGCTTTCCATAATGGTTATACAAGTCAGTTTACATTCCCATCAGCAGTGGATGAGTGTTCCCCTTTCCCCACAAACTCTCCAGCATTTGGTATCTTTTATGTTCTTGATCTTAGCCAGTCATATCAGAGTGAGATGATATCTGAGAGTAGTTTTAATTTGCATTTCCTTAATTATTAATGATGTTGAACACTTTTTAAGATGTTTCTTAGCCATCTTTACTTCCTTACTGGTGAAGTTTCTGTTCAGCTCTTTACTCCATCTTTTGAGTAGGTCATTTGTTTTCTTACTTTTTTTGTTTTATAACAGTATTATGTCAGAATGTCAAAAGGTTGGACAAGAAAAGCTCTTTGATAATGCCTGGCTTTAACAAGCAATTTCTAAAAATCAATACCAGTTGATTGTTGACAGGTTCAAAACAGAAGTTTTCCCAACAGTAGTTTTCATAAGACTGGAAGAAAAACAGAACTGACCTCCTCCACCTAGTCTACCATGCTTCTTCTTTAGTTCAATTCAAATCCACATCTATTTACTAAGCTCTGGGCTGCATGTTAAAGTAACCAAAGTATGATGTACTGGCCATGGAGCAGACTACACAGGGCTGATCATGCCACCGAACAGAATTTCAATGATGATGCCGATTAATGTTCATTTCCAGAGTGCTGTCTCATGGTAGATGTTGTTGAAGGTGTTTGAGAGGTATTAAATCAATGATGTAGTAATCACAGTACCACAAGATGGACAGAAATGTCCAAGACCACCTCATCTCACAATTGGAGGTATCAACTAACTTGACTGAGATCGCATTGCTCACAAGTACAGAGCTCCACTTGAATATTCCCTCTCCGAGGTCAGAAATGCTGAATGGGATTTACATAGGCAGTATGGAACAGTGGAAGGCAGGTAGTGAAAGTTCTGCAGCAGTGGTAGAATTAAAGCAAGCAAGAATTGGGAGCACATAGTAATTAGGACTCAGAACTCTAGATCTTTAGGGGAAAGGGTAGGATAAGGGTTAGGAATTGATTGATCAAAGTCATAGATATACAAAGGCAGATGCATGTGTGTTGACTCCAGTAACAGGAATTCTAAGAATACACAGCTAATCATCATGATTATCCATCTGTAATATAATAACGATGAATCCACTCCCAAGAATTTGCTATGATATAACAAATATACTGATATTAAGTAACATAAGAGCTGACTGTTCTGTCTAAGAGCCAAGAACTCAGTAAGAGAACCATGTGTGCCCCAAGAAATATTCACTTTTCTGAGGCATAAGGAACTTTAGTATAGTCTCAACTCTGTTATTGGGACATATTAAATTAGGAGATGAAGTGAGGTGTTGCTTTCCTGGAAGAGCTTTATTCATTCATTCGTTCATTAATTGATGAAACAAATAAAGCACTAAATGAATAAATAAATAAATAAATAAATAGAAACACAATAAGGTGAACTGACAGATTTGAATGTTCAGTGCTTCTGTCATTACTGAATATGTAAACCTCATAGAAAAGAATTGTATATAGTTGGGCTATGCTGATATCCTGTGATCTGGACAGGTATACAGCGATTTCCAACTCTGGATCCCTGGTGACCCATGTTTTAGGGCAGAAGAGAAATGGAACTGATGTTAATATTTGGTGAGCTATTTCTTTGTGTTAAGTTACATGTATTTGCACACATAATCATTATTCTCACTAAAACCCTCTAAAGTTAATGTGATTGGCCCCAGTTTGCAGATGAGCATACCTGGGGGTCTGGACAAGTATTTAACATAAGGTCATGTAACTCTTGAGTTCTATGTGCAGGCATGGAAGGAGGTCTTCTATCTATCTTCCTTTTTTAGGACATGAGAGTCACAGACATTGTTATTTACAGAGAAGAGCTGGAGCTTTGATTTTCTTCTTGTATGATTTTCTTTAAAAGTATAGCTGATAGGTCACTTTATGTGTCAGCTTTTCTTGTTCTGCCTCTGGCCTTGGGAAGCGCTCAGACCAGATGTGACTTGGGGAAACGCCCTGTAACTCAAGACTCTTGCAGACCTTGTTCTTTATGTATGGTGTATCCATTTCTAGGTTGTATGTTCCTTCAAGGCAGTGACCATGACATTCTTCTTGAGGTTATAATATTAGCACAGTGCTTAGTGCTGTTTGCAAAAGGAATGCCAGATTTTGGTAGGTTAAAGTACAGGGTCAGATGTTGTTCTTTGAATCTAGCTAAAGTGCCTTTGGTATCTTTTACAGATTAGTCTCATTTTGTTCTCTTAAGAATCAAGCAATAGGAATACTTTGTTACTCATTTCCAATGAAGACCATTTCCAGAAAAAAGATTTATTAATCTTTATTATTTTATTTTAATTTATTGTATCATATTTATTTGTGAATATATGCATGTGTGACAGCCAGAGATGTATTTTATTATGTGTGTGTGTGTGTGTGTGTGTGTGTGTGTGCGTGCATGTGAGCATGTCCCTGTGGAAGCCAGAAGTGCATTGGGTCCTCTGGAGCTGCAGTTAGATGGTTATGAACTGTCTGATATATGCCTGATATAAATGTAGAACTCTAGTTGCTTTAACTGCTGAGCTTTCTCTGCAGCCCCCCACCCCACCATGATTTTGGAGAAAGAGTCTCTCCCTAAACATGGAGCGCATTGATTTGGCTAGACTTCCCAGCTAGGAAACCTCTTGGGATTCTCCTGTCTCTACTTCCTAGTGCCAGGACTCCGAGTTGTATCACTGTGCCTGACTTCTTTATTTGGGCACTAAGATCTTCATGCTTTTATAATAAGCCTGTTACCCACTGAACCACCTCCCGGTGCCCAAGCTTTATTATTGTTATGCCATCTTTTATGTTCAGGGAATATACTTGACTTTAGTTCAAGTAAATCAGTTCAAATATAAGTCCAT
Source organism: Rhizomys pruinosus (assembly GCA_009823505.1). Lineage (NCBI taxonomy): Eukaryota > Metazoa > Chordata > Mammalia > Rodentia > Spalacidae > Rhizomys > Rhizomys pruinosus. The sequence continues at coordinate 3,420,810 of VZQC01004132.1, read as the reverse complement.
TTAATTGAATCCAATGCAACCTTGCCAAATCCAATGTTACCTTTTGTCTTTTTGAACCCATGATAATCTGCAGGCTGTCAGAAAGCAAAGATTTTTGCCACCATTGCTTTCAGGCTCTGGCCAGGGCATGGCACTAAGGAGGTACCACAGCTGTCGAAGGCATGAGGAAATATATGCAGGAATAAATTGATGTGATTATTTAGGGTATAGATATTGAAGTTAAACCAAACCAAACAAAAATCTTGGTTTAATTCCTGGATCTACTAGTTACTACTGGTATGACTTTGGGCAATATATTTCCCTTCTTGAGCTTCAGTTTCATTATCTGTAAAATGGGAGAGTGCTAGCATGTATTTTAGAGAGTGATTGCTTGAGCTAAATGACCTCATGAAGGAAAGGGCTTACAATGGTGTCTGTCACTTAGACAAGAACTGGTGAGGCTATAGCCTTAGGACAACCACATGATTTCATTGCACTGTTTTCTTAGTTGTAAATTTGGACCACTGATGCCTGCACTTCACAGTTCTAGCTAGAAAGTCAGGGGTCACTGTTAGAGGTGGAGAGAGTGAGGAGGAACTGAGGTAACTCTAGCCTATATCTAGCACTAAATCCATTGATATTCCTGAAAGAGCTGTGTGAAAAAGAAAGACAAACTGGGATCACTTCTGTGGCTTAAGTGCAGATGTGAGAAGAAAAGACAGAATTACTGTTTTGAAAGAGATATAGAAATATGCTTATTCTTTCCTTTTGTATACAGGCTACTTTGTGGCATTTATATAGTTGAAGCATCATTGCTGATGTCCATAGAAAATGAAATAGAGGTAAATGGTAATGAAAATTAGATGATAATGTTGTTGGCATTTTCTAGGTTTTGCCTTTGTGTATGACAGTCAGCTTTGTCCCCTTTTCTCCTAAGTGCTCAGCTTGGGGTTCCAGGACATTAACTCTGTCTTCCTCCATACTGATTTCTATTGAACAAAGAAGGTCTAAAAATGAAACCCAGTAATTTGTACTATTTCCAACACTACACTTAGAAAAGGCAAAATCTCTTATATTTTATAGTGCCTTGTATTCAAATTATACTGAACCACAGTATAATGATTTGACAAATATCAAGGTTTGATTTTTATATTGGTTTAAAGATAAATTCTGCCTTGAGTTGGTTATACTTTAAAAAGATTTCTTTTTATGCTTATATATGTGTGTCTATGTAAGTGTACACCATGTGTGTATGGTGCCCATGGAGGCCGGAATGTATCAAATCTCCTCAGTATGGAGTTATAGGGGGTTGTGGGCCACTGACCTGGATGCTGGGAATGGAACACAAGTCCTCTGGAAGAGCAGTAAGAGCTCTTACCTGTTGAACCATCTTTCAGCTGCTTGGTAACTTTTAGCCAGGGGTGGTGGAGCACACCTTTAATCCTAGCACTCAAGAGGCAGAGGCAGGTGGATCTCTGTGAGTTCAAGGCCAGCTGGTCGACAGAGTGAGTTCCAGGCCAGCTGGGGCTACAGGGAAACCCTGTCTCAAAAAGATGAAAACATTCCAATTTCCTGCTTCTTTTGGTACCAGAATCTTCTCTTCTATAATGAGTGTGGTAATATTTAACTTTATGGGTTGTTTGAAAATTGGATGTTTTTATCTATGTAGAACTTATACAGCACTGCAATGCGTTATAAATATTAACATAATTTGCACAATATTCTTATGATTCTATTTCTATCCCTATATTAGGGATGAAGAAATGGAATTAAAGAGACTAACTTACCAGAATTTCACATACCTAACAGAGTAAAGAAACTGGCCAACATTCTTGGTTGAATCAAGGCCATTGTGCAGGACTATATTTTTACTGCTCCTGGGCCTTATATCTTAGAGGTGGTCATTTCACTTGAACAAAGAAGATCTGAAGATGAAACTAATAATGAATATGCTTGGACCAATTCCAACACTACAATTAGAGAAGGCAAAGGTGGTTAAATTTTACAGTGCTTTGAATTCAAAACATGTTGAACCAAAGTGTAAAGATTTGACACTAATCAAGGCTTAATTCTCATCTTAAAAAGAATAAGAACGTAAATACCATGAAGATGACAGAAGACACAGAACAGACCATGTGTTTGCTTCAAATGCAACAGTATTTCCCGGGTTAACCAGCAGCTCTTCGGTTTGAAAGTGCACACAGAGTTGACTGGAACAGTTTCCTAAACACAAGCTATTTTTCCTGTTTGGTGCTGCTGTCTTACAAGCCCAGCAAGCTGAGACTCAGGAGAATAAGGTTCAGGGAGGTTAATAATGGTGGCCAAGTCTTGAACTCATGTCTCTCTGGCTACAAACCTCAGAGTCTTTCCATTAAAGCACAATAAATTATGAAAGCGGCAAAATAGGTCACTTGGCCACTTTCAATTCCACACCACAAGAGACTTTTACAATTCCCACTTGACAAATAGTGTGAACTCACTTATTTTAGATTTTGCTTTGGGGGCTAAAAACACAAAGATGAATGAGATAGTCTTGCAGAGAAGAGTTTTTAAGGACAGTCTGAAGGAGAGGGGGCAGAGGTTCCTAGCCACCCTTTCTCAGTTCTCCTATACTTTAGTGCTAAGGACATTCCTAAGGTAGCCTCAGCCAAGATTCAGCCTCACACAAAAGGAAGATAAGGCCTCCATGACTCCCCTCGGTGGGCTTTGCCATTGGTGTGACTGTCCGAACCTGATTTGCCTTTGTCTAAAGTAATTTGAGGTACCTCCACACCTAACAAGTGAAATTATCCCTGCTTAAACTTATTTCTTCAACTTTAATTACTATATATCTCAGGATGGAACCAAGGTTTGGAGAGAGCTCCTGTTCCACATCTACATGTCAGTGCCTCTTCTCCCTAGCCTGCCTTCTATAAGATGCACCCAAACTTTTGGTATTGTGACGTGATATTGCCATCTCCAAAATTCAGATGAGCATGGCACAATCAAGTTGCCCAAATAATCACACATCATAATCACACACACAATCTCTCTCTCTCTCTCTCTCTCTCTCTCTCTCACACACACACACACACACACACACACACACACACACACACACACGGGACAGGTACAGAGCAAGCTAATACAGTAGAGTACGGCAAATGTTTCAAGGTTTCAAGACACAGACACGATCTTGATAACCAGAGAGCAGGGGGTTTTAGGTTGTGCTTGGTAAATGAAGAGGTACACAGAAAAATGTTCTAAAGCAGAGCAGTGCCAGTTGCTATAGACTCCTTAAAAGAGGAGGGTTTTATTATGGAGTACGAAGACTATTCACAGAGTACTAAGAGAATCTCTGGGGTGTGGGAACCAGCTGCTTAACGTTTGTCTAAAACAACTGGATGGGAAATTTTAATGCTAAGTGATCAGATGCAGGTAATACATCTTAAATTACATTGGAATACAACACACAAGGAAAATGTCACTGGAGGTGGTGACATACAGAATGGCATCAATGGATGTGTCTTGAGAACAATCATCCTGAAGACAGGATGGGTTGATTTTTAAAAATATTTTATTACTTTTATTTTACGTGTATATATTCCCTGCATGTAAGTGTACCCCTGTCATGCGGTGCCCTCAGAGTACTGAAGAGGATGTTGGATTCCTTGAAACTGGAGTTACTGACAGTTGTTAGCTGCTATGTGGGTGCTGGGATTTGAACCCGGGTCTTCTGCAAGAACCACCAGTGTTCTTAACTGCTGAGCAATCTCTCCGGCCCAGGATGGGTTGATTTAAGTTGAGACCATTTAGTAAGCTGCTATGGAAGGCCAGTGAGAGGGTAGGAGGTGGGGACTGGAGAAGAAAAGAGCAGTGAAACGCTCATTTGGAGATAAAGTAGAAATACAATATGGAGACTGTGTGGCAAGGGTTAGAGTATTCGGGACAAATATTCCACCTCATTTAAGTCATCTTATATGCTTCTCTAAACTTTGCCTATGTCTGTCTGCTTTATTAATAATGCACACAGACTTTTAGATCCAATACCTTACCATGGCTGGGATCACTTCAGTATGGATTCATAGTAAGGTGAGATCTTTCTCTCTACCTTGGACCTAGAATTACCTATTCTCTTCTCACTGCTAAAATCACTAAAGAGGATGTCTAATGTGTCACTGTTGCCAGCTATTTTCTAACTCTCCAACAGGAATGCTACTTAACAAGTGGAGAAGGAATATAAGAATACCTTCCCTCTCACAATAGCCTCAAAAAAAAAAATAGCTGGGAACAAACCTAACCAAAGATACCAAAGATCTCTACAACAAAAATTGTAAACCCCTGAAGAAGGAAATTGACGATAACATCAGAAGATGGAAAGACGTCTCATGCACATGGATTGGAAAAATTAATATAGTAAAAATGTCCATTTTACCCAAATTGATATACAGATTCAATGCAATCCCAATCAAAATCCCCATGAGTTTCTGTGGGAATGAAACTTTGTGCATGGCTTGAAGTGAGAACTTGTAGGACCTGTCCCAGAAGATCTCCAGTTATCTGATAACTCTGTGGGCATTCAGAGTTATCTGTAGCAGGAAGATTCGTGATATTACAATGATTCTTGCTTCGCCCTATCTCTGCAAAGTTCCAGGCCCCTTCCCTTGAGGCATTGAGCAAAATGTCACACCTCTAGTTACCTGTTGCACAAACCGGAGCTCTGAACCCCCCCATTAGAATCAAGGTGGCTCACCCCTCCCTTCCGCCTGCTCCCCACTTCCTTGCCCAAAGCACAGTAGTCTTGAATATATAGTCCTCACTAACAGAAAATAAATGGAGTTCCTATCCTCCCTGGCTCTGCCTGTGAGTCTGTTCATTTCCATGGGTGATCTCCTGCGGTTTTCCCTCCCTCCTTCTTGTGGGAGCAAAGCCTAGACACTGTCAGCCTGTAGGCAGGAGACAAGTCCTGGAGCTGAGCCAAGAAGGGAAGAACAGCATGTGGAATGCGGTCATACGTGACTCAAAGACATTGAACAACGACAGGTTTCTTCACAGACTTGGAAAAAAAATCCTTAAATTAATATGGAAAAACAAAAGACCCCAAATAGCTAAAGCAACCCTGAGTGAAAAGTGCAATACAGGGGGGGGGGTTGCTTTACCAGACTTCAAGCTATATTACAGGGCTATAGTCATAAAGACAGCCTGGTACTGGCACAAAAACAGACCTGTTGACCAATGGAACAAAATTGAAGATCCAAACATGAGCTCATACAGTTACAGCCACCTCAGATTTGACAAAGGGCAAAAAAACATCAGTGGAGGAAGGATAGCATCTTCAGCAAATGGTGCAGGCAAAACTGGATCACCATTTGTAGAAGAACAAAATTAAACCTGTACGTCTCATCCTGTACATAAATCAGCTCCAAGTAGATCAAAGATCTCAAGGTGAAACCTGAAACCCTGAAGGTGATAGAAGAAAAAGTTGGCAACAACCTACAAGACATAGATGTAGGAAAAGACTTTCTAAATCAGACAGTAGCTGAGCAGGAAATAAGGTCAAAAGTTGACAAATGGAACCTCATCAAACTCAAAAGCTTCTGTACAGCAAAAGAAACAAATAAGGAAGTGAAGAGAAAACCCACAGAGCTGGAGGAAATCCTCACCAGTGATACATCTGACAGAGCATTAATGTCCAGAATATATAGACTACTCAAAAAACAAAGAAGAAAACAAATGACCTACTCAAAAGATAAAGAGATGAACAGAGACTTCACCAGTGAGGAAGTAAAGATGGCTGAGGAACATCTTAAAAAGTGTTCAATATCATTAATAATTAAGGAAATGCAAATTAAAACCACTTTAAGATATCATTTAATTCCGATAAGACTGGCTAAGATCAAGAAAACAAAAGACACCAAATGCTAGAGAGGTTTTGGGGAAAGGGGAACAATCATCCACTGCTGGTGGGAATGTAAACTTGTACAACCATTATGGAAAGCAGTGTGGAGAACCCTTAAAAGACTTGAAATGTGCCTACCACCTGACCCAGTCACACCACTCCTGGGTATATACCCACAAGATTCATCCTACCGCAAAGATACATTCATCTCTATGTTTATTGCAGCTCTCTTCACAATAGCGAAGAGCTGGAATCAACCCAAATGCCTCTCAACAGAAGAATGGATGACAAAAATGGAGTTCTATTTAGTGGTAAAGAAAGATGACATCATACCCTTGGAAGACTCAAAATGAACTTACCACCTGACCCAGTCATACCACTCCTGGGTATGTACCCACAAGACTCATCTTACTGCAGAGATACATGCACATCCATGTTTATTGCAGCTCTCTTCACAATAGCAAGGAGCTGGAACCAAACTAAGTGCCCCTCAACTGATGAGTGGATAGAGAAAATGTGGTACATCTACACAATGGAGTTCTATGCAGTGGTAAAGAAAGATGACATCATGAATCTTGCAGGTAAATGGATGGAACTAGAAGATATTACTTTAAGTGAAGTAACACAGTCCCAGAAAAACAAATGACGAATGATATCCCTCATCTGTGGATGCTAGCACAATTACTTAGTTGTAAGTATTTCTTGTGCAGGGCTGCTTGAGCTTTGTCCAAGAATTTGGGACTGATGCATATTGGAAGGAACAACAACAACAACAGAAAAGACTGTGTCAAAGAACTGACTCAAATGGTGAACTTCTGCTTGAAACAGTCAACTTCTGCATCAAGAATTTTGAGAGAGACTGAGAAGAAGATGAAAAATATGTTTGGCAGAATTCATGAGCTCTGGTGGGGTGGGAGGGCAGGGAGGAGATAATGGGTCTAGATTTGATTTGTAATGTAATATTATATAAAATGCACAGAGCTTCAATAAAACATTGGTGGAAAAAAAAAGATGACATCATGAACTTTGCAGTTAAATGAATGGAACTTGAAGCCATTATGCTAAGTGAAGTAACACAGTCCCAGAAAAACAAATGGGGAATGGTTTCCCTCATTTGTGGATGCTAACACCAAACACCCAGTTGAAAGGCAAGCTGAACAATGTTATTATTTTGTTTCTTTTTATTTTTTTATATGTGTATGAATGTACTGTCTGCATGTAGGTTTGTGTACCCATGTCATGCAATGCTGCGGAGGTCAGAAGAGGGTGTTGGATTCCCCTGGTACTGGAGTTAAAGACAACTCTCAGCCGCCATATGGGTGCTGGGGATCGAACCCCGGTCCTCTGCAAGAGCAGTCGGCACTCTTAACCACTAGGCCATCTCTCCAGCCCCATATTTCTTTTTATCTGAAAGCAACTGTGTTGTTATAATGTAAATCTCTTAATGGGCTCTAGAATTGGCCTACCACTTATTTTCAGACTTTACTATATATGGGTGGAAGGTATGTATTCATATTTTAGAGTAATATAAAATTAAAGGAGGAAAATGTGAATTCCTAAACATATTTTTGAATTAACATACAGTTTATTCTCAGAGGTCATAATTTTGATACATATGTGATGATTACATAGGCATATGTTGGAGCAAAACAACAACATAAAGACTGAGTTAAAGAACTGAATGATACAGTTAAACTTTGCCCAAAACAACAAGACTCTGTAGGGAAAAACTTTGGAAAGACTGAGACAAAAGAGAGTATGTAGGATCTGTGTCCTGTGTTTAGCGGGGGAACTTCCAAGGGCTGTTACCCCCTTGGCCATATGCCTACACAGTGTCTCCAGGGCAGCATCTCTTTATGTGCAGAGGGCCAGTTCCGAGTCCTGAGTGGATCAGCTCTTATGTGGACTCGCCAGGATAAAGCAAGAAGTGGAACAGCTGGTGCTATTCGGCACACCATGGGCTGCTGCAGACTTGTTTATTTAGGGGAAGGTAGTCCCCAGATCACTGACTCAGCTGTTGTCATGGTTAGCTTCCCGGCCTGCCTCTGCCTCCCAAGGACTGGGATTAAAGGCGTGTGCCACCACTGCTGGCCTGGAACTCACTCCTAGGCCAGGCTGGCCTTGAACTCACAGAGATCCGCCCGGCCTCCTGAATGCTAGGATTAAAGGTGTATGAACAGGTTAAGCCTGTTCAGCAGGCAAGTCAGTAAGCACTCTACATACCCCCTACCTGCCCCTAATTAACGAGTCTGCAGCAGCTTGCTATCTCCTTGCTGTCACTCGACTCGACTCCCAACTCTCCGTGTCTGTGTGGTGACTCTGTGTCTCTCAATCCCACTTCTTGGCAGTGACCTGAACCCCTCTAGCTGATGGCATGAACAGGGGTGGGATGGGGGCAGGGAGAGGGGAATGTGTCTAAATTGGACTGACGGGGACTGGAGAGATGGCTCAGTGGTTAAGAGCACTGACTGCTCTTGCAGAGGACCTGGGTTTAATTCCCGGCACCCACATGGCAGCTAAGAACCATCTTTAACTCCAGTTCCAGGGGAATCTGATGCTCTTTTCTGACCTCTGCAGCATTGCATGACATGGGTGCACCTACCTACATGCAGACAGTACACTTATACACATAAAGAAATAATAAATAAAATAAAAAATAAATTGGGTTGAAAGATAATGAATGAAATACACAATACATCAATAAAATTATAAAAAAACAGAGCTAATAAAAAAAAAGAAGTAACTGCTTATGACTTAGTGACATTTACTTTATCCTGTGTCACCATCATGACAATTGGCATCCATCAAACCCAAACCTAACCTCTGGAGAGAGAAATCAGAAGAATGCTATGGTGTCAGGGAACAGAAGAGAACCCTTAGTTAAGCTGGTCATGTTCTGTGTCCTTTATGGTGTGTAACCTGTGAAAATTCATCAAGTTGCACTCTTACTTAGGTACTGAGTCATGCTGTAATTAAAACAAAGAAGAGAAAGAAAAATAACCATTCACTCTTGCTAAAATGTATATGTAATTCTTAGAGTTTAGGTTGTATGACTTCCATCATTAGCTACTGAGATTCAAGTAATGTGTAACTTTTCCAAAGTCAGGTGCATAGCCACAGTCAGTCAGGACACAAACTCAGTTGGTGCTGTTTCAAAGTCTTTACTCTTTCAACTACAAGACTAAAGATTTTCAAGATTTTCTACAGTGGATATATTTTTTCTATATGGAATGTAAAGACAGGATACTCGTGCATCCTCTGATATGTATATCAGGTTTACTGTATTATAACTTGTTCACTTAGTACAGCTACAATGAAGTCATCACATTCTTTTTAGCATCATTTTATCACCTTTCTATTGGCTTTACAGAGGGTGGAGTTTCCCCACAGAAGACTGAATGTTGAATTGTTATGAGAAAAAATAGCAAAGCTTATATTAGGAGCTAATAGTACAGGGGACAACTTCGAAAAGTTTAGCAATATTTAGGAAATCTACAATAGTGAGATTGGTTTTATAGCAGACTAAATGAGTTTAAACCTTGACTCTATCTTTTATTAAATGAAAATCCTTGGACAAGAAATCTAGTCTCTATTCTGCATCTAGTGTCATCAGACACTACCTCTCTGTATCCTCGTGGGGATTGAATTAATTAATATTTGTGAATAGCTGGTTCATTACACATATAATTAAAAACGATGCATATAATGGCTGAGGGATCTGAGTGTGGCGCCCTCTGGAGGAGGAAGGGAGGGCTGATTTTGGAGCTACACTGTGGTTGTCTTCTTAAGCAGGATATGGTGGGACGAGAAAAGTTGCAAACTATGGGAGAAGAGAATTTGACGGTGGGAAAATAGAGGCTCATCCCAAGAAGGATGAGTTTTACCCTGATGGAAATGAGAAATGATACAAGAATTTTCAGTCAGTCATTCAGCTCATGAAGATTGGAACCAAGCCTCCCTGTGGAGATTCCTTGGGATATTGTAACTGATAAATGCTAGTGGCCTACTGCTGCAGAGAAATGAGAAGGTGTCCAAGAGCTACAAGCACAGCAGGAGCTACGTGTGACTTACACAGACCTGGCTTTTCTGTCTCAGGAGCTGCTTCAAATTTGGATGTAGCCAAAGAAGGTGGCTGGTTCCAAAGGAGGAGAATAGGTGAGGGTCCCCGCAGGGCAATGAAGCTGTCACCCTCACATTCATGCCCCCCCTAAAGACGCTAGCCCCAAGATGCTATGTCTGATGAGCTACTGTAATTTGGGGCATGGGTTCCATGCCTAACAGCTGGCTGGCTACCTGTTCTAGATGGACTAGAACAAATGGCGATGCCTGACTCAAGGAGGTAGAGCCTAGAACGGAAGAGATTATGAATGCTGTCCATTTCCACTGCCCTCTCAGCTCAACTTGGCATGGAAGAAGTGCCGTCAACAGGAACGCTTGAGTTTAGACAATGGTATACATGGGTATCACAGACATGTTATTTTAAAGATGCTGAGCTCCTATGAATTTGAAATTGAGTAGGCAAAGAAATAGATGAGAGGCAACTAAGAGGGACCACTGCTGCGTTTTGGTAGCTGGATCTTCAAGTATCCTTGAGGCCCGAGGTAGATTGTTCCCATGAGCTCAGAAACTAAGGCACCAGGGTATTTTCCCACACATGTGCATAGAGGAAGGGTCTGCATCCTCAGAAGGTGTGACAACATTATGCTATTACCCTCACTCTTTGTGAGCTTTCCTAGAAAATAATGGGAAAAATGCTCTAAAAGGGACACACTGCCGTGATTTCTTAGGGAAAACTGGTTATTTTACTCAATGCATTTGTTGCCTACATTATAAGTATTTATAAAAACTTATTTTAAATCCACCCTAGGGAAGTCACTGGGCTGCTCCCTGCCCTGGGGCAGCCTGATCTATCTTTAAAGAGCTTGCTTTGCTAAATAAACTTCTGCCTAAATTGTCTAGATGTCTTGACTAATTCTTTCCTTCAAGAACCTAGGCCCCTTCAAAATAGTTAGTTGGAGCCCAGTATTTTCCCAGGCATGAATGTGGGCACTGTCTCACTTCATGCCCTCTGCATTCTTGCTGTAAATCCCACCATCATTCACTTTTGTCAGAGAGAGAAACTGAGGCCCAGTATGTAACTAAAATATAAAACCCAACAGACAAATGAACATTCCACTGAGTATCTAGAAGTCACGGTCTCAGAATAAGTGGCATGTTTTCTTTCTTCTAAACTGCCTCGCCAATCCTTTGATAAATATAATTCAATCAGTAGTCTATGATAAGTTTTATTAAAATGTCAAGAGGCTTACCAGTTAAAATGAAAGTGAAGGATAAAACTGCATATTTGTGGCTTTTACTAAACCCCACACTGCTGGAATATAATTCCAACTGTTCAACAAATCCAGGCTCACTCATCTCTATTCTATTGTGCAAAGAACACAAAGCGATAGGAGGAATAACATTTTCCTTTCTCTCTGTTCAGGCTTTGCGCTTCAAACCAGACCCAGCATGCTGCTTTTGCTTCCAAAGCCAGAGAATTTGATGGCTACCACACAAACACACTTCACTTTATCTAAAAATCTTATTCCTCTAGTTTGGAACAAATGGCTACCCTCTGCATTCAAAGCCTCGATGCTTGTTTTTCCTTTTTTTGCAAAAACCCACACATCACAATAAATACTTTGTTTTTTAACTGGGACCATAATAATGCCTAATCTCTGGTAAAAGAAATGGGCGCTGTGTTACCCTGCTTTAGCCACGTGGAAGCTGCTGGAGGGTCAAAGCTAGCACTGGCAGAGACCTCAAAGGCTCACCAGTTACCGAGGATCCATGAAGGAACAGAGTGAAATCTTCCCAGAGCAAGTGATTATCAAATTTCAGAGCTGTCACGGGGCTTCCTGGGAAGGGTCAGCACCTTCCCTTGTTCCCACAGACAAAGAATGTGTGACAGGCAGATCGATATACCAGTTAACTAAACAGCTGGCTAATCACAGCCCAAACAGCACACAAAGCTTGGTTTGAAGACAATGAAATAAATGTACCTTGTGATAGATTTCTTTTTTTCCCTATTCAACTTCTTAATGAGTCCTGCCTTTTCTTTCTTTCTCCTTGTTTTCTTTCCCTTTCTCTGCATCCTCCCCTCCACTAGATGAAGCTGGGGCTGATGCTTAGTTCAAATTTAAAAGAAGGGACATCCTTCCAGCTAATGATGTGCCTAGGGGTGTGATTCCTGCAGTGTGGTGTGGAGTGTGACTGTGAATACAGGGGGACAGAGCTTGGGGGGAGCTCTCTGAATTGTCAGTCCCCTGGGGATGATGGGGGGGGGCGCAAATCAATGGTCATTAACTAATTACTCTTCTCCTTTTGTCAGAGTAAATTGGTTCATCCAATGTGTTTTCTAAGTGTGTCAGGTGAATTGCATTAAAAAGGATAAACAGCACTCTTTTGCAGTCCACTGTGAAAATCTTAACAGCTTAATTGTTGTTCTGCTGATGAGAGAGGCAGTGCTGTGTAGTAATTAAGAGTCAGGTCTGGGGTGGCTCTGAATTTTTGAAGTTTCCTCTATCCCATCCTTCTACTGGGTCTTGAGCAAGTTCTTCACCTTTGCACTTCATTTTCCGTTTTCCAAATGTAGAAATGTGACAACAAAAGTAGCTCAAATTTCTTTTTCCTACTTCACAATTTCAGGAAGTGAAAGATTCATTCTTACTGTTAATTTTACCAAGCTTAGCATTGTGCAGTCAAAAACTTTCACATTTTTACCAAAAGGAAGCATGTTACCACTTTTCTTCAGCATATCCAAGTAGATAACATCACTAACCTTTCACACTAGGGGTGTTGTTATGTAAAATAAAGGTGATTTAGGGGGCTGGAGAGATGCCCTAGTGGTTAAGAGCGCCAACCGCTCTTACAGAGGACCTGGGTTTGATCCCCAGCACCCACATGGTGGCCGAAAACTGTCTGAAACTCCAATTCCAGGAGAACTCCAGTTCAAGGGGAATCCGACACCCTCTTCTGACCTCCGTGGCATTGCACGACACGGGTGCACAAACCTGCATGCAGACAGTACATTCATACACATACAGAAATAAATAAAATAAAAAAAAAAGGTGACTTAGATACCACGACGGTCCATCTAATAGAAAAGAAAGCTGATATGTCATTGATGGGGGGGAGTAGTGTATAACCTATGGATATGCTAGAGATAAGGACACTTCATTTCTGAAGAGAATGGAGAGGGATGGCATGAGAGTCTATCACTCCACTCACATGGCATGTAATTTAAAATTTATGAATAGCTGGAATTATTCATTTAATATTTTAGAACTAATATTGACCATGGGCAACTAACTACAGAGACAAAACTGGGACTAAGTGTGGACTACTGCATAGATTTTATAAGGTGACATAAACACATAGGAGGACAATGCCTTGTGCTAATATCACTTTCCCAGCACCACCTGTTGTGGAGCTTTCTAGAGGAGCTTATCCTAAAAGGGAAATCTGATCCATCATGATTTAGGTGGAAATAAGGATTACCTTACTCCACGAATATGCAAATACCTGTTAAATATTCATGAAAATGGCAAGGGAGAACTACATAAACTCAGGTGTTACATGGTTTCACTCTAAGCTGTACAGATCTTTCCAAAACCCTCAATTATTCAGTGATATCAAGAATTCTAGCATCTTGGGGTTGGAGAGATGGCTCGGTGTTTAAAAGCACTGGCTGCTCTTGCAGAGGAGCTGAGTTCATTCCCAGCACCCACATGGTGGCTATAATCATCAGTAACTCTAGTTACAGGGGATCCAGTGCCCTCTTCTGGACTCTGCATGCATTGCACACATGTGGTGTACTTAACATCTATGTAGGCAACACATAAAATAAAAAATAAGTAATAAAAAAAGAATTCTAGCTTTTTACCTGAGGTTTTTCTTTGCTAGAAAACACTTCTCTAGCCAAAATTATTATTAATTGCCCCAAACTTTTATGAGAGAAGCCATTTGCAATTTCTACTATGAGAAAGGAAATTGAAGCTGAGAGAGCTGAAGGAGTTTTTGCTCAACAGTGCAGTGAGTCAGTCATGCATGGCATATCCAATCCAGTCATTATCCAAGCCCTCAGATTTTATAATCTGGTCTTTTTAAACCTTTGCTTGGTAGTTTCTTAGCTGAGTGCTGATGGACAATTACTTTCACTTCTCTGAGCTTCAATCTCTTCCTCCACCAAACAGGGATAACAGTCTGTGTTGCTCAGTGTACTCCTGGTAAGGGGTAATAAAGAAATGCAATAAAATGCTTAGGAGAAACCTTGAGATTTAGCCAGCATTATGTGAATGTGATTTTCTAACTGCTATTATTATTGTTGAAGTTATAATTCTTGCTATTATTATTAAATTATAGTCCTTAATAAGGGCACTATTTTATATTATTATCATAGTCATTCTATTATGGTTGAAATATTTACATTGTGGTCTGTGTTATTCAGAGCCCTGTGAATCAGTGCACTTGACCATGACTCCATGCATATTTTGCTGACAAGATGGAATTTCTCCAACTGTAAGGTCAAGCTCAGACTATCTCACTCACCACTGCTGTCTCCTGAGATTCTCTCTCTCTCTCTCTCTCTCTCTCTCTCTCTCTCTTCCACTTTATGTGTATGGTACTAAATGTGTATGCTAGGGACTATATCAGCAGGTACTGAAATGGTAAACTGAACAAGATGGTACCTTTTCTGAGGTCCTCATAACCAAGTAGAGACAGAACTTGCCAAAGACAGTCAGGTGCCATGCCAATGGTCATGAGACTCACAAGGATTCTCAGACTGGGTTCCTTGAGCTCATCTCATTGAGATAGGCATTGACAGAGGAGTAGGGGTTAAGCAGAAAGAGGGGAATGTCTCTGTGGTATGAGAGACATAGAGGTTTAGGAACTGATGCAGCTATTGAAACATGTGGCCAGGACTTTGGTACTTGAGAATGGAGATAATAACAAGATTAGTATTTGGAACAGGCCACAGATGAGGGTGAGTAAGTCACGAGTGTAATGAGTAAAACAGGGAAATTGTCACTGTTCACAGTAATAATAAGAACTCCACACTCTGGAGGCATTAATCTCTCTCCCTGAGTCCTAGTACTGGATGCTGAAAGAGTGGTCACCTCAACACTGCCTTAAGGCATAACCCACCTGGGCCCCCTGCATGTCTATTCCAGTCCTCTCATTCATCCCACCCTATCCCCTGCCAGCCTTGGACCCAGGCAGGCTCCACTTCCTCCACCTCAGATCTCTGGACCAGCTTCCTAACCGAGACTAGCTAAACACTCTAGCATAGATTGCTAAATCCCTCCTCAGGGGGTCCCTTCCATGTTCTCTGCCTCTGGAGGATCATCCAGACAGACCTGCCCAACTAGGACTCTGGTAAGTCAGATCCTGCCCACCATGTCTCTATTCTGTTCCTGCCTCACCCACTGCCACCCTGTTCCCTACCAGCCTTGGACCCAGCCTGCTCCAATTTCTCTGCCTCAGATTTCTGGACAATCTTCCTAAGCCAGACTAGCTAAACTCCCTAGCATAGACTCTACCAGCTCTTGCTCTGTGTGATACAGACCAGCCCTCCGGCTAACCCAACCAGCCTAACAACTACCCTGTACCACCAACCACCCAGACCAGTCTACTATCCTGAAAGAACCTGAAACAAGTTCCAATTTATTTTCCATTACTGAACAAAAAGCAACCAAGTTACATAAACAATATAAACAAAACCAAAATTAAAATAACAAAATCAGGGGCTGGAGAGATGGCCTAGCAGTTAAGAATGCCGACTGCTCTTGCAGAAGACCCTGGTTTAATCTGATCCCCAGCACCCACATGGCAGCTGAGAACCGTCTGCAACTCCAGTTCCAGGGGAATCTGACACCGTCCTCTCAGTCCGACACCCTCCTCTTACCTCCGTGGCATTGCACGACATGGGTGCACAAACCTACGTGCAGACAGTACATTCATACACATAAATAAAAAAATAAATAAAGTTAAAAAAATGAAATAAGAATAGAGGTTCCTATTGGACATATAATCAATGCAGAATATCCATATGCCTAAGCAACAGCTAAAACACACAAATAATATGAGAAACCAAGAGAATATGTCCCTCCATAACACACAGTCATACAGAAGTGAAGTACAGTGAGAACTACCCAGAGAAAGCCCAGGAGGCAGAATTAAAAAGAGCAATCATAAATATGATAAGAAGAACTCAAAAAAAAAATGACTCAAAGAACTCAAAGAAGAGAGTTAAACTTGTGTTGGAAGCCCAAGAATATACAAATATGTGACTTAATTAAATATAAAAAACAATTCATGGCTTGAAAAGTGAATTCACAAAAGAGATAGAAACATTGAAGAAAACTCAACCTGAAATGAAGGAGGAAACGAAAAACTGAATAAGCCAGTTTGAAATGAGAAGAGGAAGTCTCACCAAGAGAATGAATGGAATAGAAAACAGAATACCATGATTGGATTATAACATTGAAGACTTGGACTGTCAAGCAAAGTCTGTGAAAAAAAAATTCTAAAATTCCTTTAGGAGTGGAGTAGGCAGGGCATATGGGATTCCATAAAAGACCATATTTATGCATCATAGACATAGAGGAAGAGAAGACTCACAGGTAAATTGTATTGACCAGATCATCAAAAGGATTGTAGAGAAAATTTTCCCAAATTAAAGAAAGACATACCCATACAAGTATAAGAAACACATAGAATACCAAATAGAGGACCAGGAAAGAAACAGCATATAATAGTAAAAGCAGTAAGTACATAGAACAAAGAGTGAATATTGAAGCTGTAAGAGAAAATTAAGACATACAAAGGAAAACCAATTAGAATTACAGTTCACTTTTCAGTGGAAACTATGAGAGCCAGAAGGGCCTGGATTGAAGTATCCCCAGTTCTCAACAAACATAGATACCAATGTAGAATATGCTATCCAGAGAAACTCTCTATTATAATTGAAGGGGAAAGAAAAATCTTCCCTACAGGAAAAGGCTAAAAAAATTAATGTCCATAAAAACAGCTCTTAAGAGAATACTTGATGCAGTACAAAGGGGCAAAGCAATACAAATGACTATACCCAAGGGACAACTGACAGTATGATTGTGGAAACATAAAATTGGACAAGGAATGCAAACAGAAGTTAAAATGATAGCAACCAATACACATCTTTCACTAATAATTTCAAATATCAGTGGTCTGGGCTACCTAGTCAAAAGACCCAAGCTGGTTAGATGGATTTAGAAACAAAATCCATCTTTTTGGTGTCAGCAATAAACTCATCTGCCATCAAGGACAGTTACTACCTGAGGTTGGAAGGATGGAAAAATTATTCCGAGCAAATGGCACTAAGAAACAAGAAGGGATTACAATGCTAACATCTTGAAAAAATACACTTCAAACTAAAACTAAGCAGAAGGGATAAAAAGGGTCACTTCATTCTGATCAAAGGTACAATTGATGAATAAGATATTATAATCATAAACATATATTCACTAAACTCTCATGTACTCAATTTCATAAAAACAGTACTACAGGATTATGAAGCACAGATAAACCCAAACTCAGTAACAGTAGAGGACTTCAATACCCTACTATCTTATAGACAGGCAAACTGGATAAGAATAAATAGAGGGATATCTGAGGGGCTGGAGAGATTGCTCAGTGGATAAGGGTACTAATTCCTCTTGCAGAGGACCCAGGTTCAATTCTCAGCATCCACATGGCAGCTACAAGCACCTGTAACCACAGTTCCAAGGAAATCCAATGCACTCTTCTGACCTCCCTGGGCACTGTACGACACAAGTACATTCACATACACACAAGCAATAGACTAATGCACATAAAGAAAAAAGATGACTCACTCAAAAGATGGAGTAAAGAGCTGAACAGAGACTTAACCAGTTAGGAAGTAAAGATGGCTGAGAAACATCTTAAAAAGCATTCAACATGGGGCTGGAGAGATAGCTTAGCAGTTAAGAACACCGAATGCTCTTGCAGAGGACCGGGTTCGATCCCCAGCACCTACATGGTGGCTGAGAACCTTCTGTAACTCCAATTCCAGGAGAACTCCAGTTCCAGGGGAATCTGAGACCCTCTTCTGACCTCCGCGGCATTGCACAACACGGGTGCACAAACCTACATGCAGACAGTACATTCATACACATACAAAAATAAATAAAATTAAAAAAAATAAATTTTAAAAAAGCATTCAACATAATTAATAATTAAGGAAATGCAAATTAAAACCACTCTAAGATATCATCTCACTCCCATAGGACTGGACTAAGATCAAGAAAACAAAAGACATCAAATGCTGGAAAGGTTGTGGGGAAAGAACACCCATCCACTGCTGGTGGGACTGTAAACTCCTACAGCCACTGTGGAAAACAGTGTGGAGAACTCTTAAAAGACTCAAAATGAGCCTACTACCTGACCCAGCCATAGATGGACTAACAGACATCTATAGATATACCCAAGCACCAAAGAAAATAATTCCTATTCAGCAGCCCATTGAACTTTCCCTAAAATTTACTACATACTTGGGCACAAAACCTCAACAAATACAAAAAATTTCAAACGATAATTGAAAATTATTGAAACAATAATTGGAGATTAAACAGCACATTTCTGAATGATGAATGGGTCAAAGACAAAACTAAGTAAGAAATAAAAGTATTCCTAGCCAGGCAATGGTGGCGCATGCCTTTAATAACTAGCACTCACGGGCTGGAGAGATAGCCTAGCGGTTAAGAGCACTGACTGCTCTTGCAGAGGACCTGGGTTCAATCCCCAGTACCCACATGGCGNAAAAAAAAAAAAGAATGACTATATCCAAGAGGCTACAGAAAGAAAACAAAGGTATAATTATGGAAACACAAAATAGGGGCCACAGAAACAAAGTTAAAATGACAGTATCCAATGCACATCTTTTAATAAGAATACTAAATATCAATGGCCTCAATTACCCTGTCAAAAGACACAGAGTAGTGGAACAGACCAATAAAGAAAACCCATCTTTTGTTGTCTTCAAGAAACTCATCTCAACTTCCAGGATAGACACTGCCTTAGGGTGAAAGGATGGAAATAATATATCTATGCAGAAGGCTCTAAGATGCAAGCAGGTGTTGCAATTCTAATATCTGACAAAATAGACTTTAAATTAAAACTAATCAGAAGAGATAAAGAGGGTCATTTCATTCTAATCAAAGGAACAATCAATCAAGAAGATATTACAATCATGAACATATATTCACCAAACTCTGGAGCACCCAATTTCATATAAACAGTACTCCAGGATGACAAAACATAGATTAACTCCAACTCAGTAATAGAAGGTGACCTCAGTACTCCACTATTCAAAAGACAGGACAACAGGACAAAGAATAAACAGATAGACATCAGAATTAAATCACATTTTACATGAAAGATGTCTAACAGACATCCACAGAATATTCCATCCAAGCACCAAATGATATACTTTCTACTCATCAGCTCATGTAAATTTTTCAAAAATTTACCACATTCTGGGACACAAACCAAAATTCAACAATACAAAAAATTGAAATAATTATATGCATTCTGTCAGACAACAATACAATAAAGCTTATACTCAGCAGAAGCTCTAGTAACTACACAAACTCATGGAGATTAAACAACACACTCTTGAATGATGAATGGGTCAAAGAAGAAATTAAGAAAGACATAAAAGTATTCCTGGAACTAAATGAAAAAGATGAATATAACACAACCAGACCTCTGAGACTCTGTAAAAGTAGTCCTAAGAGGTAAATTTATAGTTCTTAGTGCCGAAATTAAAAAATCAGAAAGACTACATGTAAATTACTTAACAGTAAAACTGAAGACTCTGGAAAGGCAAAAACAAATCAACCCCAAACTTAGTAGATGAGAATAAATAACAAAAATCAGAGCAGAATTTAATGAAATAGAAACAAAGGAAGCAATAAAAAAAATCAATGAATCTAAGAGCTGGTTCTTCGAACTATTAACCAAGATAGATAGAACCTTAGCCCAGTTAACCAAACGAAAGAAACGGCAAATCCAAATGAACAAATTCAGAGATGAAAGGGGACCCATCACAACACACAAACACACACACACACACACACACACACACACACACACAATCCAGAAGAGGGCATTGGATTCCCCTGGAACTGATGTTAAAGACCGTTCTTAGTGGCCATGTGGGTGCTAGGAATTGAACCTGGGTCCTTTGCAAGAGCAGTCCATGCTCTTAACCACTGAGCCATCTCCCCAGCCCCAAGAGTAATTACCTTTTCAAAAAATACATTAAAACATTCATCAACTTGCTATGTAATTTAGGAATGTAAAGTGTTTTATATATATATATATATATATATATATATATATATATATACTTTTTTTTTTTTTTTTTTTTTTTTTTTTTTTTACCTGCATGCAAGTTTACTGTTAAACTGTGAATCCCTAAATGTGTTCTGGAATTAAAAAAAAAAACAAAAAAAACCTTTACTAAACAACCACAAAAAGAGTAGCGATGAATGATTTAGGGGGCTACCAAACCCCAAGTAAATGTGACGTCTCCCAAACATGCTGAGCAATGTACACACAGTGTCTGAAGATCAGTTCATATGTGCACCTAGGGGCTGTATGGCAAGGAACACAGAGCCAGACAGAAGAGAGCTCCCTTGAGTGGCTGGTGAGAGTAGTCCGAGGACTCCCAAAATAACACAGGCTATTGGCAAAGTTCTTGGTTTTCTCACAGAACTAGAAGAAAAGACTCTATTGCTGAAGACAGGATATTATTCAGACACAGGGCTTGGAGCAATGGAGCAGGAACTGACCTGGAAGCCTTCTACCTGAAGTTTAGCTCTCATAATGCTAGATGATAATATGCAGACTGCTAAGGGAGAAGATTAATCAATGGTCCAACTTAGGCCTAAAGCTTTATTTATTTTAATAACTTCCTTCTTTTTTTTTTTTTTTTTTTGAGAGAGGGTCTCCCTCTAGCCCCAGCTGGCCTGGAACTCACTCTGAAGATCAGGCTAGCCTTGAACTCACAGAGATCCACCTTCCTCTGCCTCTTCTACCTCCTGAGTGCTAAGATTAAAGGCATGTGCCAACATGCTAGCTTAAAGATGGTTCTTAGCTGCCATGTGGGTGCTGGGAATCGAATCCGGGTCCTCTGCAAGAGCAGTTGGGACTCTTAACTGCTGAGCCATCTCTCCAGCCCCAGGCCTAAAGCTTTATAAGCATAACAGCTGGCAGAGCAAACTACCTCTATTAGTGCAGTACTTAAAACCCTCTCAATGGGAGTAAACTCATGGGTGGCACTGTAAACTCAACAAAATACACATGGGTGTAGAGGTCATACATCCTAGAAAAAACCCTAGCTCTGTCATATCCTTGGACAAATGAAATTTATTATCATATGCTAAATATGGCTCCTGATATTTACAGACAAGCATACCATATACCATTCATCAAATGAGATTTTTTTTTTGGAAAAGATGGGGGTTATTTCAGAGTCCCACAACTGGTTAGACACAGAGAATATACATCCGAGAGATGTCCAGTCCTAGGTGACACATCTACAGTTGTACCTCTATACTCAAGAATCATGGAACATACTGGAACAAGTGGTTGAGAGACAAATAATGCATCCCTCACCTGTCCCCAGTGAGGCTTGCTTATACAACAGAGCGTGATGCACACAGAAGACCACAACTGGCCAAGTTTTAAAGAATATGAGACTGTAGAGTGTGTGCCCCTGGACAGGACTCCTATATTGAACCTCACCCACCCACGGCTCAGGAACTTTTGCAGAAAAGGGGAAGAAAGATTTTTAAGAGCCAGGGCTGGTTCACAAACAGGGAAGGGGAAGCTTTCAGGCCACTGGAAGCTTGCACATTTGAACTTGTGACAGTGGTGGCACTAAGCATAGGACCCACGCCAGATCAATCAGACAAGGGCTCAGAATGGAGCAAGAGAAATGGGTGATGTGCTGGTCCTAGATTTAGAAGTATTGGAGACTGATTACTACTAGGTGAGAGAGAGAGTACATGTTACTTACTATCTCCAGATAGGCCGACTAGACTCCAGTAGATGAATTTGGACTGAGGGATGTCTGGCTACAGATGCTTGATTGGATAGGACTCTGCATGCATGGCAGAGTGCATGAGGTCCAATGGGGGGTTTGGGCAGGCATAGTGGAGAAGGGAGCCTAGATTTTATCGAGGACAGTAGTATGAAATATAACCTGCCTGGCTCCCTTGCCCATGCAGGTTAAGGGTAGAAAGTGATTCTTTTTTAAAAATTTTTTTTATTAATTTTATTTATTTTTGTATGTGTATGAATGTACTGTCTGCATGCAGGTCTGTGCACCCGTGTCGTGCAATGCCGTGGAGGTCAGAAGAGGGTGTCGGATTCCCCTGGAACTGGAGTTCTCCTGGAACTGGAGTCTCAGACGGTTCTCGGCCGCCATGTGGGTGCTGGGGATCCAACCCGGGTCCTCTGTAAGAGCGGTTGGTGCTCTTAACCGCTAGGCCATCTCTCCCCAGAAAGCTACCCGGTCCTTCAGAGGACATATGTCCATACATGCATGAACATCAGAGTTCACAAGAGCTCATATATATATGAAGTATAAGTGCCTTGGAAAACCAAGCCTCTCCCCACAGGGTGAACAGGACAGGTAGGTGCAGCTTTCTTGCATGAGCTCATCCATAGTCTCATCTCCCCTTTGATGGTGTATTCCTTTGTCCACGGTAGGCCCCACTGCTAAAAGCACTCACACCCACACACAGCTGTCATCAACGCGGCAAGCTCCTCCCCTGCTTTCTGTCACCACCTTAGTATTCCAGTGGCCCTGAAAACCTTCCCAGACCCGCCCTCTCCCAACTCTTAGCACAAAACCAACTCCTTGGCCTTCTCCCCTCTGTCGCTGCACACTCTGTGCTTCAATTCTCCCTCATAGGCCTGAAGGTTCTAGGTACTTTAAAATCTGGATCTTTACCATGGGAACTGCTTGACCACATATATTAGGGGGAGGGAAAGGTAAAGGAAAAAGGACAGATGAAATTATAGACAAAAGAAGGCAGGAAGGAAGAAACGGATTTCAGCTGAAGCTCATAAACTATTCCTTAATTGATGCAAAATAAGCATTTATATTCAAGACTCACTTGACTAAGCCACAAAGTGGAAGAATTCACGACTCTTGTCGTGTGACATCCTGGTTGTCTAGGAAAAAATGAGAAGCATTTCTTAGAAAGAAATTTTTTTCTTTTTTGTTCCCAGAGCTAAGGCAGTGGCAGATACTATGGGGGGGGGTCTCTTGGCAAAGCTTGCATTTTCCTGTAGAAGTGAGAGTTTTGCAAGTAGCATCTATACACAGCAAAGAAGGGACAGAGGCCATTACTATAAGATAGGTCTTAGCAGGTCAAAACACTGTCCCCATGAAAAAATGGTTTTCATGGGACAAAGGAACAAAAATTGTTGGCCTCATTCTAAGAATAAAACAGAGAGAGAGAGAGAGAGAGAGAGAGAGAGAGAGAGAGAGAGAGAGAGAGAGAGAGAAAGAATGGAGAACGAGAGTCACTATCTGCCTATATTCTTTATGTCTGTTTTTCAAACTTTGAGAGAAACAGAACACCAATAGCTCACTAAGTGGCTGGAACAATAAAAATGACAAAGTTTTCAATGACAACTTTTTAGCTGTGGTGAAATGCAGTTTTAATATTATAACCATTTCTTTTTTCTTTTTTAAATTTATTTATTTATATTTTTTATCAAATCTAGACCCATGACCCTCCCATCCCCCCTCCCCACCAGAGCTCATGCATTCTGCCAAACATGCTTTTCATCTCTTTCTTAGTCTTTCTTAATATTCTCCATGTGGAAGTTGACTGTTTTGAGCAGAAGTTCACTGTTTCAGTCAGTTCTTTGATGCAGTCCTTTCTGTTGTTGTTGTTGTTGTTGTTGTTGTTGTTTCCAATATGCATCACTCCCAACTGCTTTGGACAAAAGCTCAAAGGGCCATGCGCAAGAAATACTTACAACTAGGTAATTGTCACTAGCATCCACAGATGAGGGATACCATTCATTGTTTGTTTTTCTGGGACTGTGTTACTTCACTTAGCATGATGTCCTCTAGCTCCAGCCATTTTCCTGCAAAGCTCATGATGTCCTCTTTCTTTACTGCTGCATAGAACTCCACTGTGTAGATGTACCATATTTTCTCTATCCACTCATCAGTTGAGAGGCATTTGGGTTGGTTCCAGCTCCTTGCTATTGTGAGGAAAGCTGAAATAAACATGGCTGTGCATGTTTATTTTGCAGTGGGGTGAGTCTTGAGGGTACATGCCTAGGAGTGGTATGGCTGGGTCGGGTGGCAAGTTCATTCCAAAAGGGTTCTCCACACTGCTTTCCATAGTGGCTGCATGAGTTTACATTACCACCAGCAGTGGATGAGTGTTTCCCTTTCCCCACAACCTCTCCAGCACTTGGTATCATTTGTTTTCTTGATCCTAGCCAGTCTTATTGGAGTAAGATGGTATCTTAAAGTGGTTTTGATTTGCATTTCCTTAATGATTAGTGATGTTGAACACTTCTTAAGGTGTTTCTCAGCTATCTCTAATTCCTCACTTGTGAAGTTTCTGTTCAGCTCTTTGCTCCATCTATTGAGTGGGTCATTTGTTTTCTTTTTTCTTTGTTTTTTTGAGTAGAGATCTCCCGAGACCAGCTGAAGCAAGCACAGGCAAGGAGAAGCTCATATGCCAGGAACACAAAGAAGAGACAGCACAGGAAAGGGGCAGGATAATCCTGCACCAAGCTCTACCAACCCTATGGAAGATTCCTACAGTGGGATCCCCCTGGGGATGGCCCAGGACACAGATATCAGAAACACAATTCAGAACATACTTAAAGAACTACAAGATTATAAAAAGCAAATCAAAGAACTAAGAAAAAAGAATGAAGAATTATATTGTAACCATTTCTAAGTCCGTGGTTCACTGGTATTATGCATATTCACACTGCTATACAACCAGTCTCCATAACTCCACAACATTTTCATATTGGAAAGCTGAAGCTCCATGCCATCTTTTCCCTCCCAATCCCTGGCCACCCCACTTCTGCTTTCTGCATGAATCTGACTACTCTAGCTGATAGCTCTCCCTAGTAACATCACACAATGTATGTCCATTGGTTACTGGCTCATTTGACTTACTATAATGTTCCCAAGGTTCAAGTACATTGTAGCATTTGTCAGAATCTCCCCCCCCCACCTTTTAAGGCATAATGACATCCCATTGTGCATATACCCCACACTTTGCTTATTGATTCATCCATTTCAATGGATACCTGGATTGTTCTGCCCTTTGGCTATTATGAATGACACTGCTGGGAACACAGACACAAGGAATAATTTAATTTGAATACACAAAGCAGATTTAGAGTTATTTTATCACAATATAACCCTCGGACATTCATATTCTCATATACTTGTTTGGAATAAGGATTGGGAGTAATTCAGGTATTTTTAGAAACTTTCATTTCTTAAGGATGAGTGACAGGAAGGGATGGACAACATCCATTGCCTTTAAGGCCACAGGTGTAGCTCAGAGCACTTAGCTCACAGGGCTGCTGAGAGCATCTCCAAAAAGAACCAAGGAAAGCCCTGGCACATAGTGGATACTCGCCATCCTCTCCTTCCCTTCCTCTTTCCTTCCTACCTGCCCTCTTCAGAGTGTTGACAGCTAGGGAACGCACAGCACTCGTGGCTGCCTATAGCTGGTCAAGTAGTCTAAAGATGGTTAGACTTTAGATTCTACCTTTTATAAAATCAAAACATTTAAAATACCATTAAATCTCTGCTTTCTCAGTGCTGTAGGATTCTGCAACCCACAGCTCCCCAAATCTCTGTGTCTGTAAGGGTTCTCCACATCCTTCAGGCTCAGAGGTGCTGCACATGATCTGTGACAAGCAAGGATGGGGAAGAATGCAATAGAGTTTGCCTTTTATCTGAAGAGAGCATTTTTGCATGACATTCATCTCTTTCCTCATTATATACCGTGTTCTCTGTGGTCACTTTTCATGGGGATGAAGAAAGTCTGCCACAGTTCTGTAATCTAGTTTACTTTTTTTTCTTCATGTTTTGATTTGGGGCCCATAGTCATTTAGTGTAGTAGAAATAATTTCCAAGCTCCACTGGTGCAAGGGGCAAAGAGGAAAGGAGACAGTGTTTGTTAGTACACAGCATCTGTGGAATAGCACTTGAAAACTGGAGAGACTACCAACACAGGAGAGTTAGGGTTGGGATTTGAACTCATCCCTGATAATCTTCTGAGTCTGTTCATGGGATACTGTATTACTTAGGTCAGCTATTGAAAGCCAGGAGCATTCCAGGTCTCAGGAATATAGAGGTGGTGACACATATTCCTTGAGTTTGTCCTCCAGTCAGGACTGTGCCTCTGTTTTACAGCCCAGAGACATCCAAAGAATACCATTCTAAGAACTTAAAGTGGGCACAATTGCATATTTTAGGCTACTTGGAAAGCTTTATCTTTAGTCATGGAAGATTTATATAGCTACTGCAGGGAGAGTTACTTCATCAAAAAACACAGACTTGAGAAGACTAAAATGCAATAGGTTGAGATGAAGATAGAAAGTTCTCATAAAAGCTGGGGTAAGGTGTGTATTAGTTCCTTTTCTGTTGCTGTGATAAAATACCAAGCAAAGAAACTTATAGAAGGCAGAGTTCATTTGAGCTTACAGTTCCGGGGGTAAGAATCCCTAACTGCAGGAGAGGTCTGGCACTAGACCAGAAAGCTGAGTGACCACGTCTTCAGGCAGACACAGAGTGAAGGAAGCAGATCAGAACAGAAATCTGGCAAGGCTTAAGAACTCTTAAACCGGCTCCCCAGTTACTACTTCCTCCAGCATGGCTGCAGCTCCTAAAGGTTCATGACTTCCCTAAACAGTGCACAGACTGGAGACCAAGTGTCCAAATCCTTGGAGCCTATGGGGGAAAGTTTTATTGGAACCACCACAAGGACTTTCACCCGGAATTTTAGTCTCTCAGTGGTACGCTGTGTCGGGCAACTGGACTTCATGCAGGAGGTACGACTCTGAGGAATGAGGTCAGGAATCTTGTCTAGGCTGGTTGTTTTTTAATTTTTTGGGGGGGTGTACACTATGAAACTGACAGGGAAGAATTCCACATGAAAACATGATGGGATGGGAGAGAAAGGGGTGCCTGGCCCCCATAACTAGTCCCAAGCATCCATCTTGCTTGTTCTGCAGTGAGGTATATCCACCAGTTCCCACTCTCAGATCATCTATGGCCACACATGATAGAGGTGTCGTCTCAAGGATCCCAACCTCTGCCTCTATCAGCTGCATCTTTCATCCATGGATTGCATCTTTTTAAAAATTATTTATTTATTTATTTATTTATTTATTTACTTTCAATGTGTATGAATGTACTGTCTGCATGTCGGTGTGTGCGCCCGTGTCGTGCAATGTTGCGGAGGTCAGAAGAGGGTGTCGGATTCCCCTGGAACTGGAGTTCTCCTGGAATTGGAGTTACAGACGGTTCTCAGCCGCCATGTGGGTGCTGGGGATCGAACCCGGGTCCTCTGCAAGAGCAGTCGGTGCTCTTAACCGCTAGGCTATCTCTCCAGCCCCATCATCCATGGATTGCATCTTGCCTTCCATACATATTAGCAAGCCGCTCACTCATTTCCCAAGACTGAATGGAGATCATCTCCTATAACTCTATTTTCTTCTGTGCCAGATAGTGCTAGCATTCTTGATTGGTTTACTTCTGTACAGTTGCAGGAAGTGGAACACAGTGACGTGTGTAAATGTCTGCCTGCTCCGCTGGCACTATGTGCCCCCGGGCTCAGGAAGAAATGATGAAACAAATGAATGAATGAATGAATGGGCAAGGAAGCAATGAGATGCAACTGATGCCTCCAGCCCCACGGCTAGCGAAGTCTCCACCTGTGGGAAAATAAGCATGGGAAGCAGGAAGACATGAAGACCCTCAACAGTGGGCTGGGCACTGGTTTCCTAATTTGGAAGGTGATAGGCATGGGGATCCTTCTGTAGACAGCTGCGGGGACCCTGTGCTCGAAGCCAGCTGTGACAGATGGTATTCATATATTTTCTCAGGAAGAAAAGAAAGTCAAATCAATTGACCTAAAAAAACCACATAAAAGAGGATTAAACTCTTAGAAAGACAGTGTATGCTATACAATTCTGTTGCTGGGGCTTATTGGCTGTCTGGCAAACGTCTCTGGTATACAAGGTTTCCTGTTTCCAATTTCACATAGAGTAGCATTTTCAAAGCAAAGTCCCCAGCCAGGAATAACTAGCCAGGAGGCCATATCTCTTCCTTAACTATACAGATAAACCACACCTTTATGTGTTATGATAAATGGGAAGAATCAGCATTACTGAGAGGTAGGACAGATCCAAATTAGACCAGTTAATGTCTGTGTATGTAGGATAAAATCCCTATTACCATTGTTGCAAGGGATAGTTGAGTCTTAGTATCAGATCCCTAGCTGTCAGTTCCCTATTTTTATTGAGGGGGGGAGGGGGGATCCTATGGAGCCAGCAGGCAAGTCATTTGCAGAGAACAGGTCTTAAGTGGCAGTTTTATGATTTTGGGAGAGGTCTCATTGCTCTGTCGCCTTCACGTGGGTGCTGGGAACCAAGCAATCAAATCCATGTCTTCTGCTTGAGCCCCCAGTGCTCTTAACCACTGAGCTATTTTTCTAGGCCTAGGATCAGACACTGAGACACATGGGATATAGCCATCACCCCGGAGCCTCAGGGATTTATTTTCACCAGATGATTAGACATGCCACAAACTCATATTCATTCACACACTTTTAAAGACGTGCTACAGGAGAAGCCCGGATAAGGCCCACGGCAACATGGGGGTGTGGAATTAAACATTGCCTGGGCTGCAGAGAGGAGCTGATTCCTGAGCTCCCTTCATTTTCAGAAACTAATACCAGTGAGTCCCTTCAAAGAGCTCTTTGCTGCTGGCTTCTCTTACCTATGCAGTTAGAAGACTGGAACAATCCTAGGACTACACAATCTCGACTCAATGTCCTGTTTGTATAAAAAAGAGATGAGCATGGGTGTGTGGGAATCAAAAATGTAATCGAGAAGCTGGAGTACTAGCAGGGATGCAGCAATTTATAGTGGTCCAGGTTCTACCAGGAAAAGATAAATGACGTCTGGTATCTACAACCGTGGGAATTAAAGGAATGTGTTTTACACAGGATCGTGATGTTGAAGATTCAAGTGCAACACTGTGGGATGGAGGGTCCAGAGGCCAGAAATAGCAGGACAGACAAGGAAGGGAAGAGACACTGTTATCTGAGCCAGGAGCCCAAGACGGGGAGAAACACTCTGTTTCCTTCCTTCTCCCTCTCTTCATTTCATACCAGCCCCTTCCATTAGAAGGCAATTAGACACAAAGGCCTCAACATTCCCAGTACCAAAACCTCTCCACTGTTGAACTCAGATCATAGAAAAGGTGGGTCTACTCTTTTTTGTTTAAAAAAAAAAAACCCCAAACAAACAAACTCTGCCAAGGTTTTATTAAAGGAGAATGTTCCGGATTTATTTTTCACCAGTCTGTTCCGGCATGCTTCTAATAATATCGGAATCTCTTGAAAACAAACAAAGCCCTCTGTGTGGCATCAAGAAGCTCTGATGGGGCTGGAGAGGTGGCTTAGAGGTTAATAGCACTGGCTATTCTTGCAGAGGACCTGTGTTTGAATCCCAGCACCCCAATGTAGCTAGCAACCATCTGTAATTCCAGTTTCAGGGAGTCCAGCACCCTCTTCTGTGCTCCACAGGTACTGCACAACATGGGTGCACTTAAATACATGCAGATATAACACTCATACACATAAAATTAAATAAGTAAGAAAACCTGGTGGGCAAGAATTGGCCTGAGTTTAGTTGATACTCCAGAAATCCTGGACAGTTCACAAGGGAGCTGAGCAGTATCAAATAGAACTCAAAGGTAGTTTTAAATTTCCTATAAAAAAAGGTTTATATGTGATTGCTGATGATTGACAAAGCTATGAACTTAATTCGCATCCAAGCTGGGAATGTGGTTATATAGACTAAATAATAATATAGTAATAATCAGGGCTGGAGAGATGGCCTAGCGGTTAAGAGCGCCGACCGCTCTTACAGAGGACCCGGGTTCGATCTCCAGCACCCACATGGTGGCCAAGAGCCGTCTGAAACTCCAATTCCAGGAGAACTCCAGTTCCAGGGGAATCCGACACCCTCTTCTGACCTCCGCGGCATTGCACAACATGAGTGCACAGACCTGCATGCAGACAGTACATTCATACACATACAGAAATAAATAAAAAATTGAAAAAAAATAAAAAAATAATATAGTAATAATCATAACTAGCAATATTGAGCACTTACTATGTACCAAAACTGTATTAAACACTTTTAAAAACTCGGTAAGAATGTTTAATAAAAGAATTAAGTAGGTCTCATAATAGCTACTACTCAGGTAGCTGCATATAATTATCTTTGTTTAAACATAAGGGAACTGTGGTTGTGGCAGATCCTAGAACGAATGAGAAAGATTTAATCTCGGATTCCTGGGAATCCAAATATATGCTTTTAACAACTATGGAATATGGTTGCAAAAACAAGAAAGTGTCCTGCATATATATCACTGTCTGTATGTGCCTCCCTTGTTCCACAACAATGGAGAGTGAGGGTCAGGTGCCACACAGTGTAGAGAAGACTGCATCTCTCACTAGTGTGATGTAGTTTCCTAGAATCCAGTATTAGGACACCTATCAAAATCTATTTGTAGTGTGTAGCAGCAGTTGTCTCCTTAGCCTCTGTAGTTGGAGAATCTGGCATTCTTACTGCCCTCCCCACTGCAGGAGACAGAAGTTTGATCCCAGAGAACTTCGCAAAGGGAAATGGGCTGAAACCAACTGGAAGAGAATTTGATCTGATTATCCTACAAAATATGTCTCAGCTCAGAGCTGTTGTACAAGGAGAATCCCCCCAGGGATAGTACAGAAGAAAAGCCCCATTGCCTTCAGCTCCTCTGAGTAAGTGCTGTGTAAACACAAAGTACCAAGATGATGGTTATGACAGCGTCCTATCAGCTAAAGATTAGTGAGGACTCTCAGGAGCTAGAGACCAGGGACTACTGCAGGAGCAGATGCAGATGGTACCAACAACCTCCAACACAGTAACACATGCATGGCTTCTTCTCAGTCTCAAATGGTTACAAGGAGGAGGCAGAACTGGTCCAGTATCCCATGTGTTCTAAGTAAGGAAATGGAATCTCTGAAAATTATGCAGGTAATTAGAATAGTTGAGGCTAGGACCCTAATTCAAGGTTAGAGGTTTAGACCTTTATTTCCACAAATTACCTTGAGGAGATAGTGTTTCTTTCTTGGCTATCTCCATCTGAGGGAGTTGAAATGACAGACTTTCAGACAATTTCTGTAACACAAGTATCCCACATACGAATCAGGGTTGCTGTAACAGTAATGTCTGAGTTAGCTTCAGAAAGCAAGATTATTCCAGAGAAAAGCCACTCATCCATACTGTTACTGGGTTGATGGGACACCGGGAAAGGAGCTACAGAAGGCAGCAAAGTCACCAAGCTGCTTTCCACAAGATCCAGGCAGGAAATAGGTTTCTGGCTTATAAGTGACATTTTAATATCAATGTGTGCTCTTGGGGAAATGACGTCCATCTTTTAAGCCCTTTGTGTAAAACTGGGCCTTTCATAGCTCTGAGACCTTTGAACAAGTCTTCAACATAGGGTCCCTGGGCTTATGCAGCAGGTGGGGCTCACCAACTTAAGCCAGTCAGCACCTGAGTCTCTTAGATGCTGTGAAAGGGCAGAGTTCACAGGGATATTGGGGATGGCTTAGTCCATTATGGCCATTGCTCAGTTCTGATTTACTTCAGATCGGCAAACATTCTGCAAGTGAGTGTTCATCATATTTATAGGAAAAACCTGAACTAGAGATATCAAGACAATTTAACAGTCACCAATAAGTTCCTGTAAGAGTTGTGTTTATAAGACAAAGCTCCCAATTCTCAGGGTGGCTTTCTACTTACTGCATCTTCACATGGGGCAAAATAGCATTGAGGAACCTTAATCACTTTATATTCATTGCTGTCAATGCTAATTGTGAACGTGACAGTCAGAGATCCATTGTAGTTCATGTGCAGGTGGAATAATGGCTAATGTTCTACAGTATAATCATTGGGACTTTGCCTAAAACTTAGCTGATTGAATCTGCCAGAGCTGACTAGGGCTTCAAGAGCCATAGCGAAATCACTATTTCATTTGGTATGAATGAATACAGAAATAGCTCTTTAACCTCAGGCAAGGCTAATCTATCTAGTTTTGATGCTATAGAAGGCTAGCTTCCTTCCTCAACTTGGAACCTGGGTAGATAGTGTTTGCTGAGTCATCATTAAGTGACTCTGATTATGAGCATATGTTACACACCACGTGTTGCCTGTACCAGTGGGTGTGTCATCATAGATAAATCTTGAAACAAAAGGAGAATCAGCTGGAGAGGTTGTAGGGAATGGGGAACACTGACCTACTGCTGGTGGGAATGTAAACTGGTACAACCACTGTGGAAAGCAGTGTGGAGAACCCTTAAAAATCTCAAAATGAGCCTACCAACTGACCCAGCCATACCACTCCTGGGTATATACCCACAAGACGCATCCTACCATAAAGATACATGCACAGCTATGTTTATTGCAGCTCTCCTCACAATAGCAAAGAGCTGGAACCAACCCAAATGCTCCTCAACTGATGATTGGATAACAAAAACGTGGTTCATCTACACAATGGAATTCTATGCAGCAGTAAAGAAAGATGTCATCATGAACTTTGCTGGTAAATGGATGGAACTCGAAGCCATTATGCTAAGTGAAGTAACACAGTCCCAGAAAAAAATAGGTGAATGGTTTCCCTCATTTGTGGATGCTAACACCAAATCCCCAGTTGGCAGGCAAACTGAGCAACTTTATTATTATATTTCATTGTACCTAAAAGCAACTGTGCTATTCCAATGTGAATCTCTTAATGGGCTCTAGAACTGTCCTCCCACTTGTGTGTATTCACACATTGTAATTACCATATATGAATGGAAGATATGTATTCATATTCTATTCATATTTTTTACCTGCATGCAACTTTACTGTTAAAATGTGAATCACTAAATGTGTTTAGGAATTAACCTATAGTTTATTTTAAAAAAAGGAGAATCAGTACATTTATTTTGTGAAAAATCTAGTGTGTAGGAATGTTGAATAGCATATCCAGGGTTGCGTAGCTAATTAATATAATGCACATCAAGTCTATCCAATTTCAAACACCATGTTCTTTCTCTATATTGGGCTGCCAGAGAAGGAAAGCTTTAAAAGAAAAGAAGTAAAGGAGTAGGGTCTCATATATATATTTTTTAATTTTATTTATTTTTGTATGTGTATGAATGTAGTGTCTGCATGTAGGTCTGTGCACCCGTGTCGTGCAATGCCGCGGAGGTCAGAAAAGGGTCTCGGATTCCCCTGGAACTGGAGTTCTCCTGGAATTGGAGTTACAGACGGTTCTCAGCCGCCATGTGGGTGCTGGGGATCGAACCCGGGTCCTCTGCAAGAGCAGTCGGCGCTCTTAACCGCTAGGCTATCTCTCCAGCCCCGGGGTCTCATATTTTGAAGGAGCTTTATGACACAACTATATGGAGGGAAGTTCAAACAGTCTTCAGTCTCAGGGGCTGCCACAGAAGCAGGAAGGTGGAAACAGAAGACAAGGCTTGTGTTATGATCTAGAAGCCCATCACCAGGCCCTGTCTCCTTGCTGTCAAGAGCAAGGACTCATTGCCATCAAAACTTTAATAAGATCCAATTTTATATTACCTAATTGCAGGAATTAAGATTTTTCTCTATTATGCTAAGCTGCAAAGAGGTTATCAACAATTCAATCTTGTCTACTTTGCTGATAAAGATACAGTGGCATAACAACTGTGAAGGATAATTTGGTACTGTTTCATAACATTGAATGTTCAAAGTCTTACTCCCCAATATAGCAAGTGAAATATATGGATAAGTAGAATGGAAGAGATGCTTAAAATGCAGATGGTCGTACTCTTAATATTGTGAAAAATTTGAAGACTATCTTCAGGTGAAAGAGCAGATAAAATATAGACTAGTCATTCACAGCGCAGAAACACTTCACCAATTACAGATTACATAAACAATGGTGGCCTCATAAGATTATACAAAATAGTAATATCATACATTCTATGATGTTTTCACAAGAACAAAATTACCAAGAAACACACTGCTCAGAATGTATAAATATTGATAAGTAATGCTTCAATAGTAGAATATGGCAGGCAGATGAATAATTTATGGTTATACTCAAGGATACAGTATTTTTGAAATATAATGTCCTAAAATGTAATATCCAAACAATGTACAGTACATGATCACTTTTACTATATAATTAAAATCAAGCAAAACAAGTACTTATTTATATGTACATATACATTTCTTCAAAGTTGCGTGCATTAAGAATGATGAACACAACCTTCAGGATTGTTATCTTAGGTCAGGGAGGCAGTGAGTGGGAGAGTTGAAGACCACTTATGCAGACTTGGGTTTTACATAGCATAGCTATCTGAGGGTCTTCATGTTTTCCCCATAATATTTACAAGCTTAGGTTGCCTTCTGACTACAGCTTAAATTTCCCATAGGCTTGGGAAATTTTTTTTCCAGATTGCTCTGGCCAGTGAGATAAGAGCTCACTGAACTTGTCCTTTCTTATTGCTCCTGACAATACTATGACCACTGCAATATAAATTGAATTGTGATAGGTAAACATGGCCCTATTACCTCTGTTACTTGGATATCAACCATAGTAACTAACAGTCAGAACTCACCTCCAGAGGACCACAAGTGAGGCTTACCTAGGCTATCCAGGCAACTTGCTTGAAACAATGTAGCCAAGGAAAATTGCCCAACCATTGATTTAAGGTAAAAATAATAAGATACACTAATTTAAGCTAGTGAGTTTTGAAATAATTATATGAAAAATCCAACCTGTTTTATTTCTATGTAGAACAGTGATGTGTTTTAAAATAAATACACATAAATGAGGAACCTTGCATGATGCAGTGATCAGAGTATATATTTTGAACCAATATAATGAATTCAATTCTATATACCTGAGCATTGTTTAAAAATAAACAGGAACTTTTGAAAAAAATCATATGGAAAACTACTGACATAGAAGCTTTTTAAATATGTATACCACACATAGATACATGAAAAGAGTTTAAATAAGTTAATAGCATAGGGATAATTCCCCTACCAGACGGTATAGGCTAAGGTAAAGCACACAGTTCGAGGAATGAGCTCCTACTTTTGGAAATGTTGACCAAGGATATTCTAGAGCCTGTCAATCAGCACTGACTAGTGCCATTGATCTTGGTTGGCTTTCAGAACTTGATGGTAAGATCCTATTGCTGAAGACACTGCATACATGAGTCATAGAACAAGCAAAGAAATGAAGCTGGTACTGACCTTGAAGCATAAACTCTACTGGTTAGCTTTTACAGTGATAGAGGTACCATACATGCTACTGGATAGAGAAAAGTAATTATCAGTTTTACCTGGCTGTCAATCCTGTGAGCTATAATACTATCAATGGCAAGGTGGGCCCACTGTTACAGGAGTAACCAACCACTCTCCTATAGGAGTTAAGAACCACTTCACAAGATGCAGCACATACCTAGAAATACTATCAGGGCCAAGAAACCTATGGCATGGGTCATAGGCTGTTGAAAGGACTTACTACTATTATCCTGCTAAATAAATACTGTATTAAACTGGCTCCTGGGCAGGAGAGATAGCCTAGCAGTTAAGAGCACCGACTGCTCTTGCAGAGGACCCGGGTTCGATCCCCAGCACCCACATGGCAGATGAAAACCGTCTGTAACTCCAATTCCAGGAGGACTCCAGTTCCAGGGGAAGCCAAGACCCTCTTCTGACCTCCGTGGCATTGCACGACACAGGTGCACAAACCTACAGGCAGACAGTACACTCATACACATACAAAAATAAATAAAATTAAAATGTTAAAAAAATAAAATAAACTGGCTCCTAATGACTTATTATACACAAGGACTAATGCATATCTCAAGTGTCTCCAGAGAAGCTTATTCTTACAAAATATATACAAGCCAAAGCCATATAAACCCCAGCAAGGCTAGGAGAGATAAACAAGCAGCCTGAGGCTTAGCTGACAAACTATTGGTAATTGACAGTTGACGAGAGAGGATAATCAGTTTTCTTTACAATGTGACCCAGTGTGGGCTGACCAGACCATAGAGGATGGACCCACACCAAGAGCAGTAGATAGAGGAGGGGATTTGCATATGGTTAAAATGCAACATATTATTAAAATATGAACAATAATGAGGTCTGGGGAAAAGCTCAGTTGGCAAAGTACTTGTACAAGCAGGATGCAACTTCTAAGTAATTTTAATTGTTTTATTTATTTTTTATTTTTATGTAATTTTATTTCTTTAAGTTTTGTGTGTGGATGGATGTTTGTGTGTGTGTGTGTGTGTGTGTGTGTGTGTGTGTGCAGATCAGAAGCATAGGATCCCCTGGAGCAGGAACTACAGGA
This sequence comes from Rhizomys pruinosus, assembly GCA_009823505.1. Classification (NCBI taxonomy): domain Eukaryota; kingdom Metazoa; phylum Chordata; class Mammalia; order Rodentia; family Spalacidae; genus Rhizomys; species Rhizomys pruinosus. The sequence goes on along the minus strand of VZQC01004132.1, from coordinate 3,384,160 downwards.
AGTTGTGAACTGCCCAACATGGAGGCTAGGAGTCACACTCACGTCCTCTGCAAAAGCAATGCTTGCTCTTAAATTCTGAGCCATCTCTCCAGGTCTCCAAGTACCTTTCTTTGTGTTTTTTAGATGGAGTCTCCCTGTCACCCCAGCTTGCCTGGAACAGGCTATGTAGACTTTCCTCTGCTTTCTGAGTGCTGAGATTAAAGGCACAGAATCCAAGTCATTTTAATAAAGACTGTTACTATGGAATTTCTTTTCTTTACTTTTCCCATTTTCTGAAAATAGCGAAGGGTTAGAACATTTCAGAGGGTAATCTAGGGGGTGGTTTACCTATCCTGTTAGCTTGGGTCCCTGGTGAGTCTGTGGATGCAGAGCCTGAGCACTTGAGTTGCTACATAAGGAGGAAATCAATTCCTATCTGTCTGAAAGACTGTAATTTGGGCATCTTCATTATAGTGCACTTCAGCCTCAACTAATAAGAGCTCTCCCATAGCAGTCTCTACAATATGTTATAATGATACTTATTGTAAAAATGCTTTTTTTCAAAGTGGAAATGTGTTACTTTTGGCCTATGGTAACAACTTTAAACTATGCTGAAATATATAAAAATTATAAATACTAAGAATAGAAAATCATCTGGAATTTATAATTGTATAGTTTAATAAATTATACAAAGATAGTAAGTTTCTTCTATACTATTCTATAATAAGCATTTATTTAAGGATCTATTATGGAAATCTATTCAGGTCAACAAAAAAAGATCTAAATAGTAGTGTAGACTTTGTATTTTATTTTAAATTATTTTGATTGGTAGTTTTGAACTTTTCACTGTTTCATGTAAAATGTATGGAACATTCTTACCCTGATTTCTTTGTGGACTTATCTATAGTAATTCCTTAAGGTGATTTTCAGGAGAAGAATTTTCCAGGGGAGAGAATTCAGGAGATAGGATACTGAATGAAATATGCAATACATGTTTTATCTGATGAGATGTTTTAAGAACTCTCTATTTTGGTGAAGATGATATCTAGATCAAGTGACATGATACATCTAACAGGGTGGTCCTTTATCAAGATCTCACCAACCTTTCAGTTATTATGCCCTAGAGAAGTTTATGTTTAAGTTATACTCATTACAGAGTTTTACCGAAGGCATCAAGCTATTTAAACTTACTCCTTTTGTCCTTTGTTGTATGTGTCTATTTCTTATGATCTAACACACACACACACACACACACACACACACACACACACACACCTACCATTCTTTAAAAAGCTAAATTCTTTCTGTCCTTGTAGATCTAACTCAACATTATTTATTCTAGGAAGATTTTCATTATGGCTTTCTGCAGCCTAGTCACATCCCTCATTTTTCTGTTTCTATAGTGATTTTATCTACTTATATCTTAGTACTTATCATATTCTACTATACTATTTGTTATGTCTGCTTATATAATTTCTTGTCTAGACCGTAAATACTGATATCAAGGTAGATCGTTAGATTCTCCTTCTCATAACCGTGGGTGGTACCCAGTAGGTGTGCAGGAAACCACATATAACCTTTGGTTCCTCTGGCATTCTAGGCGGTGCCCTTACCAGTATGTATTCTAGACCTCAGAAAATAAATTTTCTGACCATCTCCTCCAGTTGACGATTGATATTGACTCAAGGGCTGGAGAGATGGCTCAGTGATTAAAAGCAACAGCTGCTCTTACAGAGGATCCAAGTTTGGTTCTCAGCTTCTTCCACAACCACACATAACTCCAATTCCAGGAGAACCAATGTGCTCTTTTGACCTCTGTGGATGTTTGCATTATATATATATATATATATATATATATATATATATATATCACCTCAATATACCTCAAATAAAAATTAAATTACAGAAATATTGATTCTGTCCATGAAGTGGATCTAAGGTTTTAGAAACAATGCCATGAAGAGTTTATATAAGAAATGAAAAAAAAAGAGAAATGAAAAGTCGAAACCTTTGAGTTTGAAAATCACCATCAACTTGGCCTGAGAACGCCTGGAACTAGGTTGCCTTAATGTTCCTAGTAAAGCTGAAGACTCAAGGATGTGTCAAAGCTGTGAATGAATGAATCCTGGGAAGTGATAGCACTGGATATTATTGGTGGGGAGAGGTTTGTCTACAACATTAGTAATAGCAAGCATCTACAATACTCCTTGAAGATGGAGTACCAATGCATTCACTGTGTTCTAGTGTTCTTTCCATTTATATCACATAGGGTGAAATAATAGGTAACCTGATTATGCTGGAT
>VZQC01004132.1:3181646-3375682 GCA_009823505.1 Rhizomys pruinosus | reverse complement strand
AGTGGATAGAGAAAATGTGCTGCATCTACACAATGGAGTTCTATGCAGCAGTAAAGAAAGGGTGACATCATGAGCTTTGCAGGAAAATGGCTGGAGCTAGAGGACATCATGCTGAGTGAAGTAACACAGTCCCAGAAAAGCAAGTGACGAATGGTATCCCTCATCTGTGGATGCTATTGCCAATTACCTAGTTACAAGTATTTCTTTTGCACAGCCCCTTGAGCTTTTGTCCAAGCAGTTGGGAGTGATGCATATTGGAAACGACAAAAACAACAAGAACAACAGAAAGGACTGCATCAAAGAACTGACTGAGACAGTGAACTTCTGCTCAAAGCAGTCAACTTCCACATGGAGAATATTGAGAATGACTGAGAAAGAGACGAAAAGCATGTTTGGCAGAATGTATGAGCTCTTGTGGGGTGGGGGGATAGGGTGGGGGACACGGGTCTAAATTTGATAATCTTGTACAAAATATATATTAAAAATAAATCTAATTCCTGCTCCACCTGATAAATGTCCAGTACTTGAAATAAAGTATCTCCATCAATCTTTATTTCCAAACTTAATAACTCGTTTCCTCAACTGCTTCTTAAAAATGGAAGCTTATAAGATCTTTCATTAATTCTATTATTACTTTCAAATATATTTCATTTATTTTTCATTTATTTTCAACTTATCTTTAATTGTTTTATTTCCCAGTCTATTCTTCCTACATGTTCTAATCTTTGTAAATTTTAATTGTCCTAGTCTCAATGGTAAATAAATTCTGGATTAATTAATTTATTTTTATTTTTTTATGTGGATGAGTGTTTTGCTTGTGTGTACCCAGGTGTACCACAGGCATACCATGCCCACGGAGGGTAGAAGAGGGTGACAGCTACCCTGGTACTGGAGTTACAGATGATTGTTAACCACCACATAGGTTCTGGGACCCAAACCTAGGCCTTCTGCAAGAACAGCTGGTGCTCTTAACTTCTGAGCTATCTCTTCAGCCCATAAACAAATTCTTAATGTACACCACTGGACAAAAGCAGGTTTAGTCTTCAAAAATTTGGGCTGGAGAGATGGCCTAGCGGTTGGGAGCGCTGACCACTCTTGCAGAGGACCCAGGTTCGATCCCCAGCACCCACATGGCGGCCAAGAGCCATCTGAAACTCCATTTCCAGGAGAGCTCCAGTTCCAGGGGAATCCGACACCTTATTCTGACCTCCACGGCTTTGCACGACACGGGTGCACAGACTTGCATGCAGACAGTACATTCATACACATACAGAAATAAATAAAAAAAAATTAAAAAAAGAATATTTGAGATAGTCTTTGTAGAAATACTTAGAAAAGTGCCAGGCCTTTATCAGATGCTTTATGAGACTTTCTTCATAATTATTAAATTTGGAAGCAAGCAAGATATCTTTTAGTAGGTGAATGGACACATAAAACATAGGGCATCCAGACAATGAAATATTGTTGAGTGGTAAAATGAAATGAGCTATCAACTCATGAGAACACATGGAGGACACCATCATACATAAAAAGTGAAGGGAGGTAATTTGAGAAAGTTCTAATTATAAGATAATCTGAAGGACAACAGCAATATCTGTGACCACCAGGCTGGAAGATGGAAGGGATAAGAAAGGACACTATTCAATACAGTGCTACAGTGGTGGATACATGTCATTTACAGTTGTCATAACACATAGAACACACAACAGCAAGAGCAAGCCTTGCTGGAAGCTAGTGGACTTGCGTGATTAAGATGTGTCAATGTACTCCGATTGGTCATATCAAATGCACTACTGTGCTATAGGATGTTGGGGGCTTTGGGGAAAGAAAGGCCAGGGATAAGTCCTGAGCAGTCTCTATGCTTTACACTCAGTTATACTGTGACCTTAGAATTCTTCTATAAAAGCTGACAAGTTCTTACTGTGGTTTATAACATCTCCTAACCACTAGAGGGCTTAAGCTTGTGGTATCAGCCATGAATTATTCCTCCAAGGGGAGGAGCTAATAGCCAATTAGATTTGGGATATACAGACATTTGGCTGCCACTACTGCACAAAATTTCCAGGCAGGTGAGGTATAGCTGATGCCAATGTAGGAGTCTTGCTTGACTCAAGGAGACCAATATTTGCTTTATTGATTTAGTGGCCTTTGGTAACACTCTCTGGCATTCCAGAGGCCAACTGTACACTTGCAAGTGTGGTCTCGATATAGCTTTCCCATGCTTACACCAGTTCTTTGACAGCAGGGACTTACCGCCTCTCTTCTTGCGGGTATCCCAGTTTGCTGGCAAAAAGCCTTTACCTTTTTTTGGGGGGGGGCTTGTATCCCCTAGCCAACATCTTCTTGGCAGAATAATCTATTTCTGATAACAGAGCTCTCCTGTGTTAATATATTTTTCTTAATTTCCCAGCTTATATAGACTTTAGTATTATATTGGCTCTGAATAGAGAATTATCCTTTCACAATTCCTATGACTATCAGTCAATTAAAGAAGGCATGAAAGTAAACAGCCTAAACTGATCAGAGTCCAAAACAACACCTCCAGAGGAAGTAGACTGCTTTGCTTCTTGCCCACTTGTGTCCATTTTCTAAAGCCTAGGGAACAATCTGCGGAAAAGGGGGTGTGGTAGAATGTAAGGGCTGTGATTGGGGTGAACTATGAAACTACAGAAACAGACTGGACTCTTATTTGATCAACATGATAGTACATATAAACTCCCCCAGCTGGACAATGGAGTCCTCAGGCTGTATAAGTTTGGGCATAGCTACTTGCAAATTTACATGAAGGATGCTTTTTTTTAATAATAGGTAATAAGTAATATTCATTACTTATTATAATATTATAATATACTATTATATTATATATATTATATATTATAATATATTATATATATTATAATATATAATATACTATTATAATAGGTAATAAGTAATAATCATTACTTAAAAAAATATTACTTAAAAAAAATCATTACTTTAAAAAAATCTTCTAAACACAGTTTTGAATTTTTTTATAAACCCTTTCTTTTTTTAAAATTTTTTTAGTTATTTTTGTATGTGTATGAATGTACTGTCTGCATGTAGGTTTGTGCACCCGTGCCGTGCAATGCTGCAGAGGTCAGAAGAGGGTCTCGGATTCCCCTGGAACTGGAGTTCTCCTGGAACTGGAGTTACAGTCGGTTCTTAGCCACCATGTGGGTGCTGGGGATCGAACCCAGGTCCTCTGCAAGAGCAGTTGGTGCTCTTAACCGCTAGGCTATCTCTCCAACCCACAGTTTTAAATTTTAAAAGGAAAATTATTTTGAAACTTTGAGCTAAGGAGGTACATGAAGAAACTGATAGTTTTTTTTTTTTTGTTTGTTTGTTTTTTATCTTTTTGAGACAGGGTTTCCCTGTAGCACTGGCTGTCCTGGAACTCACTCTGTAGACCAGGCTGGCCTCAAACTCACAGAGATCCGCGTGCCTCTGCCTCCCAAGTGCTAGGATTAAAGGTGTGCGCCACTGCGCCTGACATTTATTTATTTCTGTATGTGTATGAATGTACTGTCTGCATGCAAGTTTGTGCACCCATGTTGTGCAATGCCGCGGAGGTCAGAAGAGGGCGTCGGATTCCCCTGGAACTGGAGTTCTCCTGGAATTGGAGCCTCAGACGGTTCTTGGCTGCCATGTGGGTGCTGGGGATCGAACCCGGGTCCTCTGTAAGAGCGGTCGGCACTCTTAACCGCTAGGCCATCTCTCCAGCCCTGAAACTGATAGGTTTTAAGGATAACTCCTGGGAGTAAATAGCAAATGATTTTAGTGACTATAAATAGTAAAAGATCAGTAGAAAGTGGGAGTCAAATGAAAAACAAGGAGATAAATGTATCAGCAAAAACCATACCAGATGTCAGGTATCAGAAACAGGCTCCAGTTTAGATAGTTGAAGGAGATGGTAGAGGTGCCACCCTTGAAACCACTTTGAATGGCCTGTGGAAAGGTGACCATGACAAGAACTCATCTACCACAGCTACATCAGCTGGATAGACCACTTGTCTAATTCCAAAGGCAACAGGAAGGCTGCTATGTGGTTCATCTTCAAAGTGAGTGGAGGAACAGGAGCCAGTAATCATGGAAACGGCAAGTAGAGGAACACATGTTCTTCTGCTCCTGCTGAAAGGTAGGGCAGCTCAGGAAGGGAACTCTCAAAAGGTGGAAATAAGCATCCAACTTGGAACTCTAAGAATGAGTTGACGGCCAGAAAAGGTGTAATGACTGGGCGAGCTCCAAATATGAGTGACCCGCTGATGGCAGGGGGACAATCTAAAGGCTGGCCGCCATATTCAGACCTGGGAGAGAGCCAGAAGGTTCTGTATAATATGCCGTGACGCGAACACAGTGAACATTGACTTGGTTCCTGTCTTTTAGAAAGTCTGAAGGAGCGGACTTCCTGGCACTCCATGCTGGCAGCTGTGCAGTAGAACCTGAGTGGTAAACTATAGTCACACAAATGCATTTATTTTTTTTTTTAATGTCAGGATCTACCTATTCCATGTCAACTTACAAGATAAATGACTTTTCCTGATACCTAGGCTTTCTCTGACAACCGGATCGGCAGGACCTAACAATTCCATTGCCTAACAGTTTTAATCAATGGGCTCAAGTTCAAGTTGCAGCATTTATTAACATAATTTTGATTTAACAGGAACATTTGTTTATTTAGTCATATCCTTTCAGAGTAGTGCCAACTTAAATTCTACTTAACGTTGATGTGAAGACCCCTTTGAACAATGACTACAAATGCACTTTTGGGGGAAATGGAAATATAAAATAAAATGTAAATTGTTGATGCTATTATTTTTTTTAATTTATTCTTGTATGTGTATGAATGTACTGTCTGCATGTAGGTTTGTGCACCCATGTCATGCAGTGCCACAGAGGTAAGACGAGGGTGTGGGATTCCCCTGGAACTGGAGTTAAAGATGGTTCTCAGCCACCGTGTGGGTGCTGGGGATTGAACCTGGGTCCGCTGCAAGAGCAGTCGGTGCTCTTAACTGCTAGACCATCTCTCCAGCCCTGATGCTATTATTTTATATATTATTAAACCTTCAACATAACTAATTAGAATTTTGGATACTTAACGGCTAGGAGAGCATATCTTAGCTTTGGTCATATCTCACTATTCCAACAACGTGAGAACTATAATACCATTGTGGTGGTTTGGATGAGTGTCCTCCATAGGCTCTAGGTATTCAGACATTTGTCTCCAGTTGGTGGCGCTGTTTTTGGAGGTCTTGGGGTGTGTGGCCGTGCTGGAGGAAGTGTGTCACTGGGGGCAGGCTTAGAGAGTTTAACAAGCCTCGTGGTCTACAGTTGCCCTCTCTCTGTTTCCTGTGCTCTTTGCTAGATGTGACCCTCAGTTTGCTGCTCCAGATTCAGCCGCCACGCCTCCCGCCACAATGGACTCTAATTCCCTGGAACCGCCAATCGTAAGCTCAAATAAACTCTTCCTTTTATAAGTTCCTTGGTCATGGTGCTTTATCACAGCAACAGAAAAGTGACTAATACAACCATCTTCTGAATATGGAGTCGGGTGAAGAGTGATTTTCCTTCTCCATTGTTTAGTGAGATCAATGGGTCTTGACAGGTGGAAGACTGTTGACAGATGAGTGATTTCTGTATCCCCTTTTGGTTTACAGAAAATCTAGTGTTGCTAGTTAAGAGAGGACCAATTACATGAAATGTTACATACAGTATATCAGATATGCCTATATTTATATACAATATCCTTCTCAGCAATGTTATACAGTTCCTGAAATCAAGCCGCATTACATTAAACTGGATGTAATCTCAGTAGGACCCAACACATGTAACTCTGCAGCCAGATAGAGCTATATTTTTGGGGTATAAACCTCTTTTTATTATATTTATTTTTTTGAAAATATGCCTTCATGTTTTATGCAGGGAATAATGTATTGCTTAATTTGCCAGTCAATTAAAATGTGCTTTGATAAAGAATAAAAAGGATTCAGCATTATCTCTGAGGACAAATGTGTCTTCCTTAATGTAACGGTCTGCTTAAAATGTGGTTTAACACAAAATTCTCAGAAGGTACATTTAAGGGAAAAACAGGCAAGGTTATCAGACGAGAAATTCTTGTCAAAAAAGATCAGTTCCTGTTTTACTTCAACCATCTATCTTTGTAGTTGGTAGTTTTCATACCTTTACAAAATTCTATAAATGAAGCTCTTTTGATATCATTTCAAAAGATGCTTAATAAAATAGTGGAACTGTTTTTTTCCAACTGACTGTTCATGGTATCTAGGATTGATTTGCAGAGAATAGGAAAATTGCTTCCCTTCAAACTTGCTCAGTAGGGATGAATACTTAAATTCAGTTTCTTCATAACTGTGTCTCATTTGAACACTGTTCTCCTTATTCCTGCACACTTGCTTTTCATATACCTGAGCTGAGGTTGATGCTATAAAGACCAGCAAACTAAAGAAATAACAGAATACACTATAATGGGTTATAGGGAATCTATTACGATAGAAAAAAAGCTAGATATAGAAGCTGAAAACTTAGGATCAAATTTCTACCTGCTTTTCGTAATTGGGTACTGGGAAGGTGAACTACATGCCTGAAGCTTAATGTCTAGTCTCAGTGTTTCTTCCTGTAAAACAGAGATGAAATTCTCCCATTTTGTTTTACAGTCTTCAGGTAAAGGTCTACAACTATCATCATGATCATAATCATGGTCATCATCACTGTTAGCATTTTATGTACATCCTTTGAATAAAAAACAATCTAGTCTCAGTGTTTCTTCCTGTAAAACAGAAATGAAATTCTCCCATTTTGTTTTACAGTCTTCATGTAAAAGTCTACAACTATCATCATGATCATAATCATGGTCATCATCACTGTTAGCATTTTATATACTTCCTTTGAACAAAAAACAAATACAATAAGCATCAGGCATGGTGGCACAATGCCTTTAATCCTAGTACTTGGGAGGTAGAAACAGGAGGATTTCTGTGATGTTAAGGGCAGCTCGGTCTACATAGCAACTTCCAGGCCAGTTAAAGCCACAGGGAGACTCAAATAGCAAAACCAACTAACAAACAACAAAGAAACAAAACAAATACAATATATACACTGAGTGTTAGAGATGCTCCCCATTTGCATCACCCTGGGATGGTACGGGATATCTGCATTTGGTGATCAAGGAGACAGTGTCAGAGAAGTTAAAGGCTTGTACAAGGTTATGAGTCAAAAACTAGTGTAGCCAAGATTAAGATTTAAGAAATACTGAATCCTGTGCAGTTGAACAATAAGTCAATGACTTATTTTAAGTGGGATACATAATACTTCTAGTATCACACATACACAGAAACTTAGCAGATCCTAAAACATTAGGCAAACACACATGGATGTTATTTTAAATTAATCAGGAGCTTGCAATGATAAACTGTCAAGCAATGTGACTATTATTTAGGAGGACCATGATAGATGGTGCTTAGGATATCAGTGTCAATTCTGATTTTTATGTTATCTTAAAAACCTCACAGGAGAACACGCTCCTTTGTCAGGGTCAACCCTGTAAAGTCAGAGACAGGTACAGTGCACTATCTTCTTATTAATTCCTTGTACTTATTGCCCTTTTCTACTTACAAACTTTGTGAATTTATACCTTGGATTTGTATCTCTGTTAAAATAAGTCCTTATTGTATTTCTCAAGTGTTTATTGAATATATATTCAAACATGTAAAAACTCTATACAAGACAGAATTAACCAAAGGTATTATATTCTGAGCTGAGTATATTGTGAGAGTTCTAGGAGGCTCTAAAAGCCTTTAAGAATGCACCAGCTACCTCTGAGAGGAAGAATACTCTACATGGTGAAGTAAAGGCATTAATAAGAATAGGGTATATTTGAACTAGGTGTGTGATATAAGGGCTGTGATTTAAGATCAACAGGTATGTGTCAATGTGACAGGGAAATGGCCACATGGAGAGAGATGTTTTGATAGGTGGCTATCTTTTCTGAGGTTATTAGGCCAGAGAAATTTTGGAAGATTAGACCACAAATTCAGAATTCTAATGGTCTCATCTGATGACTTTAAGGCATCCAGTAAATACCAAGAGTGGAAAATTTAATGTGACGTTGGAATAAATATCACCACAAAGGACCAATTGAACCATTAGTGTTTTGAAATGTTAGCCTTGCCTCCAAGTTATACTCTTCTCCTCTCTATTCAGGACTGTGGTAGACACATGGTACCATTAGTTTCTGAGTGTCTGAAAGATATTTTCAGAAGGAACAAAGTTAAGGTCATTTTCTTGATTGTAAGAGAGACACTCTTTACAATCAGAGATGGACTCTTTTGTAGGTGGGATAAGTACATAACATCTCAACCTAACCTTTCATTTTGGTGATGGCTCTGCCAGATCTCATATTGCAACTCAGGTGAGAAAAAAACTTCAGGTGAGAGCTTCAGACCAAGGCTGTGCTGCTGGCTCCTCTCACTAGACATTGCTGCATGGGAAGGAGCCCAGAGTAAATGGAGCTGACAGAGCTTGTAGCAGCACTTCCTAGGAGAAACTTATTTGTTCTAGAATAATGGAAGCAGCTGAGTCTGGCTAAGAGGACTCTCTACTCACATTGGTCTCTAAGCAAATATAATCAGAAGTCCCATGCTCAGAGGATCTATCCATGGAAGGATGCCAAAGGAAGAAGAATGCAACTGCTTCAGCCACTCTGGACTAAGTACTACACAGGAAATGTCTCATCTAATCCTGGCACCTTAGTGAGACATTTTAATTCCACTTTACAGATGAGATTATATGAGTCTTTAAGAGGCTCACCCCTGCTCACATGGTACATAGGTCATGGAACCGGCCCCCAAGTCAGTTCAACACACTAAGAACCTTACTGCATATTGATTCTTAGTACTGTTCAGTACAGCACTGCTAGTCCTTTGAACAAATCTCTTCATCTCTAAGATGAAGCTTCAAGTATTTTCCACTTCTTCTTAGTGCTTTGCCATTTAAATGGGGATAATTCTATTCAGCAAAGCATCGGATAGCATCCACAGGTCAAGTACCATGCTAGATGGCCCAGTTACAAGGATGCATGGTACTGTGGACTGAATCTTGTATCCCACATGCCAAATTCATGCATTAAAACTTTTTAACCTCTACTGTGGTGGTGTGAGAGTTTGAAATCTTTGGCTGGTAATTTGCCTCATGAGAGTGGAGTCCACAGTAATGGAATCAGTGCTTTTATAAAAGGATGTCATGAAAGATGCCTTATCTCCTCTTCTGCCACTTGCCTGTGACAAATAAATGCTTGTTGTTTAACAAATGTTCGGTATTCTTGCTGTAACAGTCTAAATGGAGTAATACAAACAGCAAACAGAGACTAGTTTTTGTCCCTGAATATTCATTTGTTCCTTTAACATATATTGAGAAGTTTCTTTGTACCAGGCATTAAACTAAGTTCCCAAAGTATAATGAATGACGCAGCTATAATTGGTGGCATGACCTCTCGTCCCATGAGACTCATGGGTTATGGGATGCTTCTAAGCTTCTGGCTGTTGACAATTACTCTTTCCATTCTGGCTGAAGTGAGGAATTTTTACAGACCCACAGAAACTTTGTCACCGGTTATTGACTATACATAAAACATTTTTTTAAATTAATTTTATTTATTTATGTATGTGTATGAATGTACTGTCTACATGCAAGTTTGTGCACCCGTGTCGTGCAATGCCGCGGAGGTCAGAAGAGGGTGTCGGATTCCCCTGGAACTGGAGTTCTCCTGGAATTGGAGTTTCAGACGGTTCTCGGCCGCCATGTGGGTGCTGGGGATCGAACCCGGGTCCTCTGCAAGAGTGGTCGGTGCTCTTAACCGCTAGGCCATCTCTCCAGCCCCTACATAAAACATTTTTAATGAGAAGAAAAGTGGATAGAGAAACGGAAAATCAACATATCCGCACTCGACTTGATCCTATGATCAAGTATATTTCTTTTCATTTTAATTTTTTTGGATCAAGTATATTTCATACTCTAGAAATCCATCTGACAGCTGCTATTCAACTATAATGGAAAAGATTTTTCAATAAGAATGCACATAAGAATTTCTCATGTTTCTGACGGCTTTTTTCTCATTGAGGGAAATCAATTTTTAAAAGCCTGACATTCTAGTATCTTGAACACCTAAATAAAAAAGAAAAATTAAGACGGGCGTGGTGGCGCACGACTTTAATCCTAGAACTTGGGAGGCAGACAGATGCAGGCGGTCTTTGTGAGTTCAAGTCCCAGTACCTGGTCTACAGAGTGAGTTCCATGCCAGTGGGGCACAGGGAGACCCTGTCTCGAAAAAGGACCAAAAAAAAAAAAAAAAAAAAAAAGAAAAAGAAAAATTAAATCGAAATAGTAGTCAGTCTTTGATTACAGAAGAGATATTTATTTATTTATTTATTTATTTATTTATTTATTTGAGACAGGGCTATCACTATGTAGCACTTGCTAGCCTGGAAACTCTCGTGTAGACCAGGCTGAGTTTGAACTCAAAGAGACTTGTCTGCCTCTTCTACTAGAGTGCTGAGATCAAAGGTGTCCTATCACACCCAGCCCAATGGCCACAGAATAGTTTTATTTGCTATTTTGCTAAAAGGTTTTTGAAAAATTGACTGAAAAAACAGGTTCAGGGTAATAAAGTATTAATCTTGAAGCAACTTAATAATTTTAAACTAAAAAATGCTATCAATGGAATAGAATCATAAGATAGGTCATTTTGTATCTTTACCAAATAGGAGATTCAATGTTAGATTAGATGACACAGCTCTTCACATAAGTAGAAAGCATATTTACTTATAACCATGTGTAGTGGGTGTCTCTCCTATGAAATCATACACTATATTTTTCATCCAAGTGTTATACTTAGATGAATAGAGAAATCTTTAAAGGAAAGATCAAAATATCTTTAGAGTAAGTGTGTTCTGGGGAATTTGTTTCAGAGAAAAGACTGAGGAGCAGTTCACAGGTTACCTTCAGGGACCGATGATAAATTTCCTGGAGTTGTCTTCCCGCTAGGAATAATCTTGGAGATTGTTTTCTTAGCCCTTTAGAGTTACAGATCCATTAAAAGTAAATCCTAGTACTTGGGAGGCAGAGACAAGAGGATCTCTGTGCGTTCAAGGCCAGCCTGGTCTACATAGTGACCTCCAAGCCAGCTGGGACTAAAGGGAGTCTCAAAAAGACACACACAAAAAAGGTAAAGACATCAGAGATGGGAGTGTTGATAAGCAAGGAAAGAAGAAACTGTCATGGAAATCAGGGTTTATCAAGGTTACATGTATGCAGATATTGTCTATAAATGATTAATATATACATTTAACTTTTTCACATTTCACTCTGTCACAACTAATTAAAAATCTCAGTATATTTAAAATGGGAGCTACAGTAAATTAAAAACAAATTTGCTATTTATCAAGACCCTTGTTTGTTTATTAAAGTCTGTTTGATATCTTGTCAATCTGTTTCAAGATACCTGAGTATCACCTGGTTGCTTACTTGGAACAGAGGCCCATTGTCTTGTACCATGAACATATTTGATTGCTGAGAGAGCAGAATGGACAGCATGTATGATCACATGAATACCTATGTCAGCAGGAGCGCATTCAATTGTACGGGTTACATTTTCTCTTTGAATCCCAGTTTCTTGAATTACAGAAAAGGAATAGTAACATTCCCTTTTATTCAAGACCTGTGGTTTTGTTCAGTGGAGTATAGTTTTGAAAAACTTCACAGTTGTTTAACTTGGGGAAGAGACAGCTCATGCTTAGATCAGGGTGGAGATATGACTCAGTGATTAGAAGCACTTGTAGCTGTTGCAGAGGACACCAATTATTTCCCACCACACAGGTATGATGGCACAGAGCCATCTGTAACTCCAGTTCCAGAGGATCAAATGCCCTCTTCTGGCCACCAGAAACAGTCCACACACATGTGTTCTTGTTCTCACATGCATGCAGGCAAGCACACACATATGAAATGAATGTTTAAAAATGTTTTAAAGTGTGTATCTCTGACTATTTTCAAATTCCTTTTATGACTGAAAGGGAGGTGTTAGGAAGGAAGGAAATAGGACTGCGTATGTTTGTACAGAGGGCTAACAAGGTAGCCAAGATATAGACAACATTCTTCCATATCTGTGGTAAAATGTGGTTCCTGAGAGAACTAGGCTGAAGGAACTATGGGCTACTTTCCCATGACTGGGAAATTCTTTTTGTTTTTAAATTTTTATCCTAAGCCTGTGCCTCTGATCTCAATAAATTAAGATGCTCCTCTCCTGTGGAAATGGAGAGACTATCCATTACTTTTGCCTTCCAAGCCTTACCTTTGACTCTTTGTCTACTGCTTCAGTTCTGTAGTGTAGAACAGATGATTTACAAAGAATCAAGCACTGGGTGGATTGTTTGAGTCCTTAAATTACAACCATGTGGAATTCAAAGTTGGGATGTCAGTGGAGGCTAACAAGCAGAGCTTGGACCTGAATTCTGTGGGTCTGAGCTAGAACTCAGGCTTGATATATTTTTTTTAAAGTATGTGTACAGGCTAGAGAGGTGACTCGGTAAGAGAGCTTTCTGTTCTTCCATAAGACCTGAATTTCATTCCCAGCACTCAGATTAGGTGGCCAACAACCACCTGCAACCGCTGCTCTGGGAGAATTTAACAACATTCTCTAGCAGCCTTGGGATCCTGTATTCACATGGTGTATACCCACAAAGATAGAGACAAAGCACCTAAATAGAAAATAAAAATAGATCTTAGAAATGTAAGTATATGTATCTAACAGACTCTTTCTGCACTTCAAAGAGTCATAGTTCTTGGGTCTTTGGGGACCAGCATGGGAAGTAATTAAAATATTTTAGGCATAGAGATATTGACATTTGAGTGGAGGAAAAACACAGAAATAAATAATTCTTGCTGTGTGCCATGCCCACCAAACAAATCTACAAGGTCATCCTGGAAATCAAGGCTCTGTGTACTTTGAAACAGTGGTAAATGAAAATTAATTGCACAGAAGCTATTATTCCTAGCTTAGGATGCATAAAATATCATTAGTGCTGTGTATATTGAGTGTTCTGTCATTACCGTTTTATTTTACTAAACATAAAAATAAAGCCATTCACAGATTTTGCTTCTGATCTCTTTCCCATTAAGGATTTATTTCTCATTTTATCTTAAGTTCTTAAAGTATAAGGCATCCCTCCATGGCATTTATTTAGAAAAAAAAATCCAAGTGGTTGGAAGCAAAGATTGCATGATATTGTAAAATGATGTTGCTGTTGTTTCTACTGTGTGTGTGTGGGGGGGCAACAGCGATGCTTATGTACAGGGACACAGGGACACATGTGAAAGGCACAGCCATTTTCAACCTTCCTGGGCCTCAGTTTCCTTGTCTGTGCACAGACGCACTGATCCACCCCCATGCCTCAGTCTATTTATAGTGTCCAAGGCTCTGAGCACAAGGAGGCAGCTTTTGAGCCAAGACTTCTAGCTCTTTCTTAGAGTGATCAACTTTACATATGAGAGATATGAAATTATTTGGGAAAAAATCGTAGAAAAACATGAAAATAAATTTATTTTCATGTTACCCCATTCCATTTATTTTCTCTTCTTTTTCTTTCTTTCTTTTTTTTTTTTTCAAAATCAAGTAATTTGACTTCCTTGGCAAGTTTTGTGAGGTTTCTATGCTACAGTTCTAAGCCACCCTTTTAAATCCACCCCCGGCTCACCTTTCTGGTAAATGGTAGATGCTCTCCCATCATGGAGCTGTTTGTTCTTTTCTCTCATCCTTCATAAACCCTTTCCTGTCCCTGCCTGGAGGATTATATTTTCCTTCATGGTCCAAGCTCAAATGTTCACTTTCTTGGATCTTTCTGATTTCTTCTGATAAAATATGTCAAAAGGATAGCATACCGGTCAAAAAGATAAGACAAATTCCCCTTTGAGGTTTGGGGATTTGCTGGCAAGGATCAGTAGATAAGGTGCTGCAAACTGAATCTTCCAGAAGAAACAATTTTTCCACACCTAACAGTTTTAGAAACACCAGAGCAGCTTGCGTGCCTTTGGACCTGTTCATTCTAACAATCTTGTAAACTTTATCACCACCCTGACTCACGTTCATTTCATCTTCTGAAGTCACCTCACTCCTGTTTATTTCCCTCAGATAATGCAAAGCTGAATGGACCCATTTCTTGGTGCAAAAGTCTGAATCTATCTTTCCTCAGTAGAACTCTCTCATCCAAACTAAATCTATGTTTCCCACTTTTCACATCTATTCTGCATCCCAAGAAAAGTTTGTTTTTTATCTCATCCTTGTTTAGAGTTTCTTGGCTTATACTTAGTTTTCTTTCATTTATTCTTTTCAGAAACGAACCCAATGAGGACATATATTATCTCTTCCTTCTAGGGACATCTCACTCAAGAGTATACCAAAATACTTTGGTAACATTCTAGAATAATACCAGAGCAGAGATTTGGGGTTCCAATTTCTGTCTCCCTATCAACTCCCTACATGACCATAGACATATTACTTAAACTCTATTAACCTCAATTATCTTGTGTAATATGGGGCTAAAAACATTTACTCCACATGGAGGATTAAATGCTAAAGTACTTTTAAAAGTCTGAAATACCATATTACTTTAAAAGTGAAAGTTATTAATGCTGTTCTTCACAATTTATTGTTATAGTGGTCACTCAATGACTATTAAACGTGCTCTCAGAGAATGAAAAAGTAAAAATAAGTAGATAATAAATGTCATATATGAGTTCAGTTATAAAAGAATAAAATTACTACACACATTTATTTTTCTCTCTCTCTCAAAACTCTATTAAAATGAAATTAAAGGACTGTTTCAATAGTTTTAAAAGCAACATTAAGAAAAGAATAAAAGATGAGACCAGGGTGGGCAAGGAATTTCTACAGACTCCTAGAAATTTGGAAGGTGATGAAGGAGTAATGAGGTACAGGAGAACGGGGGTCATTTCGACCTCTATCCTGAAGAAGGTTGAACTAAGTAGACAGGTCATCTTCTCTAGGATCCAGGGAAGATCTGTGGTTAAAGATGCCAGGAGAGTGTGAGCACAGAGAGGGATGGAAGTGAGGGGTTGGTTAAAATCTCTGTGCAAAGCAGTTATTCTTTGGAACCCCTTTATTCCCTCTAGCCAGGGAATATTTCTGCATCCTCCTCTCTGTCTACCTTTCACACACAGGGTTTATATTCTAGGGCACTAAACTTTGAGAATTCTAGACTTGAATACACAGGCATAGAACAGGGTAGAGGTGATGTGTGGGTATAAATAACAGGAGATGCAACAACAGTCTGTATGGTAGATGGTAATGGAAGAGTTCTGTGGTTACTTCTCAGCAACTAACTGCAAGGAATGCGGTGTATATTTCCAAAGCCTGAGATGCAAAATTCCTTTCTAGGGAAGATTAAAGAGAGCCAGGAGATAAAACTTAAAGATAACGACCTATGGAATTGCTCTACTGTGAATGGTGGGAAGGAAAGGGAAAAATAAGCAAACAAACAAACAACCAACATACATAGAATGTGCAAACCTTAGCTCATCTTATTACTCTGAAGGGAAGCAGAAAGGTCAAGATCAGAACTTTCTCAACTCCCCGTACCCCTCCAAGAAAACTTCCAACCTGTTGTTTAGCTTATTACATTTATTTATTATTTTTTATGTATATAAGTGTACTGTCTGCATGTAGGTTGGTGCACCTATGTTGTGCACTGCTGTGGAGTTCAGAAGAAGGCATCAGATTCCCCTGGAACTGGAGTTAAACATGGTTCTTAGTCGCCATCTGGGTGCTGGGAATCGAACCGGGGTCCTCTGCAAGAGCAATTGGTGCTCTTAACTGCTGAGCCATCTCTCCAGCCCCAGAGCTTATTACATTTAAATGTAAGTCAGCATCAGACAAAAGCTTGTCTTCAATTCGAAGGGAAAGGAGGAAGTGTGTGTTGAGGGGTTGGTGGCTGGTATAACTCAAGTGAAACAGAAGCCATAGAAATATTTAAGTAAAACCATAATTAATGTGCTCAGAAATAAAAAAAAATATGAATGGATTCTTGAAACATGCACAGGGTATTTTAAAAAGATATAACTCAAGGAAGAAAAAAGTTTTAGAAAATTAAAATTATAATTGCTTCAATTAAAACTTATTAGAAAAATATTAGATCAAGTTAAAAATCCCCAAACTTTTCAAACTTGAACTAAAAAACAAATTCAACAGTTAACATGGAAAATAAGAAAATGAGATTGCTTAAGTAGATCTAGTTTCTAATACAAAGAGTTTTAACTGAAATTAAAGTTTGTAAAGCAGTCTTCGAGTTGTGGTGGCACATTAGCCATGGGGAGGCAGAGGCAGGTGGATCTCTGTGAATTCCAGGCTGGCCCAGTCTACATAGATAGTTCCGGGCCAGAGAGGGCTACATAAGGAGTAAAGTTGGGGCTGGGGAGATGACTTAGCAGTTAAGTGCACTTATGACTCCTCCCAAGGACCTGAATCTAGCATCCATATCAGGAGACTCATAAGCACTTATAACTCCATCTCCAGGGAATCCTATGACTCCTACATAGGCACGTGTACATATGTGGCATACAGTCACACAGACACACACACACACACATATATATATATACATATATATATATATAATTACATATAATAATATATATGTAATATATGTGTAATAAGTTATATATTACATATATATGTAAAATAAACACATTAAAACAAGTTTATAAACTCAGGGGATTTCATAATAAGACAAACATGTAAATGATAAGGGCCCTTATGTAGGGGAAAAAGCAGGACAATGAGGTGGGTACTGGGACAAGAGGGAGCAAAAGGAAAGGACACGGGAACCAGAACACAGTATGCATGAATGAAAGTGTCATGAACAAATTTGATTACAATGTTTCTTAAAAGTTTCTTTCCCTGACCCTCACTGCTCAGAGAGATAAATCACTTGCTGACAGGTGGTTGTGATACATTGACTCTAGTGCTAAATGGATTCATTGAGACTTTATTGTACTTCTCTCTGCGAAGTTGCTAAAGCAAACTACCAAGACACCAGGAATCTTCCTTTTGTTATGGCATGAATAAAATAAATTTCCTTATTTCTTCATTTTTCTATAGAAATGAAGATAAATATGATAGTCTAAAATGGATATATGAAGAAATGGTAAAAGGGGCTGGAGAGATGGCCTAGCGGTTGAGAGCGCCAACCGCTCTTGCAGAGGACCCGGGTTCGATCCCCAGCACCCACATGGCGGCCGAGAACCGTCTGAAACTCCAATTCCAAGAGAACTCCAGTTCCAGGGGAATCCGAGACCCTCCTCTGACCCCCGCGGCATTGCACGACACGGGTGCACAAACTTGCATGCAGACAGTACATTCATACACATAAACAAATAAAATTAATAAAAAAATGGAAATGGTAATGCATACACTCTATTCAGATATGCAGAGATAGATACACAGCAGTGAGAACAAGCTAAGACTGTTCACATGCACATAAATCCAAAAGTTGGACTTCAGAGTTGAGGCAGGTGTGCAAATACTTCTTTTCATTTTTCATGTTTTTGGGACTATTTAACTTGTTAAATCATGTTCATGTGGCAATTTTATGATAGTACAATATGAATTTGGAAAAAATTAAAATGAAAATATTTCATATTTGAGAAATCAAAAATATATTGCCATAAAGCTTCACCATTAAACTTGGGTTTCTTTCAGCTGCTTCATGCTCCATGAGCCATTGATTATGTGCACAGAAGCAAGGAATGAATCGGCCATTGAGCAACTCCAGGTTTAAATAAATCTTCCACAATTGGAATCTTTGTGCCGGGGGAGTTGGTAAAAATTATCAGACTGCAAAACCTGAATTTTTTGACTTTTGTTCACTCTGGATACTACCAGAATAGTGTCTCTCTTTCTGATTATTTATTTTGGAGTTTGGTGTAGCTGAAGAAAATAAAATGCTCAAAAGTAATAATACAGCCAAAATAAAGTGGCCTGAAGACATGCTTGGGTATGATCCCATCTGTTAGTAGACTGGGGGAAGCTCATGTTGATCAGCACCTCCTGTCCACTAGTCTCATCTGGCCCTTCTGTGAAAATGGTACTGGGAGGTAGAAGGGCCAGTGATTACATTTCTTGTAATGGGTGGCTCTATTTGCCTTAAGAAAGAGAAAATTAGTATTCTTCCAATAGACAGAATGTCACTGGAAAGTTCAACCTTGCTCATAATACTGTAATTAGTATTTCATATACTATAATTTTAGTCTTGATGAGATAAGCATTTCCTGAAGAAATTTCAATATCTATATTGCTAGTGCTAGCAAAAAAAAGAAGGTAATTTAACATGACACATTTTAATACATAATAGCTGCCCCAACCTTTTGATGTAGCAGTGTGAATATCAAATTCTCTGAGAGAGAATGAGGTTTGAGGTGCCTTCAAGGGTCTGATGTCTTTATTAGGAACGTACCACATTGGCGCTGAATGGTGCTAACATCAGAGTCTTCTGAGTGACTAGTGAGAAAATTCCCTTAAATGAATGTTCTAAAAATTCAAGCAGATTCAAGCACTGGGTGAGCCAGATACCTAGTAACGTTGCATGTAGGCAAGCAGGAAGAAGATCATTAATAATTTCGAATCATCATGCTTTACAAATACCGTGTCACTAATCCTCATTCTATAGATAAGAAAAATCAATGCCCAAAAGAGTGAACACAGTACCACACATGTAAGGCCAGTTAGGTATTTAAGCCAGGTCTACCTACTTAGAAAATCCATTCTGTCAACACAGCGATAGGCTAGCTGCTTGGAACATGTTATTTATCAAAGAATTCTTTCCTGGGTGATCTAATGTCCTAGTTACACCTGTGGAGGGTAAATCATTGTCAGGAAAAAATAGTGGATACCAAAAGTTTCCAGCTCATTTAAATTGCACTGATGGGGACACATATTCACTACAAATGCCCTTCTGATCAGACACAGAGAGGTTGGAATACAAAAAAGTTCTCATCGTCTAGTTAAGATTTTCTGGGGCCATTGAGCTAAGACTACCTGCAGTGACCATGGCAGAAATGGCGGGTGATTATAAATGCTTATAACCACCCCCAGTGCATACTGTAGTTCTGAAAAGAAAAACACAGGGACACTGTTTTGGCATTGCATTATCTTTCTATGAGTTGTCATTTGGACAGTTAGCTTTGATCATTTCCCCAACAGCTATCACAAATGTTCAGACTGAGGCATCTACTGGGAACTACAGGTTGGGGGTAATTAAAGTAGATTTTCTCCATGTGGATGGCGCTGCTGACCAGTGCTAATGATTACCATCACTGCAGGGATAGCACAGATACTCCTGTTATCATGGACAGTGTGAGAGGAAGAAGAGGAAAGAGAAGAAAAGGAAACACACACACACATGTACACATAACATTATATATATATATATATATATATCTTACTTTTTCCTACTAATCTCGTTTATTTCTGTGTCCCAGCATGCACCACAGTGGATGGAAAATAATTGGTCCTTTCTAACAAATTACTGAATGGATGAAAGAATTTACAGATGGCTAGAGAACTCACAGGTGTCTTTTAGGGCTCTTACAGTACAATTAAAGATGATATAAATAAATTTTAAAAAAGAAAAGGAAGAAAAAAAAGGAAAAAAGATGGAGTGGTATTTCAACACCAATTTATTTTGTCCACTGTTCTGGTGGCTGGGGGGGGGCGTTGCTTCCTTTTGAGGTGGTTATCTTTGGATGGCGATGACCACTTCCTTATTACAGCTGCATGTGACCTTTGTCCATGTGTGCACACATCTTTGCACTCTCTTTTGCTCATATGGATAGTAGTTCCACGTTATAACACCATTTAATGATTATTCACTTCCTTAAATCCCTGTCTTTCATTCAGTCACATTGGGGGGGTATGATTTCGAACTACTAATTTTTGGAAAATACAACTGAGTCCATAAGTTATAGAATATCTATATCTTGGTTTTCTAGTTAGAATGAAAAAATACAAAATCCTTATTGTTGCTATTATTACTGTATGTATGTGGTTGCGTGTGTGTGTGTGTGTGTGTGTGTGTGTGTAGATGCATGCATGCCAGAGGGTGAGTGTAGATTTCAGAGGACATCTTAATGAGTCACTTTTCTCCTTTTACTATGGATTCTGGAGGTGGAACTTAGGTTATCAAGCTTGTACAGAAAGGGCTTTAATTCACTGAGCCATCTAGTTAGCCCCTTATTTAGAATTTTGTCTTTATCCTTTGTTTTATATATTTTATTTAATATTTTTATATTTATGTGCATGAGTGTATTGCCTGCATATATGTAAGTGCACCCATGTCATGCAGTGCCCACGGAGGTCACAAGAGGGCATGAGATCCTGTGGAACTGCAGTTACAGAAGGTTGCTAGCTCCCATTTGAATGCTGGGGACCAAATCCAGGTCCTCTTCAAGAACAGCTAGTGCTCCTGTTGTCTTCATTCTTTGGGATCCCATTTATGCTAGAATGAACTGGTTTTCTTTTCTTTTCTTTTTCACTCTCCATTCCTTTCTTGCTTTCTCCCCCCATCTTTGCTTCTTTCTTTTCTTCCTTTTTTGGCATAGTTAAAACCTCTTAGCTGATCTCTTTCTCTTTGGTCCTTCTCTCATTCCATTTTATTCTTTTTTTTTTTTTTTTTGGTCTTTTTTGAGACAGGGTCTCCCTGTAGCCTCAGCTGTTCTGGAACTCACTATGTAGACCAGGCTGGCCTTGAACTCACAGAAATCTGCCTGCCTCTGCCTCCGGAGTGCTGGGATTAAAGGCATGTGCCACCATGCCCAGCTTCATTTTATTCTTTAAGTGAACTTACCAGAGTACTCATGAGATCATTTTACTGCTAAGCTTTAAATTTACCAAAGAGCTCATGAACTTCTGCACAATCATAATTACTGCACAATCAGGAACCATGCCTATACAATGAACCTTACTTTTAATTTTATTTATTTATTTTTTATGTGTATGAATGTACTGTCTGCATGTACGTTTGTGCACCTGTGTCATACGGTGCTGTGGAGGTCAGAAGAGGGTGTCAGATTCCCCCTGGAACTGGAGTTCTCCTGGAATTGGAGTTACAGACGGCTCTGTCACGATGTGGGTGCTGGGGATCGAACTCAGGTCCTCTGCAACAGCAGTCGGTGCTCTTAACCACTAGGCTATCTCTCCAGGCCCTGAACCTTACTTTTAAATATCTCCTCACACTTTACCCTCTGGTCAGTCAGGACCACAGGATTCTCTGTTCCATGGATGGCTTGACTGTGAGCACGCTGTGAAACTGTCTGGCATCCTGGTGTTCCTTTATCTACTGACTGTACTTATTCATGGCCATATGTATAAGGCTGAGTAGAGAAGACCATGAAATAATATTCAAAAACAACTCCAATTGTATCTTATTTAAAACATAACTTAAAGGATATTTCAGACAAAGGATGGGGATATATATCAGTAGTAAAGTTCTTTTCTAGCCTGTGAAAGGTCCTGGGATCAACCTACAACATATATTCTATGTGATGTACCAGATAAATGAAAACTGGCAAGATTTGCCTCTGGCAGACAGAAAAGACCTGCAGGGCAAAGGACTTGTGGGTCTTGGAGCGAGTTGATCCAGTTGGTGGATCTCCTCTTCTTGAGGAAACTGTATACTCACGAATCAATAATCATAGAGATACTGAGAGATGTGCACAAGTGTGTTTGGTCAATTCATTTGCCATGAGACCTGGACAGCAAGGACTGAGCCAAGCAGGATAGCATGGGTTCCCAGATTGGCTACGTCTCTAGCTGCTGAGGCTTTGCCGAGTAACTCTGCTTCCTGGCATGTGAGTGTCTGTGCCTTAACACAATGGCATGGCCATCACTGAAAGGGAGGAAGCCTGTGCTACAGTTCCCATGCATCAGCTCTACTTCTTAATCATGTAGCTTATGGGTCATTGCTACTATTAGATGGTCATTTACCATTTTCCAACTCCAGGTACTGCCTATTCTATAGTTTGACTTTTAATGTTCCATAAGTTCTACCTTTTGCTATTATAACAAACCTTTAATAAGATGCAAGCAATATGGATTAAAGGGGCTAGAGGATGAAGTTATATAGCTAGCTATAACAAAGTTAGAGAGATGCTGGAGATAAAAATGGGATTTTATTTTTTACTACATTAATGATTGTATTCTAAGATATACTTTAAAATAATCCATTTATCCTAAATGCAATAACCAGGCTATCTTATCAAATTAAGATAAATATTATTTGGCTAGCTTTAGTTTGTTTTGAGGAATGGTACACACTTGTACTATATAATGTTCTAAAAATGCAACATTAATATACTGTTCAAATGAATAATGCCATCTCATTTTGGCAAGAGGATACATTTATGTGCTAATATCTGAGCTGTTATGGAAAATACAATATACACTGTATTTTTAAACCAATAATAACCTAGAAGTACTAAGATTTACCCTGTTTGATTTTCATGGTGATATCTTCTAATATTTATCTTTTCTTTAGTGTCCTACATGAACATGAGTAATCACATTCTAGAAATGTCACAAATGTTTAAAATGAGATTATGCTCTACAATGGCCTTAAAGTGGGATTCATTAAATGCCCATGTCCATTCTAACTGGCCCAGTACCAGAGGACAAGGCTCTGGTTCAGCTATCAGATATATGCCCTACTCATGAGAATTTATTTCTCTGTAAATTTTCCCAAATTTAAAGTAAAATATCACCCATTCTTATTTATTTATTTATTTATTTATTTATTTATTTATTTATTTATTTTTTAAGTTATCACACTGGGCAATATTTATTGAAATACTGAAAAAAAAGTTCATTTTATTGAGAAATTCCTGGCAAGAAGAACTGACGTGACAATATGTATTTCACTGATGCAGTAGGAAATGTCAACAAGTAACTGACTTCACACTCTAAACACTGCATGGATTCAAGTCTCAGGCAGCTGCAGAAGATCTGTAGTACAATATTCATTCATTACAGATTGTCTGTTTACAGAGGCCAACTCTAATAAACTAGCTCAGCCAAAAACCTTTCTACTTGAGTCTGCTTTTACTAGTGAATCCCGTAATTGATAAGGCAGTTGGCTAAGTAAATGTCTTGTTACAGACTGGTTAGCAACTGACATCAGACAAATATCACTGGTCAGTTTTGGGTGTACCCAGGCTTGCTTCTCTGCTTCTGTCCTTGGCATTACCAGCAGTGTGGGTGGGCCTCTATTGCCTGCCTGTCTAACAGTTCTCAGGGTAAAGTCCACTAGGTTAATGATACCAGAATTTGACAGTTTTTAGGTTTAACATTCTGTAGGGAGTACTCTATATTTAAAATAAGAAAACATGGATTATTTTTAGTTTTATAATGCTAAAACCCCTCTAAATAACCATCCTTTGAGTCCCAGAATCTTTTCCAACCATGTTGACAAACAGGATGGAGCCGTCTTATTAACCACCACCAACACCATGCCTCTCCATGTGTCTTAAACCACTGGGGTTTGAACTGAGAGGATCAGAGATGCTGCCATCCTTTGAATGCTTTGGATCTGAGCTCTGATTAGTGACCTCCTGTCCGCAGAACCATGAAGATAACACCCAGACTATGACACATCATAAGTCGATGCACCTTCATGTGGTTATCAGAAGTGACTGAAAAAAGGAATGAAATAATCTTCTCTGTACAAACTGAAGGGATAAACTAGTATCTTTGGTATACGACTTACAGTGCTTCAAAGGAATACTAGGTAAGGCACCACCTTATTAAATTTACTTGAAACAGAGAAAGCTGTAAGTCACATAATTTACAATGGACATTAAATTAACTACAGAAGGGGGCTGGAGAGATAGCCTAGCAGTTAAGAGCACTGACTGCTCTTGCAGAGGACCTGGGTTCGATCCCCAACACCCACATGGTGGCTGAGAACCGTCTGTAACTCCAATTCCAGGAGAACTCCAGTTCCAGGGGAATCTGAGACCCTCTTCTGCACGACACGGGTGCACAAACCTACATGCAGAAAGTACATTCATACACATATCAAAATAAATAAAATAAAATAAATTAACTACAGAAGAATTATGTAGATTTACAGCCATTTAATCAAGTGGATGATTTTACTCATTAAGACCCTTCTACACCCCTGAACTATGTTCCACTAACTCGATGACATGATACAGTAAACACATATATTTGGTTTCTTTAGTCTGGGCTATGTCTTATACAAAGGCAAAACCAAGGAACAATAAATTAGCATCATAACTGTTTACACTTGAAACTATGATATACGATATAAATAAACTATTCAAAAGCCAGAAACATTCACGAAAAAATTAAGGGACTAGGAGATACTTTTATTTATTTATTTTTACAGTTTTTACAAGTGATTGTGCTGCTGGTAATCTCAAAAAATTAAAGTCTTAACAAGAGTCCCATCTTTTTATTTTAGTATCTCAGGACATACAGTAATTAAGTACTGTTAAAAATAATTACCAACCAGAAAAATAACATTAAAGAAATTACTGCTTTTGCTATTTTTTAATATTACATTTCCCTCCCCACCCTCCCTCTGGGACCTAAGGAATGTAGACCCTGCAATTATTTGACTTTAAAGTATTAATACTTTGTTTTAAACAAACATTGATACACATCTTCACAGCTACCTTTCAGGATTGTGAAGTAAGGTAAGACTTTCATACCTGTGGCATCACATGTTAATACTGACATTGTTGTTTGGCGAGTCTGTTCGCCATGTCTGTCCCCCGGTATTCAGTCTACAGCAGCCTTTGGTCTACAAATTAGAGAGGTCAGTATCACTCTCTTCCATTCCTCTTTACGGGAGACTTGGATAATTTACTCTTTCTAGGCCATATGCAGAATCACTGCTTCCCTCCCAAGTTTAGTAGATGCTCAATTGCAACTAGAATGGAACTTGAACCCATCGATTTATCAGCTCATCTTTCTCTTTATTTGGAATTGTTTAACATGTTTCAACTTTTCAGCTACTTAAACTGTGACTGTTTGACATCCCAGCCACAAGGTTGTTTAACGTTTTATTTTTAAGTGAACTACACACCTCAATGACTAGAAAGACATGTGTACTAACAAGCCATTGGCCAGAAATTCTCATGAAATGGAACATGGGAGCCAAAGCCACATTTCAGCAACAGTAGCAGAAAAAATAGAGCTAACTTGCTTGTTAGGAGCAATTACTTGAAAATTTTGCAGTCATTTTCCTTAATATTAATGAATAAATAAAATTAATTAATTAAATTAATGCTTATATAGGATAGAAAATAGGATAGAAGAGGGATACTGTGTGCTTTTTTAAAATTACAGACATGCAAGCTAGATACCAAGGAGGCCAGCCACACCCAGGTGGGCTGGGAAAACATGGGCAACCAGGGCCAGTGCCAGAGGCCTGGGGCCCAGGGACCAGGTGGGGGACAGCATGATTGGCTTGGGAGGAGTCACAAAGCCATGCTCAGGTAGCCAGTGGGTGGGCCAAGAGAGCAAACACCTTCCCCCTCCCCCCCCAGTAGTGGTGCAGAGGATCCAGTAAGCTGTGGAGTTGCGGTACAGATGATCCAGTGGGCACAGTGTTAGTGATTCTAGGCTACACAGCCAATGTAGAGGAACTGAACAGCAGGAAGCATAGTGAGTGACCAACCAGTCCTCCATGTTAACATTTGAGATTAGCACCAGATTACTAACAAAAAAATAAACCCACATGCCAAAGCCACAACGAAAAAATAACAACATGGGAAAAGCTCATAAAAAACCCACACCAAACTCATCCAGTCCTATAGAAAATCCCTACAGTGAGATCTCCCTGGAAAGAAACCAAGACATGTACCTTAGAACAGTCATACACATATTAAAAGAAATCAAGGAATATAAAGAACAAATCAGAGAACTAAGGGGAGAGAATGAAAAACTCGGGAAGGATCTAGAAGGAAAGAATGATAAACACTGGAAAGAACTAGAGGGAGAGAATGACAAACTCCAGAAGGAAGTGGAAACACTGAAAAAAATCCCAGGCTGAAATGAAAAAAGAAACTGACCAGTGAAGCAAGGAGCTACAAGTAGAGAATGACAAGCTTCAAAAGGAAGTGGAAATACTAAAGAAATCACAGGAAGAAGTGAAAAAAAGAAATTGAACAGTCGTCCAATCAACAGGAAAGGATGGGAGAAAGCCTCAGAAGCAGAATGGATGAAGCAGAAAATAGAATATCTGACTTGCAGGATAACAGGGAACAACTAAAATGCTCACATGAAGATTTAAAAATTTTAAAAAAACAAAAGAGTGGAACAATCAGGAAATGTGGGACACCATGAAAAGACCAAATCTCCTCATCATAGGGATAGAGGAAGAAGAAGAATCCCAAGACAATGGTATTGATCAGATCTTCAACAGGATAATAGAAGAAAATTTCCCCAAACTGACAAAAGACAAACCCATACAAACACAAGAAGCACATAGAACACCAAATAGACAAGACCAGAAAAGAAATTCCAAATGTTAGATGCTCAAAACAAAGACAAAATACTGAAAGCCACAAAAGAAAAACAACAAATTACATATAAGGAGAAACCCAACAGAATTAAAGCTGACTTCTCAGTGCAAACTATGAAAGCCAGAAGAACATGGACAAAAGTATTCCCAGTGCTAAACAACTTTAGATGCCAACCCAGATTACTATATACAGCAAAAATGTCAATTATAGTTGAAGGTGAAAGAAAAATATTTCATGACATAAACAAAATGAAAGAATACATGTCAAAAAAAAACAATACTTCAGAAAATCCTTGAAGCAATCCAAAGAATAGAGGAAAGGAGCAACTATCCCCAAGCAGCTAGAGAGAGAGATTAATAAAAGAATAGCAGTGTAAATACAAGCCTAGACCAAGAAGGCAAACAAAAAAAAGTTGAAAGAAAGTAACACACATCTTTAAATATAATCTTAAATATTAATGGTCTAAACTCCCTAAGCAAAAGACATAGACTGGGAAAATGGTTTAAGAAAAAGAATCCAGTCTGGCGGGGGGCAGCTGGGAGAGGGTCTCGCTGTGAACCCGTCTACGGGGTCCCCGGCCCAGAGGGACCGCGCTCGGGTGAGCAGGGTCGCGTTTCCCTCTGCTCTGGTCCCGGCTGGACTTGTGGGCGGGAACCGGGGTCGCAGGGGAGACGCCATAANTCAAAGCCATTATACAGGAAACCCACAAGCCAATCATCATCCTAAATGGGGACAATACAGAAGCATTCCCCTTAAAGGTAGTAACTCAGGCAGGCTGCCCCCTTTCACCACTCCTCTTCTAATATAGTGCTAGAGAACCCTAGCTAGGGGCAATCACACGTGCAAGAAAAGGGATATATTAAAGGAGTGTCTAATTGGAAAAGAGGAAGTCAAGCTATCCCTTTTTTGCTGCTGATACTGATTGTTCCTACCTAAGGGATTGCTTAAGAACTCCGCCAGAAAAACTCCTAAAAAACGCTTAAAGAGGCTTTGTTGTAGAGTGGCAGGATACAAAATATTAAACTTAGAAAAAACAGTTAGCCTTTCTGTACACCAACAAAACAAGCAATTGAAGAAGGACTACAATGGAGACTTACGCCACTCACAATAGCTCAAAAACAATAAAATCCTAGGAAACAAAACCTAACCAAAGACACCAAGGATCTTCTAAACAAAAAATATTAAACCCTGAAAAAAGGAAAATTGAGGAAGAATCAAAGAAGCTGGACAAACCTCCCATGGACTCCTGGATTGGGAAAAAAATATAGTCAAAAAGTCCATCCTACCCAAACTAGTGTAACAGTTTAATGCACGATCCCAATCAGACTCCCAAGAGTTTCTTTCACAGGCCTGGAAAAAAAAATCCTCAACTTTCACTTGAAAAAAACAAAAGACCCCAGATAGCCAAACAAACCCTGAGTGAATAGAAGCCAATACGAGGGGATCGCCCTAACCAGACTCAAACTATCTACATGGACTTATAGTCATAAAGAAGCCTGGGAACGTGGCACAAAACGGACCAGTTGACCAATGGAATAAAACTGAAAGTCCAACACTTGAGCGACATACACTAATTTCTGGCCACCTCATATTTGACACAGGGGGCCACGAAGACGCACAATGGTTAGAAAGACAGCATCTTCAGCAATGGTGCTGGCTAAAAACTGGAATCACCCACTCTGTAGACTTAGAATGGAAATTAAAACCCCTTACCTCTTCACCTTTACAAAGGTCAACTCCAGATGGACAAAGACCCAACGTTTGAATACCCCAAACTTTCTGGAGTGATAGAAGAGAAGCTTGGAGCAGACTACAAGTATAGCGTGTAGAAAAAAGCTTCTTAAAAAAAAAAAGACAAAAGTGCACAAGAAACAATCAAAAAACAATTGACAAATGGGACCTCATTAAACTCAAAAGCTTCTGTACATCAAAGGAAGCAATAAAGGAAGTGAGGAGAAGACCCACAGAGTGGGAGGAAACCTTCACAGCAGATACATCTGACAAAGCATTAATTTTCCAGAGTATACAGCTACTCAAAAAACAAAGACAGGAAAAGAAAACAAAATGAATCTAAAAGATGGAGCAAAGATCTGGAATAGAGACTTCAGAGAGAGGAGAGTTTAGAGATGGCCGAGAAACATCTTAAGAAGTGTTCAACATCTCTGATAATTAAGGAAATGCAATTTAAAACCACTTTGAGATATCACCTTACTCCAATAAGACTGGCTAGGATCAGGAAACAACATGAATTACCAAAGTGCTGGAGAGGTTGTGGGAAAGGGGAACCACTCATCCATTGCTGGTGGGAATGTAAACTTGTACAGCCCCATATAGGAAAGCAGTGTGGAGAACCATTAGAAGGACTCAAAATGAGCCTTCACTTGACCCAGCATACCACCTGGGTTATATACCCACAAAAGACACAAAACTTACTGCAAAGATTACATGCACAGCTATTTTTATTGCAGCTCTGTTTCACAATAGCAAAAAGCTGGAACCCAGACCCAGGTGCCCTTCAACTGACGAGTGGATAGAGAAAATGTGGTACATGTATACAATGGAATACTATGCAGCGTAAAGAGGGACACAACATCATGAATTT
Organism: Rhizomys pruinosus; assembly: GCA_009823505.1. NCBI lineage: Eukaryota > Metazoa > Chordata > Mammalia > Rodentia > Spalacidae > Rhizomys > Rhizomys pruinosus. The sequence continues at coordinate 3,346,437 of VZQC01004132.1, read as the reverse complement.
GCAGGTAAAATGGATGGAGCTGGAAGACATTAGTTAAGTGAAGTAACACAGTCCCAGAAAAGCAACGACAAAGGATTTGTCCACTCTATGTGGATGCTAGTACCAACAACCCAGATATAAATTATTTTCTCATGGAGAGGGAGCATAGTAAAAGAACAACAAGAAAGACTGCATCAGAAAATGCGACTGAAATGGTGTGAATTGGAAAGGGGGGATGGGTGGGAGAGGGACACGGTTGTATATTCGATTAAAGGCATATTTAATTGACGTCAGCTCAAGCAAGTACCCAGTTTCGGCCTAGACACTGTCTACAGGACACATGGTGTTTTAGGACTTAGTAAAGTAAAAGTAGGGCTGGAGAGATGGCCCTAGCGGTTAAAAGAGCACGCCGACCGCTCTTACAGAGGACCCGGGTTCGATCCCCAGCACCATATCGGGCCGAGAGCCGTGTGAAACTCCAATTCCAGGAGAACTTCACAGTTCCAGATGCCGGACCCTCTTCTGACCTCCGCGGCATTGCACGACACGGGTGCACAAACTGCATGCAGACAGTACAGAATACACATACAGAAAAAAAAAAAAAAAAAGTAAAAAGATAACATGTGATATAAAACAACATGGTTTACAGAATCTGATAAAAATGGTAATGCATCTGAATTAATGGAGATATAATTCGCTGTGCCCACATTTGCTTTACATAAAATCTGTTAGAGCACAGAACTTGGGATTGGACACCATACAAATGTTCTCTATAATTTCTCTGTTGTACAGTATCACCTTTGTAGACATTCTCTTTAAGATGATTTAAAGTAAAAATAATAAGTTTGCTTCCCAAGTTAATCATATATAGTCACCCAAAACAACATGGGTGAATTTGATGAAATCTGCCTTGACTCCACCCTATAGTCATGATATAAATACAATGTCTTCTGGAACTCATACGCTAAAAAGGGGGGGTGGGGATACAGAAAGACATGAAACCTTTTTTCTCAAACCCTTGCATCAAATCTATAAAAAACTAACTATGGGGAAAAGATTGTTTGTTTCCAAACAGGACAAAACGTCACCAACTTAACGGCTGAGAAGAAAAGATACAGGTTTGCATATTGAGTAGGATGTACCAAAAAGAGACAATGGGAAAGGACACCGTCTGAACATTCAAAAGGAAGAAAAGCCTCAGATTGCCATAAACATCGAACCCCTCTGTGGAATCCTACATGAAACAACTAGTTCATAATGGAGTCCTAATAAACTTACTTCTAGGTGCACAAAGGTTCTGATATGAGAGATTCCTTGCCTTCCCACCCATAGAACAAGGAGAAATATGACAATGATGAGGTCGCTCCCCAACTGTAAATTGGAGACAACTATTGTGAGTCTGTCTTATAAAACCGGTAAAACTGCTTCTTTAATTGACTACTAGACATAGGAACTGTGGAAAGTATATTCTCTATCAAGCTTAATTCAATAGTAAAGTGTTATAAGTTGGCTAATAAGACAAATATATTCATACAGGAGCTCTGACATCAGCAATGGATGTTCTACAGGTGGATGTTGCCAGGGGATCCAAGGCCCCCACAAAAGGTAAGGGCTCATTGCCTCTAAGTTGGGATACCTAAGGGAGGAGAGGCAATAAGACCCCGCTGCCGAAGACCTGACGTTAACATGGAAGGGATGTATTGAGACCACACATGCAAAGTTACAGATGGCCTCTGGAATGCCAGAGAGTGTTACCAAAGCCACTAAACCAATAAAAAGCAATAATGGGTCTCCTCGAGTCAAGCAGACTCCACCGTCCCAGCCCAGCTACACCTCACCTGCCTGGAAATACTGTTGCAGCAGAGGCAGCCATGTGCCCTGTATATCCCAAATCTAACTTGCTAGGGCTGCTTCCCTTGGAGAAATAACCCATGGCTGATGCCACAAGCTTACATCCTCTACAGGTTTGGAGATTTATAAGCCACAGTAAGACCCTGTCATATTTAACAGGGGGGAAAATTGTAATTCATTGGATTAACAACATACATCCAAACATGTGTCTATGCCAAAGCATAACCTACCATAACTATTAGTGCTGCTTAAATTACCTATATATCTAATGCTTGTTCTTCATTAGTAGGATGCGAAAGGTTATTCCTGGACAAACTGTCAGCCCATGAAAGGAAACGCCAGAATTGACCAGAGTCCAAGTCAACAGCTCCCAGAGAGAGTGGACTGTTTTACCCATCATCCACCTGTGGCCCCTTTTCTAAGCTAGGGAACAAACCTGCGAGAGATTGGGGGTGTCGCTGGATAGAATGTAGGGCTGAGATTGGGTGAAATGGTGAAAATACAGCAATGTTGTGGACACTCATTTGAATACAACTTGAAATTGACCAAACAACCTGTTCACCCCCCACCCACTGGATTGGTGGGCGTAGGTAACGTCTTGGCACAACAGCCTCGCAAATTGATTTTGCAATATGAAGGATGCTTGTACAAAAAAAAAAAAAAAAAAAAAAAAAAAAAAAAAAAAAAAAAATGGAAAAAAAACTGAAGAGAAAGAAGACAGGACCAGATTATGGCAAGAATGCAAATGATCCTGACATAAAGTGGGATGGGGTTGGGGTGGAGTGGAGGGGGGGAGGGAAAGGGAAATAAGCCTGAACTGAATTGGAAAAATGTATGAAATGCACAAAGCATCAATAAAAACTAATTAAAAAAAAAAAAGAGCACTGGCTACTCTTGCAGAGGACCCAGGTTTAGTTCCTAGCATCCATGTGGCAGCTAACAACCATCTATCCCATTCTAGGGAGTCTGACACTCTTCTGGCTTCTGTGGGTATGCACGCATTGGTGCACCTACATACACGTATGCCAAACACTCATACAAGTAAAAAATACAAAGCTTTTTTAGAAATTAAAATCATGCTTCTTATAATAATTCACTTTGTTCCTTATGTATAAGTGAATTCCTAGTTCTTCAACAGGTGACCCAGAGACAACAGGAGAACCAAAAGTGAGGGTTATTGTCTTTCAAGTCATGATATCAAAGTTACATCCTGGCTCCAGTCAGAATAACAAGTTTTATTTTTCCCACCGTGGGTCAAGTTCCTAGTTTTTACAGATCAATGGAATTTGCATGGAGCACATTCTTGGTCTCAAACACTTTGTATAGATTCTCTCAAACTGTAGCCAGGGAAATGTGAAGATGGCTGACAGTGGTTGGAAATGAGGATTGAGTTGGATATGTGGAAGCTGGGTGGGATCTGGGATTATGTCCTGCCAGTACTAGTCTGGCTGGTTCCTGTAAAAAGGATGTAGAGGGACTTGAGACTAACCACAGAACCATCCTTACAATGTGCATATCACTGTCCCTTCCTTATACAACTCCTCTGTTTTTCTCCTATTCTGTATCTTTTGGGCTAAGAGGAAAGAAAGAGACAGAGAGAGGGAGGGAACAGGAGAAGAATGGAATAAGTGCTATAGGCTCAAGGGTTTCTTGTAAGCACACAGCAGGCACGAGGGCACTTCTGGTGATCATGAGCTCTGCAGTGTCCATGACAAGACACAGAGGAACAATGAGGCACAGAGACCTGGAAAGGGTGGGGCCAGGCACACACAAGTCTATTGCGAAGAAAATACAAAAGCTGGAGCTATTTCATAAATTAGTCCCTACCATGACACATGGAGTAGTAGTGATTAACCTTCTACAATTGATGAGAATAATAAAGTATACTGGTCAAAAGTAAGCTTTTTCAAACCTCAGTGGTATAACCAGGACTGTGGTTCCTTTTTGTCTGCTATATTTGTTTAGTACCAAATTAAAAAAAAAAAAAAAAAAAACTCTTCGTCCTCAAAGTTAGTGATTTTAATAACATTCTTTGTTAAGATCTCTAAAGAGTTTACAACATTCAGAAAACTTGAAACTAGACTCAGAAATTATGGCCAAAAGTATAACTCTTATGTAGCTGGTACTGAGTGGTCTCAGAATAGCCTGTACTGGGTGCTGTCGGGGAAGATTACTTGCAAAAGGTTTCAAAGACTTTGAAGGTCATCGCTCCTCTCCTCAGCTTCTCTGTGGGCTGATTTTACTTGGACTGAAATCAACTCTTTATTTTCTGATATTGCATTGAAAGAGAGCAACAGAATATCTTAACTAAGTTTTGCTTCTCTGTATTTGGGGCTTTGTTTTTTAAATATTTTTATTGATTCTCTAAAAAAATTGTTTAAGATATTTTAATCATATTTGACCCCCCATCTCCTCTCAGATCAACCCTCACGTCCATGACACTCCAACTTTATGGCCCCTCCCCACTTTTTAAGCCCATTGAGTCCAATTTGTGTTCCCAGAATACCCTTGGGTATGGGTCCATCTCCTAGAATGTGGTTAGCTCACCCTTAAAGAAAACTGTTTCTTATTGTTTTATAACCTTTATTCAAAGCATGAAGTATAAGCTCTTAGCTGTGAATTTGATGCTAATGAAGTAACAATGTACTGAATAAGGATATGGTGTTTTTATAACAGAGCATACATATAAAGCAAGGTTATATGGGGATGGCTTTATATAGCAGAAGCAAGAAATGAAAAATTATTGATAAAAAGCTGTAAAATTATAGTTACAGAAAACAAGTAAACCCTGAGAATATAATGTACAACATGGTAGCCATAATGAACAATTTTGTAGTGTATGCTTTAAGTATTCTAAGAGGGTTGGTTTTAAATGTTTTCACCAAAAATAAAGAAAATGGTAACAAAGTTACATAGTGATTGATTGATTGATTGATTGATTGATAAAGATTTTGTGACCAGAGACCTCTATATTTCTTTAAGGAACAATAGTCAGATATTTGATAATAAAATATTTAAGGAAATGTTAGCAGTCATAATTAGCATAAATCACAACTATGTGTATAAATTTTAATGTTATTATTTGATTTTAAAACCTATTCAATAAAACTTGTTAAAAAATAAAAACTGATTCTCACTCCCCAGAAGGTATCAATTGTCTTTAGTTTTTGTTTTGTTTTGTTTTTTGTTTTTTGTTTTTCTGAGACAGGGTCTCCCTGTAGCTCCAGCTGTCCTGGAACTCACTATATAGACAAGGCTGGCCTTGAACTCATAAAGATCCACCTGCCTCTGCCTCTCAAGTGCTAGGATTAAAAGCATGCGCCACCACACTAAGGATAGGATTTTATGTCTGCCTTGCCTCCCAACTCTACGCTGGGGTTTTCTCTGGCTTTAGTTTGGGCAGGTCTTGACCATGCTGTCACAACTACTTTGGGTTCATATGTGCAACTTGAGATTTTTGTACAACAGGGTCTCATGAAGCCCAGGCTGGCCTTGACCTTGCTTTGTAGTTAAGGTGCTCTTGTATTACACAAACATTTTATTTAGATAACAAGACATAGAGAAATATAATTTTGCTAAATTTTCCCACAAATCCCTCAAGTCTGGCACAGCCCCTCTTGCTTTGGCCTTTCTATCTCCCTCTGCCCCTCTTGCTTTGGCCTTTCTATCTCCCTCTGGCTATAAGGCAGAAGAAGACACTGGTCTGGCAATTGGCAGAGGCATTCTGGAGTTAACAGGTGTCATATATCTACTTTCACATCTCTTATATATTCTTATTCATTGTATGACAATGCATATATCCTTTGCATCATTGTACCTTTGGTTTATAAAATACTACTTAAAGAAGACTACTATTGGTTTCCTACCTACTTAAAAAGTGATCATAAAGGGCTGGCTCAGCTGTTAAGAGTACTGACTACACTTGCAGAAGACTCAGGTTAGAATCCCAGCACCCACATGGGTGTAACTCCACTTCCAGGGAATCTGCCCTCTTCTGACCTCCATGGGCATTGTATGACATACACAGGTACACATATATATATATATTCAAACAAACACTCATACACATAAAATAAATGTTTTTAAAGAGCAATTGTTATGACTTTAACTTGAGAGAAGAAAAGGAAACAGTGGAAACCCACATGTTTACATTTTACTACTTGCTCAGAGCCAGGGTAATATTGGTACGATTTAAGTAAATAGTTTCTTTGACACAGAAAATTTGCTGCATAAGCAAGGGGTTCTCTGGCTCAGTAAACTTGTGATGTTAGCCAAATTAATGTAAATGGCTTCTTATTGACAACGTTTTCAGTTTGTAGATATTTTTTAATGTGCTCATATAGAAATCGATAGTCCAAATCTGTCCCCCCTCGTGCATTTGTGTGTGTGTGTGTGTGTGTGTGTGTGTGTGTGTGTGTGTGTGTGTAGGCCCAAGATAGACATCAGGAATCTTCTATCACTTTCCGACTTCTTCTTTGGAGACCAGGGCTTCTCAGTCAAACCCAGAGCCAGCTAATAAGGCAAGTATTGATTGCCATCTCGTTCCCGAGGATCCCCTGTCTCTGCTTTCTAAAGTCGGAATTAGCACTGCATATCCAAGCTGTGCTTATATGGGTGCTCTTTTTCTGAACTCTAGTCCCCTTGCTTGTACAACAAGTGATTTAACTCTCTGGGCAGGTTGCTATGTACAGTATAAGAAAGCAGGCTAGGCATGAGCCAGGGGAGCAAGCCAGTGAACAGCATTCCTCCATGGCCTGTGCTCCAGCTCCTGCCTCCAGGATCCTGCCCTGAGTTCCTACCTTGGGATCCCTGAGTGATGAACTGTGACCCAGGATATGTGAGCTGAATAACCCTTTCCTCCTCAAGTTGGTGTTGGTCAGAGTGTTTTGTCACAGCAATGGAAAAGCAAACTAGAACAGAAATGAACTCAATTTGCATTTTAGTCCTGGAGGTTTAGGAAGAGCATTTGTGGAGTCCCTGACTTGAGTCTACTCCTACATGATTTCTGCCATAAGCTGAGGTTACTTATGTATGGAATGGGAAGAAAAACCTCACTGGATGTTGCTCAAATCAGAAAACCAGTCTCTCTCTCTCTCTCTGCATGTGTTTAATGTGTTGTACTCAGCTCATATCTGTCTCTGTGTTTTTCTAGAAAATCAGTTTATATCTAAAAATTTGTTAAGAACTGAGTGGGATTTCAAGAAGTGAGCGTCAAGATTTATCTGATACACCAATTTGCGGTAATACAGCAATGTGTGTATATCCAGGTCTGTAAACATATGTGCCTGGAACAGTTGTCCATCCAGGAACAGCTCTATCTGAGTCCAAAGCTCTGGTGAGTTATTCACATGCCTATGGAATCTCTTTTTTTTTTTTTTTTGCTTGGTTTTCCTTTGAAAATGGAATCAAAGTATTTACCAGTGCTTTTATACACAAATGAATCATACATATAAAGAAATATCCATTATTGATTTATTCCTAATGTTTATCATGCTTAATTTTTTCTCTTTTCTTAAACCTACTAACAATAAACTTAAAGCACAGATATCCTTTTTATGTAATTTTTGCAACTTTCATACAATATGATTTGATGATATTTATATCCCCTATTAACCCTTCCCTTGTTATTCCCCTGCCCAATTTAATGTACTTTATTATATATACTTTATGTTATATATGCATATATTATATATTATGTACAATATAATAATTATATATAATATATATTATTTATACATACTAATATATACATATTCTGTCACAATATATCTATCATGTATAAAATAAGGCCTATGGAGTCCAACTTGAAGACTCAAATATACTTTATGCTTTTTAGGGGAGTAAACATATTTTTTTTGGTCTTTTTGAGACGGGGTCTCCCTTTAGTCCCCAGCTGGCCTGGAGCTCACTATATAGACCAGGCTGGCATTGAATTCACAGAGATCCACCTGCCTCTTCCTCCTAAGTGCTGGGATTAAAGGTGTGTGGCACCATGCCTGGCTGGGGGTAAAACTTTTATTTTTTTATTACTTATTTATTATTTTGTATTTTTTGAGACAGGGTTTCCTTGTAGTCCCAGCTGGCTTGGAGCTCACTCTGTAGACCAGGCCTTGGAACTCACAGAAATCTACCTGCCTCTGTGTCCTGAGTGCTGGGATTAAAGGTGTGCGCCACCATGCCCAACAGTGGGTTAAAACTTTTAAACTCAGGTCTGGCTGAAGCTGAAGTGCATAAGTGTCCTGTCACCTCACACTACCCAATTCATAGTAAGCAAGGAACAATTAATAGTTCTTTCTTCTCTTTCTCTTCAGTAAAGCTTCTTTCCAATAGCTTTGTCTTTCCCTTTCCCTGTCTCTGTTGGTAGAAATATTGCTGTGTCTGTAACCACTCAAATCACATGTTTGTTTGCCTGTTTAAAATAAATACTGGGAATCTTAAACCTCCATGTTGTCCAAGTGTCTTATGAGTCATACAACTGTTAAGACAGCCCTGATCAGCCTATGGAGATTGTCATAGCTTTCTTATAATTCAAACTTAAACACCTTGAGGATTCTGGAGATTACACAGACTATGGAAATTAATACACTCCTGAAAAATCCCACTCTCCCATTGTAATGGTCTCACTGATGATAGTGGCCCCTGCCGGCCCTTCCAGGAGCTTGTAGACCTGTATGGCTTCTAGTCTGAAGACCGGTTAGAGTCTCAAGGAGACACAATAAATGCTATTTCATCATTTTTCTCCATTGACTCATATATCAAACTGAAGAGGCTATAAATTCATTTCAGAGAGTCGAATATATTTACTTAACCACGTCACCTTTGTTAAGCTCCCCCTTGGCCCATTTTTGTCTGCTTGACTCATGAAATGCACAAAGCATGCACAGCTTCCCAATGGCAGGTCGTTCCATGGGTGATCAGAGGACTTTCCCTCATGCCAAGATTGCATGTGGTGAGGGCTTTGAGGTTTTCCTTTTTGATTTTTCCCAGCATGCCTCACGTTCTTGGTCCCACAGAGCTCTCTTAGAAGTGGATAGGAAGACAAGAAGACAGCAGTGCCCACTGAGAGGATTAGGCTTCTATACCCAATCCTTTTGTTGGAGTGAGGTATTTCTGGAGGGGAAAAGCAAAGCTTATCTTCTAACAAGTCCTTGCTTCTCTCTGTTAAGCAATATTGGAACATTACTTTCCGAACCTCCTATACACTGATTACCAGGATGGGGGCCAAGTCTTTAGCTTGAAGAACTTGCCTGACATCCTGATCTCTGGAATTTATATAAAGAAGACTGTGGTCACGTTAAATTGAATGTTATCATCTGAGTACAGGCCTTGTAGTCTCACAGACCTCTACCTATGTTACCTAATATCTATGTGGAATTAGGCAAACGTCTGGATTTTGTTCATAGTAGTTTTGGGATTTACTTGTGAAATCGCCGTGGCTAATGTGCCCTTCCACTAATTCTGAGCATTGAATACAGAAATGCAGGTAATTTCCATATGATTCCTCATGTAGCAATGTGTAGTGATCCCCTTTCATCCCATAGAAAGAGTGACAAATGCTGTTTTAGTTCTCCGTTTATTTTTCTTACAGTTTAGAAGAGTTTCCACAGTCCAGTAAGTGGGATCCAATATGTGGGAAATTGAGGCCAGGGCTTCCTGCATGAGTGTGCTTTCAGTGAGAAGGCCAGCATTGGTGTGCAGGACTGCACTCAGGCCACAAGCTGTATTTACAAGAAATTCTGGGTAGGCTTTGATGGGAATGAACAGTAACATGATCTTCCAGAGGAAGGTTATCTTAATACAGAGAGATTCTGATAGAACATGACATGAAATTGCCAGCACAGTAAGTTATATGACATGTCTGTCTCGGTGTGGATTCTGTCTGGGAGCCAAGCTGCTAAGGAGCAGGATGCAGGTTAGTGAAGGGCTGAGGTTTCCCTAAGCCCTCAGAAAGTGGTCTATACTGTGAGTTCAGAGGTTGACAATGTTCTCCATGGCTTAGGCAGCTTATAGTTCCTGTATTCACCCCACTTAGCACACTGGCCAGGGCAGTCTTAGTGCACACATGACAACAAAAAACACAGCTCCTGGAGCAACGTGCTCCAGGTTCAGAGGAAAGGCCACGTGACTGTGAGCCAGTCCTTTAAACTCCCGCAGCTTTGGTCTCCACCACTGGAAAAGCAACAGTACCTAGTCTCTCAGGTTACTGCCAAGTGAATACCACAAGGTGGTTTGAAGAGAGCTTGGCACGGGTGCTTAAAAAATTAGAAACTATTAAGTGTGATACATTATACCCTGCTATTTGTACATGCAATGATAAACATGGGCTCTGGCTGGAGAGATGGCTCAGCAGTTAAGAGCATTGGCTACTCCTGCAGAAGACCCGGATTCAAATCCCAGCTAATGTGACAGCTAATAACTGTCTGTAGCTCCAGTTCCAGGGGATTCAACCCCCTCTTCTGTCCTCCTCATGCAGTGCACTTAAACATACTCAGAGAATACATCCATACACATAAAATGAAAATAACAAATAAAATAAAATAAATAAATAAGGACTCATAAATCTGTACATTATTGTTTAGTTAGTTTGTCTCGCATATGGCGGTAACGCACTCTGTCACTCTCTTTTCCTAACCATTCTCATATGTTTCCCATCCCTATCAACCCTACACTCACTCCTATTAGTCCCCTTCCCAGAGTCATGACTTTTAATTTACTTATGAGTAAATAGATCAGAAGAGAATATCAGATCCCCTGAACTGGAGTTAAAGACAGTTGTTAGATGCCATGTGGGTGCTGGGAACCGAACCTGGGTCTTCTGCAGGAACAGTGAGTGCTCTGAGCCTCTGAGCCATCTCTCAAGCCCTGTATTTTGTTTTTTAACTCTTTAGTTTAACCAGGGTTATCTGTGTTTGCATTGGATTGGAACTATCCATTGGAGCGTGGTGGGGTCAATGACTTCCTTCTTCCTGACTCTATCATAGACAATAGCTCAGCAGTGACTAAATATGCATTTCTGGTTAATGTATTGGGAATGTGAGGCTCTGTTTGTGTAGCAGTGCTGATTTGTGGCTAGTTTTCCCACACAGGCTTCCTTATTACAAGGGTGAATTTCCTGAGAATTGACTGCTTAGTTTTCCTCCATATTCAGAGAACCCCACATTGTGGTTGGCATGCAGTAAGTCATCCATAAAACGTAGAAGAAGAAATTGACTGTGTAATTTAATGAACTGAAGGCTGCCTGGAGGAGCCATTCTATTTGCAGTGTATTCTTCCTCTGGCTTTCCTTATGTCTTCCTGTTTATGTGTCTTTCAGAGTGAATTCCTTCTGTGCTGGGCTAATGATAAAAGAGGCTATTGTGAGAAAAGACCACCTCATTGGCCCAGACACTCCCCTCTCTTTGCATCTACTCGTGTTTATGTAAGCAAAAGAAAAAAAAAACATGCATTATATTTTTATGAGCTTTGAGATTTATTCTGTTTTGTTGTCAGACCTTTGGGAATGCATTCTATAAACTTTATTGAGACAAGATATCTAGAGACTTTTGCATATGTCTGAGCTCAGCACAATATTACTTTTTAATGCACTTTTGACTTTGCAGGCAGAGGATACATTAAAAACTGTAAGCCAGCAGCACTAGGGTTTTTATTACCTGCATTTTGCTTTTCTGGTTTCAAATCCAACAAGTGTCTTGTTCAAATGAGATAAACTAATAAGCATTAGTTTGGTGCCGCTACAAAATGCCCCCCCTCCGCCGTTCTTGAGTTACAAATGGAGTTTTACTCCATGACAACAGGTACAGGGTATGGGGAGGGTAATACTCTTGTCATTTGAGATCAGTGCCAGATCTGTGTTCTCTCCACATTAGGAAAATGACCATTTGCTGTCTTAGTAACATAGATGAAATCTACACGCAGAAATTTTTTTGAAATTTTGATTAAATTCTTTTTATCTATAGTATGTGTGTGTCTGTGAGTGAATGCCATGTGTATGCAGGTATCTTCAGAGGCCAGAGGAGGGTGTTGGATCCATTGGAACTAGAGTTGCAGATACCTGTGAGCTGCCCAGCATGGATGCTGGGAATCAAGCTCAGGTCCTCAGGAAGAGCAGCAGGGATCTGAACTACTGAGGTTTCTCTCCAGCCCCTGTGCCTATCGTCTTATGATGTGGAAGGACTATACTTCTGTCTTGAGAAGGAAACAGTCCCAGGGTAGTTAAGTGTGCATGATATGTATGTACATGTATGTGCTTTGTTCTCTTCTACAAATTAACCATATATGAACAACTTATTGGTAGTTAAGGGAAAATGAATCATTTAACACTAATTTTTTTTTTTTTTGGTCTTTTCGAGACAGGGTCTCCCTGTAGCCCCAGCTGGCCTGGAACTCACTCTGTAGACCAGGCTGGCCTTGAACTCACAAAGATCCGCCTGCCTCTGCCTCCCAAGTGCTAGGATTAAAGGCGTGCACCACCACGCCCGGCTTAACACTAATTTTTATCTCTGTCTATGAGGAATGCAAAAACTTACTGTCTGCTTTCCTATTCTTTACCATGGCCATGTCTAACCCTGCCTAGGCCAACAATGAAGCAGAGGCCGGATGTGCCCCGCATCTGTGGAACTTAGAAGAGAAGCAATGGCAGGTAAGCATAGGTGTGGAGACAGCCCCGGTACCAGAGTTAGATCATCCATGTATCCGGGCTCTACCACATATTAACTCTATCTAAACAGAGTTCGAATCAGGAATACTTCCCTCCTCTTTCCCTTTCTCCTCACTGTCCTCACTGGCTTGGTTAGGAGATTCCTCCTGCCTGTAAACTACCCTTTATCATAGGATTTATCATCATCCAAGAACTGAGCTTCTTTCAGATCGGGACTGGAATGTTGTGGTATTGCAACCACAGGGCCTAGCATGGTGTAGGACCATGTGGTACATTCTCAGAGAGTGCTAGTGCGCAGCAGCATTTTCTCCTTGCCCCTACCTATCAGCTCCCCCTTTGTCTACCCAGCTTTCTGCCCTAGGAGGGAGTCCGGTGTAGATGACATTAGTGGATTCTGGAACGCTCTGGTCTCCGTTGGGTCCAACAACTACTGGGAACCCCAAGAGAGGATCAAAGAGAGAGAAGAAAGTCAGGCCAGAGGGTTTGTTACCCTGATAGCTTTTCCGAATGGTCCACGAGGCTTTGGTAAGCCTGAATTAAGGGTCACTATTCTTTCAGGATAGGCTCTGTATGCCTCTCTTTATTCCAGGCATTAGGAATCACTTTACTTCTTCCATCATTAAAGTCTAGATTGATAACAGACCTTTCATGATTGTTTAATTAGTCTCTTTAAATTTATTGAAGTGTATACTACTTTATTGATTGATATACCACCATGCCCGGCTATTTGATTGAATAGACTTCTTATCTTAACCATTCTCAGCTGTGTTTTCCTCATTGGTAAAGTGGGAAGTAATTCCTATTTCAGTGTCTTAAAATATGATATTTTGGGCTGGGTGTGGTGGCACATGCCTTTAATCCTAGCACTTGGGAGGCAGAGGCAGGTGGATCTTTATGAGTTCAAGGCCAGCCTGGTCTACATAGTGAGTTCCAGGAGAACCTGTCTCAAAAAGACAAAAAAGAAAATAATATTTTGGATGATTAAACCAAATAACATATGTACATGATTGGTACAGTACCTCATATTAAATAAGCATCTAACAAGTGGCCAATTGCAATGTCAATAATAATAGTAATAGCAATAGCCACAACAGCTGGTTTGATATGATTGCTTAACCTAATTACATGGGGAGATGCAAGTTGACAGGCCCACTGAAACCATATAACACATCTCCATTTCTGTATCTACTTAGTAAATACTGAACTTATACTGGTACGACCTGCTGTAGAAAATGCAGGGATAAACAAGACAGATTCTGTCCATCCTTCCTACGACCATGTGAGCAGAAGCGGCCATTTTCTTACCTCAAGGTGGCCCCCTTCTTGGCCTGTTTCCATGCCAATAAATTGCCAGCCCCAGACTCCAAATGGTAGTTTACAGACATGACTCAATCATACTCTTCTCTTGTTTCCAACAGTGGCCTGGCTTCCGGAGGGTTTCAGGTTTAACACTGCCACTATCAGGCCTTACATGAGTTGCACGTAATGATCTCCTTTCTAACCTTGGGATGCTCTTTGATTTCCATTCTTATCTGTGGCCACTCTGGCCTTGCTTTGGTACTTACAGCCACCAAGTGTCCACGTCACACATTATTCCCTGCTTGGAGCCCTGTTTTCTCTCCATCCATCTACTTCACAGATACTCCAACAAGACTGGGTTCTCAGATTTACTCCTCTTTACAACTGAATTCTTTGAAAATTTATTAACGAATGTTTCCCCTAAAAAACAGTAAGATTTACGATGGGATGGGATGGCAGGGATACTGACAAATAAAATTTATTTATTTATTTAAGAATTCTTGTTTTTTTTCAATTTTTATTTATTTTGTATGTGTATGAATGTACTGTCTGCATGTAGGTTTGTGCACCTGTGTCGTGTAATGCCGCGGAGGTCAGAAGAGGGTCTCGGATTCCTCTGGAACTGGAGTTCTCCTGGAATTGGAGTTACAGATGGTTCTTAGCCACCATGTGGGTGCTGGGGATCGAACCCGGGTCCTCTGCAAGAGCAGTCGGTGCTCTTAACTGCTAGGCTATCTCTCCAGCCCATGACTCAGTGGTTAAGAGCACTGGCTGCTTTTGCAAAAGACCCAGGCTCAGTTCCCAACATCCTCATGGTGGCTAACGACCATCCATAACTCCAGTTTAAAGGGAATGTAATGAACTCTCCTGACCATAGGTATTAAAGTGCACACAGGTGCACTTACATCCATCCAGGCAACATACTCATACACATAAAATGAAAATAATAAATATTTTTAAAGGAGATGACTGTGGAATGCTAAAGTAGTTTGACACTCAGATAACATGTATTTAAACCCACTCTCCTTGAAGGTTCAATTAGCAGGAGTAACCCAACTTCCTTACTCTTCAGAAATCAGATTTTGCTCTTAAAGTGATAATTGTTACCATTTTCTAAGATCCCTGGACAATTAAGTGACATAAAACTGGAATTCAAAGAATCAAGCGCAATTCTTGGAACAGAGTAAAAATTCAACAACCTCTATACTTTTGACTTGTGATCACTGTTACTATCATATCTACTATAATACTCACCTTATTCATGAGATGAAAGTCATGTAGGAATGTGTTTAAAAATAAGTATGTAAGATTATTAAGGATGAGACAGCCACTCACAATCTATCTCAATGTAACATCAAAAATGCATCTTACCAAGTGATATTATCTGTTTAGAAGCCAGTTTCTCAGAAATCTCTGAGTTCTCCTGCATTAATCTAAGGAATAAGTTTAGAATTATATACAGCATTGTTAGCTATTAGAATATATGAGAGTGTTGACGTTACAAAGCAGGGAGCTGAAAAGAGGATGAAGTCAAGGGAACTTGAGGCCTGGAAGTGTAAGTGCACCTTGTTATGCTGATTCCCAGGAAAGACCCAGAGCAGGGTTAAAGAAAGGTCTGGAGCTAAGAAGAACATTGTATTCATTACATAAATTGTGTTAGCTTTCTGATACTGTAATAAAAACTCTAGACAAATCAACTTATGAAAGGGTTTATTTTGATTGGTAGTCTTGGAGTTTCCAGCCCTTGGCTGGTCGGCTCCACTGCCTTGAAGCCTATGGTGGCGCAGCACATCATAGCAAGGGTACATGGCAGTGAATGCCATCTACTTCATGGTGGGTAAGCATGAAAGAAGAGATTCGTGTCCCACAGTCCTATATCCAATAAGTTCCAAAGCATGATGCAATCACACAGGATTGCTTTGCTATGGAAACTGCATGAGAGCTAGCTTTCAACTAACTGGCGGACCTGATGTCAGTGCTCTTCCAAAAGAGAATGTTAACCAACATTACTTCTTTTCAGATGTGGGCCCTTGTATAAAAGGCAAGGGAATGGCCGCTTCTGTGATTGGCTGTGTCCTGGACATAAGCCATCTTATTAAAGATGACCAAATTTACCAAAGAAGTTAATGCTTGGGAATTTATCCTCAATTTGGCTAAAAGTATACTGATGTGGTCTCTATAGAAAGCTGGCTATTTGGCCCTATGAATCTGTCTCATGACTGTCTTTAGCCAGTCAGGTTCTATGAAGGACCAAGGAAGGCTGAAAGTCAGCTCATCCTCTTCCTTATTCCTCTTGTGTCATTATCAGGCATTTCTTTGCAATTAGGATGAATGGTAGCTCTGAAGATACTGTAGTCTGTAATATCTGGAAAGGATCAGACAGCTGCCATGTATTAGAACTGCTCTTTCCTCCCACATAAGCCAGCCTAATACAATCAAGATAATGAAAGCTCTACTGCTTGCATTTCTACATCTATTTTAAGTTTTCTTGCCAGGCACTGGCCTTTTGACAAAAAGGCTTATACTACAGTCTAACATCTTTATTGACACTGGTATTAAGTGACCTAAGAAATGTACAGTTGATAAGTTTGAATTTTGGCTTTACTCTTTTTGGGTCTTTGGCAAGCCTAAGTTTTATCCAAGGGTATAGCTAAGTACCTTTCATGGTGGAAATTATCTACTTGGTATCTATGTACATAAATGCTTCAGTTACATACCTGTCTTCTGATAACAAACAGCACACTACTTCTTGAGAAAATGTGCCTTTGACTGTTAAACCATGAAATCTTAGTTGGAATAGGGACTCTCAGAACTTTTGCCTGCTTGACTCAAGTATGATGCAGATCCATGCTGGCTTAATGTGGCAGGATGGGAGTCCCAGATGCTGCTGACCTCGCCACCAGCTTGAGAGATGAAGGTGACCTGAAGGGATCCAGTGAGAGGTAGCCAATGGAGGAAGGAACTCTGTGGAGGGCCCTTGATCTCTGCTCTTCTTCAAGTCCCTGATCTAGGCTAATAACTCCCCCTTAAAATACTCCAGTTCACCTTGTATTTATTTTCCTTGTAAGAGATATTCTCTCACCCAGAAGTAATCAGCTACCAATAGTTCCTTAGCGAAGGTGGGGGTCTGCTGCCCATTTCCCCAGTTCTATGCTGGCTTTTTGTCTGTTTGAATTTGTATGGGTCTTGTACATGCTGAATCTATTGCTCTAGGTTCATACAAACAAAGTCCCAGGAGACTATAAGACTCTCTTTTCACATGTTCTTGTGCCTCTTCTCCCAGCTCTTACTATCTTTCCACTCCCCTTCTCACAATGGTTCCTGAGCCGTTGATTGGAAGTCACCCTGTATTTTTAAGTTTAATGACTTCATACATATAAATGCTGGTATAATAAATTTCATTTAAAAACTTAAAAAAAGAGATAGGGTAGTGGACTTAAGTGTTATTTCTTCCATTTGATTTTCTGTGATTTGGGACAACTTACCAGGGAGATATTTTACCATTAACACTAAGAAACCCAAATTTTGATTAACAGTATACTTATTCTAATTGAGTAACTTGCATGTCAAATGAATGGCAAGTTCCTTGGATAGGACAGCTGTGGGTGCACCTGTGTCCCCAGTACTGTGACAAAATATGTGCTCATAAAAATGAGTGAGAGTAATTCTATCAAGCTTTCTATCACATAGAAAAAAATAAAAACTACATACTTCTTTTGAGATAAGGTCCCATGTAGTCCAGGTCAGTTTGTATGGAAGTCACTGTATTCCAAATGCGAGGATTACAGGTGTAGCATGGACCGTCCCCTGAGAAACTGACCATGGACATCAAATGCCTTCCCATGCTTAGGTGTTTAGGGGCACCTACTTGCCCAGGATTATAAGCTTGACTGTTGGGCTTCTGATGGAAAAGGATGATCCAGGGGAATCAGCTACCCCTCCTAACTAGCCAGTCTGCTTGGCTGTGTGGGGGAAGGGCTAAGGGTATATAAACAAAGAATCCCAGGAGGTAGGGCCCTCTGCCTTGGCTGTCTTGGGCAGCCCACAGGGTCTCTGCTGCTTTGTAGAGCAGAGCCCAACTTGCGCCCACTCGTCTGTAAGTAACCTCCTCATCACCGCTCTGTACGCAGCCCAAATAAACTTGCTAAAATTTTCCAAACTGAGGTTTGGAGAGTTTAGTGCATCAGTGTGCTGTTGGGACTATGGAAGGAGGATTCTGCATGCCTCTCCTCGAAGGAATTTTAGCAACAACGGGGATGTACCACTGCTCCTGGCTCAATCAGTATATACCACAAAAGGCATGTCATCTGTCATGTTAATTTTCCCCACACTTCTTCCAAGGAGAGTCTGATTGTCTAAGAAATTGGAAGTGAGTTTAGATTAAATGTGGACGAGTCGTCTTGCCACTTTTTATGCTTGTAACCTACCCTCCTCATGGGTTATGGGCAGAGTCGTCAGATCCTATTAGAATGGTAGTCACTTCTTACCAACTTCTGCTGGAAACCTCTGAAGATCATTCTCCATTCTTGAAACCCTTCCCATGAAAGGTAAGTCTAATGATATTATCCTTTTTAATAATTGCTGGCTTTAATAACTTATTTGACCAGTGGAGTTTGACATGAATAATAAGTGGGATTTCTCAGCTTAACTTTTAGCTTTCCTTACAGTTATCACTACTGACACTTTATGTATGTGTTTGTTCAATGTCTTTTCCCTAGACTACATTATAGGCTTCATGAAGATGGAGATTTTGCCTTACTGTTCATGACTGTATCCCCAGTGCTCAGAACAGTTTCTGCAACATAGTGGGCACTTAATAAATATCTGTTGGATGACTGAATCAAATTTGACTTATAAAATAGGGTTGTTAACACTAGTGACTAGGTAGTACTCTAAAAATGCTTTCTTTCTCCTGCAGGGGATAGGCTGATCAGCTTAATTGTTATTTTCTCTGCTTGAATTTCTGTGATTTAGCTTAATCTTCCATCCTTGCCCTTCAAACCTATGCACTCTTGATTTAATCAGTGGGATCTAAACTATTGTACTTTCTTTGCCCTTCAGCCTCTAACAGGAAAGTGATTGACAGTTAATCATGTCTGAAGGAGATCTCTTCTCTTTTGCCTTCCTTTGTAGTAGAGTTGGTTCAAGTTATCCATTCAAATAAAAATGTTATAACTCAACTTATTTCTCATTATCCTTATTTATGTATGGTTTTGTTCTTTTCTCCTTTAAATAAGGTAGCAGTCTTCATAAATTTAAAAGGAAAAACAAAATATGCAATGGAATAACAAAAAAAGGACAAGTCAATTGCCACTGATTGATTGCATACAGTATATTGGCTTTCATCTTAAACTTTTACTTACTAAAATATCTATTCCACTTTGCTGGTCTCTGAGGACACAGATGTCTCTGAAATCTCAATAGTACTCTGTGCCACAGAGAAATGCAGACTCAATCAAAAGGTGTCATCAATATCGAACAGAAAATTTCGAATTTTCAATGTTTTTTAGCGCAAGTATAAAATAAAATGCTGGCTTTTCTTTGTGTGTAATTTGAGCAGCCTGAGAGTTGTATAGTTCCAACATGTCATCAAGAATGGAAAGCAATGGGAACAAGAGACACTGCATGACCTGCACATGATCCCCTGTGATAACACTATACCAGTCCGTGCTTAGTACTCAGTAAATGGTATTATTTGGTGATTAAAAGTTAATTTATTGATGTTTTCTCCCATCATCACTGGTCTAATAAAAACCCTGGAACCCAAATAATTCTTATTTTCAAAACAGAAAAAATTCTCCTGTGTAACTTGAAATATCTAACCATTAAACTCTACAATGTCTCCCATATGTAGATTTCATACAAGCATATCTAATTCAAAGTATTTTGTTAATGATCATAAATATCACAAGCAACTATGGTTACTTTTTGGCCCTTTAAAGATAAGACTAATTTCCCAGAAGCCACCAGGAGCCAATGATGGAAAAACAACTCAGTGTCAACTATTCAAACTTATTCCCCAGGTTTCTTCTCTCAAAAATTTAAGTCACTGCCTTCATATTGATTCTCCTGTGATATTTTCTCTTCCTCTTTAAGTTATAGTTCACAAACAAAATGTACACATTTTGGCATATGAACTGATATCTCAAAACACACATACACTGTCAAATGAGCAGCAGAATCAATCTGAAACCATCACCTTGCACCACTATCACTTCCATGTGCCGAGAACATTTAAGATCTTAGCAACTTTCAATCTTGCAATACATTAACTGTAGTCACTATACTGTGCAGTAGATTTCCAAAACTCACTCATCTTAGTTAACTGAAATCTCTGTCCTTTGAGCCACATCCTCTCTCTGCCTGCCACCTCCAAATCCTTGAACCTACCATTCTACAATCAGCTTCTATGAGTTCAAATATTTTATACTACAAGTATAAGTGAGGCAATGCAGGATTTGTCTTTTTTTTATGCCTGGCTTATTTTACTTAGTATAACACACTCAAGCTCATTTAAAATTTTGCAAATGACAGCATTTGTTCTTGGTGGAGTGTTCAGCCCTAAATGGGACATATATACCACACCCTATATCCTTAAAGTTCAGGGATTACTGCAGAAGAGGGGGGAAGGAGGCAGAAAGATAAAGTCAGAGGTGCTGGGTGAAAACACTGTTTTCTGGACACAGAAGCACATTATGAAGTAGCTGTGGGAGCATTGTGGTTTTGTTGCAAATTAGTACAACCATTATCAAGAACAATATGGAAAATCTTAAAACAAACAAACAACAAAACCCTGAGAAATAAAACTGACTTATGATCTATCTATTCCCCTATGGGTATGTTGAAGAAATACATGCCTTTCATATCAACTATAGAACTATTTATGATAGGTGGGATATGGAAAGATTTGTGGCAGGGCCCACTTAATCCTAGGATGACCCATGTGGAAAGCCCATGCAGGAAAGCATGTGTAGGCAGGTTGAGGTTCAAATGCAGAGATAGATTTTATTCCAACATGTCTGCTTAAATATCCACCATGACTCAATCCTCAGGAATGCTAAATCTTTTCCTCACTATACTCCACCCAATGGGTGTGGCCAGGGAGGTACCATTGTCTTAGAATCCAAACCATCTTAACCAAGTTTTCCCACAAAGATCAGTCTGCTTTCTTGCTCAATTCTTTGGTCCTGGTAGTATTTAAGCACCCTATGACCCCTTTTATTTAGTGACTCTCCTACCTCTTACACTAAACTACACATCACTAACAGAATCCCCAGCCTCTATGAGACCGTCTCTCCATTCATGTACTTAGGAATATCTGTAAACAACTATAATGATCACATACTTTTTTTGTCTTTTTCGAGACAGGGTCTCTCTGTAGCCCCAGCTGTCCTGGAACTCACTCTGTAGACCAGGCTGGCCTTGAACTCACAAAGATCTGCCTGCCTCCACCTCCCAAGTGCTAGGATTAAAGGCGTGCGCCACCACGCCCAGCTGATCACACACTTTTATAGAAGCTAGAACAAAGGCCATTTTAACTTTAGTCCTTGTGTTCACTGTCTATTACTGTAAAAATATCTGAGGGAATAAACTTTAAAAGAAGAAAGGTTTATTTTGACTCAGTTTTAGAAACTATATGCCATGGGCCTACACTGGCACTGAGAGCACTGGGGTGGGGGTGCCTGTAAGGAAGCTGTTTTCCATATGCAGCTGGAAGCAGAGAGTCAGGAAGGGCCTGGAGCTCCAGTATTCCACTCAAAGCACATCTTCAGTGAACAGTCTCCTTCTTCACTCACTTTAAAGCGTTTACCACCTCCCAGCACTCCTGTGAGTTGCAGATCAAACTTTTAACACATGGACCTTGTGGGACATTTACCCAAGTGACTGAAATACCTTCGAAATCTGGCAGTCTGAGCCAGCCTACTTTCTACCTCCCACATCAGCACTTAGCATTTCCAGTCAGAAAGAATGACCAAACAGTGGCAATCCCTCGAGGACACACATTTTTATGGTTCCATTTAAAAATATTTATTTGATGGTCCTAAATAAATACCCAGAGTGCCATCCCAGCAGCCGGCTCAAGGCTCACAGTCAAACAATGTACAGTTTTATAAAAGAAATTTGTAACAGCATATAGAGAGCTTATACATTACAAATGATTATGAAGAAACATGGAAAACAAAAGGAAATGTCTATAATATAAATTTAAAATAAAAATATAAAAATAAATATAAGTATATAATATAAATTTTCCGTTGTTGAAGGAATAAGTTTATCTTTTTAATTTTGTAACTAACTTCATTTAGGTTTTCTCAGAAATTGACTTTGGCTCTCTTTTGGTTAATGTGGAATTTGATGACATATATTAATAGTGTGAATATTAATGCAGATTACAGTGATTCAATAAGTTTGTTCTAAAGAGACAGATAAGAAAAGGGAAGTACATGGCCTTATACCAGAAGTCACCTGGTGCTAGACAACAGGGAACTGCTTAATATCCTTCCCACTTTTCCCCGGGGAAATCCCTGAGCTTTAGTAAAAAGACCTTGGCAGATGTACCTGCAAGGTGTAAAGCTTATAGATCAGGAATCCTGGGGGAAGAACTTCCATGTGTGTGTGGGCGGGGGGGGGTAAAGAGGGAAGGACTGAAGACCCTTTTGGTAGTTGTGAATAATTAGTATTAAGCATTTAGAGAATTTTACAGGGACAGATTTTCATAGACATTGATTCATAAAGACATGAAACTAGTGTAAACCTGAGTGATCCTACTCACATAGAGTAAGAACAAGCTGTTTATAGCACATTGTTTGTGTGTGTGTGTGTGTGTGTGTGTGTTTATGTGTATGAAAGGGTATGTGAATATGTGTGAGCATGTGTGTAGAAGCCAGAGTACAACCTCGGGTATTATTCTCAGGCCGTGTTGGGTTTTGTTTTGTTTTGCTTTTTGTTGTTGTTCTTTTGTTTTGTTTCATGTTGTTTTGGAGACAGGCTCTCCTAGTGGTCTGGAGATCACCAAGTTATATAGTCTGACTGGCTGAACACACCCAGAAATCTTACTGCCTCTGTTGTCCCAGGGCTTCAATATAAGTGCACATCGACATGTCCAGCTTTCCTACATGGGTTTGGGGGATCAAACTCAAGTGTTTGAGCTTGTGAGGTAAGCATTTCACTGAGTAAGCCATTGTCCCTAGCCTTTAAGGGACACATTCTCCAATATCATTACTCCAGTACTTCCTTGACTCACTGGCAAATCCTGATTTTTGACTTTACAATTTTGCAAGTATCCAACATCCTTTTCATATCTTTTCCCTCCCTCAACAGCTCTGATATTTTTATTAGCTAATATGGAGGTGGGCTTGTCTGCTTTTCTTGTGACTCTTTCTATTTAGATTCCTAGCTACATCATCTTTCAGTTCTATTTGTATCCCCCAGTGAAATGGTTGCCTGCATCCTTGGTGTTAGTGATCTCTAGTGACAAGGGGTTAAGATTTCATCTTCATTAACTTCTCCGTATAAAACTATCTCATGTAGTCTGTATCTCATGTGGACTTTGAAAAACTATCTGTAGGATTATGGGTCACAAATATGTAATTTCACCCTGCATTTCTTTCAGGATTGTAAGTCTAGTACCTTTGGGCCATCTTCATTGAAATATCTCATAGTCACCTAAAAACCAAAATGCCAATTTTTTTTTTAAGAGTTGTAGACTCCTTTATATAAAATATTTGTTCCTCTGATCTTTGTTTGATAAACAGAATTGCAATTTGCTAGGTTGTTCAAGGCAAAAACTGAAGGGTAATTCTTATATTCTCTTTTCATTCCCAGAGCTCAGCCTAACATCAGGTCCTCTAGTCTCTGAAGAAAATCCCAACCATCCACATCTCATTGATTCTCCATGGCCGCTGCTTTAGCCCATGATTCCTCATCTCGGCCCTGTGTGTCTTTAAGACCTCTTCGTTTTTCCCCATTTCCGTTTTGCTTCCTTATATCTAATAAGCACAAGGTAGCTGATGTATTTTACTTTATTATAAAGTAGCTAATATTTCCCCCAAATAATTTATATCATCACTATGACACATAAAACTCATCAAGTGGTTTCCTACTGAACTTTATAATAAAATTAAAACTTCACAACATGATTTATACATACATTAGCATAATATACCTTTGTCTACTGCCCCCTGTGGCAAACTGGTCTCTGAGCCAGCTTCTAGCTCAACTGCACTGTCTTCCTTTGTGTCCATTGATTCATTGAGCACATGGCTGAGAAACAGCCAGGTACATGTCATTCTCCAGCAATGGTTAATATTTCTTTGCTAAAGATGGTTACATGCTGCTATGTAGGTAAGTCCAATCTGAGCTTAGGTATGCATGGGATAGCATTCCAGCCAGCGCCTCCCAGAGGCACAAGTGAAAGTCATAAGAACTCCTTGTCTATGCCCATGAATTGGCATGTGATGACGCAATGGTCTGGGATTGGACCCTGGGAGATGAGGTCACGCTGCCTATAAAATCTGTTCATAAAGTCTCTCTGTATTTGGATTCATACCCTACCATGTATCCTGTGTTGTGCTTCTCACATGCATGCTTCCTGCATGGCCTGGCCCACCGTGGAAATAAATGGGACAAGCCACAAATGGTGCCCAATGTTCTTAGATTAAATTACCCTCTAAACTTTTATACCTGTGCCCATAATGTGACTTGTCATGATAATTAATGTTTGTTTAAATGCTTGTACTTCTTACTGAGTTTTATTAGTAGAAATAGAAAAGGGCTGGGGAGATGGCCTAGTGGTTAAGAGCACCGACTGCTCTTGCAGAGGACCTGGGTTCGATCCCCAGCACCCACATGGCAGCTAAGAACCGTCTGTAACTCCAGTTCCTCCGCGGCATTGCACGACACGGGTGCACAGACCTACGTGCAGACAGTACATTCATACACACAAATAAATAAACAAAAATTAAAAAAAGAGCAGCTCATGAAAAAAGAAAAAAGAAAAGGGACCCTGGGATGAGCTGCCAACCTGCAGAAAGAAAAGCCTTGACAGACCTGAAGTCCAATGTGTCACTTCAAAAGAAAAATTGACTGTTTCACTTCTCACCCTCTCCTGCCCCCTTCCTCAAAGACTAGGGACCATTTGTGGAAGAGGGGCTGCATCAGAGTGTAAGGGCTGAGGAGATGGGGGTGATTTATGAGATCACAGCAATACAGAGTGGACTCTTATTTAGTCAACATGATTGTTGACTCCAATTGGACTATGGGAATCCTGGGTTGTACAAAACTTGAACATAGATGCTTGCTAGTTGGCTTTATGTGAATGTTGCCTATGTGTATTGCTTGTGTATAATAATTGGTTCAAGTTTTGGTTGATTTTTATTTGGGGATTAATCAGTCATAGACTATAAAATGAAAAAAAAAAAAAAAACCTCAGATCTTCCCTGTCCCTCCTGGTGCTCAAAACAGTTTTGAGCAGCTGGCTATTCAAAGCTCTGGTTCCTTTGTGATGCTAACCTCTCCAATGGGCTCATCTCTTAGACAAAATAAAATTAAAAGGGGGAGATATAGATAACACCAGTCTGAGCTTAGGTATGCATGGGATAGCATTCCAACCAGCGCCTCCCATATGCACAAGTGAGAATCATGGGACCACTCTTGCTACCCCCACAAATTGGGATGTAATGACACAAAGGTTTGGGATTAGACCCTGGGAGGTGAGGTCTCACTGCCTATAAAATCCATCCGTTTTGAATGCAGTCTCTCTGTATTTGGATTCATACCCTACCACATATCCCTGTGTTGTGCTTCTCACATGCATGCTTCCTGCATGGCCTGGCCCACTGTGGAAATAAATGGGACGAACCACACTACTAGAAGAAACAGACACTAAATACACAGTGATAGGTCTGATAACTGTTGTGGACTAAAAGACAAGAGGAGAAAAAAATACAGAGTAACCGGACTACTATAGCTCAAAAGATGTGATACGGAAAACGGGTCTCGGAGGTCGCTTTTTGTCAGAGACTTGAGTGACAGGAAAATAAATAGCGAAAACAATTGTTACAGATGATTTGCCATGGAAGAGGTAGTCAAAGATCAAGTGTCCAACCTGAGAGAGATTTGTATTTTGGAGAACAAGATGGTGAGTGGGGTTGAAAGAGAATAAATAATAGAACTATCAGAAAGGAAAGGGAATCCTTGGAGATTTGCGTTGGGTGGGGAAGACAAAGATTCATTCTGGCCCTCGATTATGACATGGTGATTGACATTGGAGTGGGGGTGTTAGAAATAGTCAGCCTAGGTCATGTAAGAAATAGTAGTTATTTGAGAAGGAGAAAGAAGTATAAATGGAGAGAAAGAATTGATTTAGAAATGTGTTTTGAAGGTAGTAAAAACCCAAGTTACTGGTGGTTTAGATCTGGGGTGTTGGAAAGGGGAGGGTGAGAGTAGGAGCTTCTCAGGTCAGGAGGGCTAGGGCAGGAGCGGGTTTGAGAGACCATCAGGGATGAGACTTAGAAGTGTGGATGTTTGATTTGCCTACTAAACATCCAGAGACAGTTTTTAAGTAAGCTATTGAATATGTGAGTATCAGAACCGGAGAGATGATTTTGGACATCAAAGTCATGTATGTGCTATATAAAGTAATGAAGTTAAGTAGTATCACTAAGAAGGCAAAGATGGAAGACAAGGAGAATATAAGCCCTGTGTACCCCATGTCACATTCCTTCCTTACCTCATGTCTGCAACCTTTGTTCCAGACTCATGGGAAGCCAGCTTCCTTACCTGACAAGGCTTTTCTCAACTGCGATATCTTGAGAGAGGTCCTGCTGACCTTCCACATGGAGGACTCATCTGTCATCTTCAGTTCCTGTCTCATATAGCATCACCTTCCTTTCCTATCTGTTATCACATATATTATATTCTCTAATTATCATTAATAATTTGGGTGACCTTTTATATCACTAGACTTTAAGTTCTACTTAATTGGGATAGAGTACATTATTTATCTTATAACATATTTTCCCCCTGATACTTAGAATTTTTACCTAATAAATTATAGATGCTCACTTTTGTATATGGTCATTTGCTGAATTGCTGAACAAATCTCTTTGTCAATGTTCTGGGTCAAGGAAAGTCTGCCTTTACTGACACAGACATTTTCTCCTGGTAAACACTCTCTGAAATTGTGTTTACAGATGAGCACTTACAAGAAGCCCTCTTTATACAATTCAGTTATAACCAGTTTATTGTCTGGACTAATGTTATACATTACCCTAAGGATATGAAATGTATTGAGCAACTTCCAATTTTCTATTTTTGTTCTGTTATGGGGATAAGATGCTTCTTGACATGCTTAGCATCAACAGTTTAAGAACTTGTGTTTTCTAGATATAAAGTCATAATTTAAGTCCCAGATATTACCCCCTTTAAACTCTGTGACCTTTGACATGGTCACTAATGTTTTTCAGCAAAGACTTCTCCTTTCTGAAATGAAAACAGTATTATCTAACCCCATGGGTGTGAGATTTGTAGGGATTGAGATACAGAGTGGAAAGTGGCTCATGTAGGAGGTAATCAATGTCTGCTCATTGGTGTTGTACAATTAGCTCTTGTCCTGTTGCCTGTTGAGTTTGCAGAGTGGAAAAACTGAGAAATCAGTCTGCAGGGGTACTGAGGGGACTGCTCTTAGAGAAAACACTGAACAGGAAAAAGGGAGACTGCAACTTGTCAAAGAAAAGGCCTTGGCCATGCTACAAAGAGATCTGAAGGTGTGGAGGTCCTTTGTGGAATTGTCTCTGTTAAGGGTAGATGAGCAAGTCATTGTAATCTGTGTGGCCCAATTTCTAAATACAGCTATTGAAAGCAAAGGGTCTGACTCTGGAATAGGTAAACTTCTTCCCAGATGATTCATATAGGAGGTTAGAAATTCAGATCCTCAGGGCTGGAGAAATAGCCTAGTGGTTAAGAGCACCGACTGCTCTTGCAGAGGACCCGGGTTCGATCCCCAGCACCCACATGGCAGCTAAGAACCGTCTGTAACTCCAATCCCAGGAGAACTCCAGTTCCAGGGGAATCCAACACCCTCTTCCAACCTCCGTGGCATTGCACGACATGGGTGCACAAACCTACATGCAGACAGTACATTCATACACATACAAAAATAAATAAAAATAAAAAAAAGAAATTCAGATCCTCTTGCCAGCCACAAGCTCATTAACTGAGGAATAACTTTAAGAGTCCATAGTGAATATAAATGGTACATAATTTTGCATCTAAAAATAATTCACTCCTCCAGTGTGTTAGTTGAATGATCTGTGTAAGTAATAGAAAACTGAAGACTAAGACTCATTGATCTAAATCCCTAAATATTTGGTAGGAGGAGCATAAAGGTAGATAAAATTAATAAGATGACTCACCATCACCTGGAATGGTAAATGCTTCAACTAGAAATCTCTCTGCCATTGTTGCGATTAAGGGAGCTTTTCTGGAATTACTTTTTAGGGGTGTAGAAGCCACACACACACTATAAAACCAGATTAGTGGACACTGGCTGAACTCCATCATCACAGCTTTTCTGTGCTTTTTATTTCAACCATCACAGATTCAGCCAACCTCTAAAAAAGGGAACATTTTGTGATTTTGAAATATGAGTGGAAATACAAGAGAGCAGGTGGCTAAAATTGGATGGAGTATTCAAATTTTAATTAAACCATCAATGCAGTTGTTAATGATATGAATATCAACAAACTGTTGAAGGAATTAATGGCTAAGGTCAGGGGAGAAGTAGACAGAAGTTTTGAGCCTATGTTAAAAAACTCAGAACCAGAAATTTTAACCTAAATCAGTCTTTGCACATGTCTTTGCACTACTCCAAGAAGAGGACATGTGACCCAATGGTGGTCAGACAACGGTATGCATAACCTTATGTTATATACTCTGCTGGTAGAGAGAAGCTATCCATAAATAGAGGGCGTCTGTGCGTGTCCAAGAGCATTCAATACATGGAACGAGCATGGCAATTATATTAAGAGGCTCTGGTGACCTTTTCAGCTTACATAATTATTACAAAGTATTTCTATTAGTATTTTTCAGGAGTCTGCTATGGTAAGATACTTTTTTAGGCTATAAATGTATTGCTTCACTCAATGAGCCTCCAAGGTAAGTATGATTATTAATTTTTTTCCAAATCATTTTGGAGGTAAGAAAACAGGATTAGAAGAGTAAGCTCCTTTTCCAAGGCCACAAACCTAAAACATGGTGGCATTAGCATTAAAATTAGGGCTGTACACATTAAAAAAATTTACTCATTGGTCTTAAGTTCCTTGGAGCCAGAAAACAAATTGGGGGAGCTCTGGATAGTAATTTTCTATAGGAGTGGTACACACATAGCCTTGGAAGCAGCATTATTGATTAAACACTTTCTCTTTATACCAGTATTTTAAAAATTTGTCTGTAATTGGGATATAGGGACCTAGAATTCTGTGTTACAAGGAGCATCTGCTGGCTTGGTTGGCATTTAGGACTATCACTGCCATTTACACAGTTCTGCCAATAGAGCGCCTTCTGTTATAACAGTCTAAAAACACTGTAGACATCACAACATCACTAAATGTCCCTGGGGCAGGGAAACTGGCCTTGACAACCACTCTATGAGTTGACACATGATATAAATTCTAAGGCATGGCTCTTGCAAGAAGCCTGTGTGTGTGTGTGTGTGTGTGTGTGTGTGTGTGTGTGTTATAAAATTCCCTCTAGTTTGATTATAATAAATCCATCTGCAGGTGAAGTAGAAAAAGAGACTTAATGAGTTGCTAAAATGTTTTTAAAGTTAATATTTAAGTCAAATGAGATCAGCATTTTATCAGGACAAAATGTGAAAATGAAAGTCGAAACAAAAGTCTGGAGAAAGGGCTTTCTGTGCTGTATGAATCAGGCCCTGGAGTCCCACTTCACTAAACTTTACAGCACAGGTTTTCTTAATGGCAACCTGGGAAACAAGACACTAATATCTTCTCCTGTACACAGAATTCCAGGACTTAACAATTCAGAAAGGAGTCATTGTGTGTCTCACATCAGTGCAAATTATACCATAAATATTCATTAAAATAAAATCTGGAAACACATGCTACTTTTACAGATGATGAGACAGAAAGCAATCACCCTTATATTAGCTGATAGGGAGTGCTCAGCACTGGGGAAGGACGGAGATGGAGCTTCTTAAATATCTTTAGGGGTGGTACCCTTGTCACACACATGGTGTACAGTATTTTCTCCCATTCTGTAGGTTTCCTCTTGACTTTGTTGTTTCCTTCCCTGTACAGAAGCCTTGTACTTTTATGGAATCTACTTGTTTATTTCTGCTTTTAATCCTTGTTATTGCATTGCCATATTCTTTTCTCCCTTGTCCCTAAAATCTCTAGCACCAATACCAAAACCTTTACCATGTTTTCTTCTCAGAGTTTAATGTTTTCAGTGTTATATTTAAGTCTGTAATACATTTTGATTTTATATTTGGGTCTGGTATAAAGTGAAGGCCTACTTCACTCCTCCCTACGTGGATTTTCACTTTTATCTGCACCATTTACTAATGAGACTGTATTTGTTCCAGTTTTTATTTTTATTTTATGGTCTTTTTGAGATAGGGTCTTCCTGTAGCACCAGCTGTCCTGGAACTCACTATGTAGACCAGGCTGGCCTTGAATTTACAGAGATCCACCTGCCTCTGCCTCCCAAGTTGTGGGATTAAAGATGTGTGTCACCACACCCGGTTTCCAGTTTTTATTTTTTATTTTTTGAGTATAACATTCTTTTTAAAAAATATTTTATTGAAGTTTTGTGCATTTCATACATCATTTCTCATTCCAATTTCCCTTTCCATGTCACCCACCCTACCCAAGTTCATGCATTCTGCCATACATGTTTTGTGTTTTTTACTGAGTCTTTTTAAAGTTTTTCAAAACAGAGGATTATATTTGGGGAGAACTTTTCTGTTTCAGACAGTTCTTTGTCCCACTTCTTTTGTTGTTGTTCTCTCCAATTTGTATTGCTTCAATATATGCATATATATATATATATATATATGTGTGTGTGTGTGTGTCACACCTATACTACCATTATGCCATCTGAAAATAAACTGTATGTTATTTCCAAATTCTATTTTGGGATTCACATTTTTCCCTTTTAATTTTAAAGTACTCTAAAATATGCATACAAACCCTCAACCCATTACCAAAATTACAAAATAAGTGATAGGTTAATTCTAGAGCCTGTTAAGGGATTTATATTATAAGAACACAGTTGTTTTCAGATAAAGAGAAATATAACATTAACATTGTTCAGTTTGCCTTACAACTAGGTACTTGGTGCTAGCATCCACAAATAAGGGAAACCATTCTTCATTTCCTTTTTTATTATTCTATTTTTATTACAACTTCTTAAAATGTACTCTTTTTATTTATTTATTTTTTAAGTGATTCACAATATAAGAGCACATTTGTTTTCAGATCACATTAACTTTACTCAGTTTGCCATACAATTAGGTAATTGGTGCTAGCATCCACAGATGAGGGATACCATTTGTCATTTGTTTTTCTGGGACTGTGTTACTTCACTTCGCATAATATATTCTAGTTCTATCCATTTACCTGCAGATTTCCTGATGTCATCTTTCTTTACAGCTGCCTAGAACTCCATTGTGTAGATGTACCACATTTTTGTTATCCACTAGTCTGTTGAGGGGCATTTGGGTTGGTTCCAGCTCTTCATTATTGTTAAGAGAGCTGCAATAAACATAGATGTGCATGTATCTTTGCAGTAGGATGAGTCTTGTGGGTATATACCCAGGAGTGGATGACTGGGTCAGGTGATAGGCTCATTTTGAGTCTTTTAAGGGTCCTCCACACTGCTCTCCACAGTGGTTGTATGAGTACATTCCTACCAGCAGTGGATGAGTGTTCCCCTTTCCCTACAACCTTGCCAGCATTTGGTATCATTTGTTTTCTTGATCCTAGCCAGTCTTATCAGAGTGAGATGATATCTTAAAGTGGTTCTAATTTGCATTTCCTTAATTATTAGTGATGTTGAACACTTTTTAAGATGTTTCTCAGCCATCTTCAATTGTGAAGTCTCTGATCAGCTCTTTACTCCATCTTTTAAGTGAGTAATTAATTTTCTTAGTTCTTTGTTTTTTGAGTAGTTTATATATTCTGGAAGTTAATGCTCTGTCAGATCTATCAGTGGTGAAGGTTTCCTCCTACTCTGTGGGGTTTCTCTTCAATTCCCTGATTGTTTCTTTCACTATACAGAAGCTTTTGAATTTAATGAGGTCCCACTTGTCAATTGTCGACCTATTTCCTGCACATCTGCTGTCTGATTTAGTTAGGAATAAAAACTGGATCTTCAATTTTGTTCCTGTAGACCAATGGAACAAAATTAAAGATCCAGTTTTTATTCTTAACAGCCTTGTTGAAAACGAGCTGACTTTATGTACCAAGATTTGTTCTCATTTCTGTGCTTGTATTATGCTACCATACATTGTTGTGACTGGAAATCTTTGTAGTCTATTTTGAAATTAAGAACTATGATGTCACCTGAGTTGGAATATTTTTTCTTTCTTTCTTTCTTTCTTTCTTTCTTTCTTTCTTTCTTTCTTTCTTTCTTTCTTTCTTTCTTTCTTTCTTTCTTTCTTTCTTTCTTTCTTTCTTCTTCTTCTTTTTTTTTTTACAAAATTTTGTTTTCCTTAAGGAATGTGCTTGAGGTCCTCCTTGGCAAACCAAACAACCATCAATCCTTGCCCCCTGCTTCACACTGGGGTCCCTCCCCCCGTGGTCACCCCAATGAGGTCCAGCAAGGAAAAGAAAGAAAAAGAAATCCTCCAACTCATGTGATATGTGTATGTATGTATGTATGTCTGTATGTTTGTATATTTAGATATGTATTAGATATATCTTATATCTATATATATATATATTGAAGCAATACAAGTTGGAGAAAAAAATTGAATTCCCATGTTAAAGTATCACTGTATTTTGACACTTTTTTGGTATCAGAAGTTTCATTTATGTTACTTTGATGCTATGTGTACTCTAAAATTCAACTTAAAATAAAAAAGAACTATGATGTCTTATAATTCTTCTCGTGAAATTCTAAAAATTTTGTAGTCAGCATGAATTTTAAGATTTCACGTCTCTATTTCTGAGAAAAAAGTGTCTTTGAGATTTTTTTAGTGACTCCATAAACTCTAAATGACTTTGAGAAGTGTGGTCACTTGAACATAAGCCTCTTGTTATTTACTTGCATCTACTTTAATTTCATTTATCAATGCTTTAAAATCCAGAATATACAGAAATCCCACTCAAATTAATGGCAAATTCAAAATATTAAATAAATAACAAATAAAACTGATTAAGAGATCTGAAAACAAGTTGTTTTAAAAGATATATGCAAGTGACAAACACATATTTGAAGAATGTCACTAATTATCTGGCAAATTCAAACCAAATCCACAAAGAGGTTGAATCTTACCTCTGTTGGAATGACTACTATTTAAAAAAAAAAGATATCAGGTGTTATTGAGGTTGTAGAAAAAAGCAAGTCTGGTACTGTTTTGGAATGAAAATTGATTCATTTATGGTGGAAAACAGTATGAAGAATTCCTTAAAAACATAGGGTAGGACAACCATATCATCTATTATTCTCACTTTTGGATATACATATGATGGAATATAAATTGTGTTATTAGAGTGATATCTACATGACTTTGTTTATTGCAGCGATATTCAGAATAGTCAAGATACTACAATAACCTACGTGTCCACTGGTGCTGATACGTCAACTGGTAAGAAAGTTGTGGTGTATACATACAAGATAGTATTGTGTAGCTTTATAAAAAAAGGAAGTCCTATAATTTTCTATAATATGGATGAATCTGGAGACAAGTGTGTTAAATGAAATAAGGCAGCCAGAGAATGCTTATCATATGCTCTCACTTATATGCTGAATCTAAACTACCCACATTCCTGGACGCAGAGCTCAAATGGTGGCTGCCAGTGGGTATAGTGAGAGAGGCATTTTCAAGATATGGTTGAGGTGTTTAGAGTTTCATATGCAAAAAAATCACTAAGTTCTGCAGTCCTCCCTGCGGTACAGTGTTTCTGACCCTCTAGGTATACTAGGAGAGGTTCCTCAAGCTTTTATATACCAGAGGGTTGTTTCCCAATGTGTGGGAAGAGTTGGAGCTTAGTGGTTCTTAAGTGACTTCATTTTTTTAAACCCCAGAACAGCCTCAATTTGATGATCCTCCTGCCTCACTATTGTTAAACCTGGAATTATACTTGCATGTTACTATGCCCAGCAAAGAGGAATAAGTGCTCTTAACATATCCACAAAAGAACCCAACAACAGTTCAGAATAATAAAGCAGATAAGAAACAGTTGATTTACTTGTGGCTGTGAGAGTGATGGTCATATGTTCATGCTTCTAAACTCATCGAGATGGATGCATTGAACATAAACAGCTTTTAAAATATCAACTGTGTATTCATCAGGATTTTTAGAAGGAGCATAGAATACAGGGGTAAAGACATGCACATAGTGGGCACTAGAGAAAAATTTTAAATTTTATTTATTTATTATTTTTTATGTGTATGAGTGTACTGTCTGCATGTAGTTTTGTGCACCCATGTCGTGCAATGCCACGGAGGTCAGAAGAGGGTGTCAGATTCCCCTGGAACTGGAGTTAGAGATGTTTCTTAGCTGCCATGTGGGTGCTGGGGATCGAATGCGGGTCTTCTGCAAGAGCAGTTGGCATCTTTAACTGCTAGGCCATCTCTCCAGCCCCGACTAGAGAAATTTTAATCACAGCCTTTCACACTTTAAGAAAAGCCTTCACTGATGAATTATTGGCAGTGACCAGACAAACTGCTTTATGTGAAAAGAGACAGCCTTTAGTCTTTGCCTAAGCCCATGTGTTTTGTCTTATTACACTCTTCAATTTCATTTATGATTATCATAACCCTAAAAGTCAATCCAATTTTTCTTATTTTACAGATGACAATGGCAAGGCAGAATGACTTGCCCAAGGCCATAAAACTAATAGGACTGAGCCAAAATTTGAATGTGGGTCTGTGAACTCCCAAGTTCACAAGTCAATGTGCTTCCATTTACATTACATTATAGAGAATATAAAATGTGATATCCTTTATGAACATTCACATTAGTGTAATTGATATGCAAAATAATTCTTTCTGATAGTAAGGATAAGTACTGTGGTCTCTAATTAGAGGTGAGCAAACTGAGACTTATCCCTATTGCAAAATCAGGAATGTTTCTCCTCGATATTAAACCTCAGTGCAGAAGCAAAGAGAATGGATAGCTTTCCAAGGCCTATATTTTCTAGGTCTTGATGACTGTGGTCATAGTCTGGATTCACTAAAGCAACCTGGTTTTAGCTTAGTGAACATTCTAGTGTGTATCACTTAGTTTATCTTCAAAATATAAAGAATTTAGAAGAATGAATATTTCATAGTAAATGCTTGATAAATGTTAATGCAATTATCATTAGTCTTAGATTTAGCAAACTTTTACTGAAGGTAGACTGTGTATATGACAGGCAACTTACTCTTATGGAAGACATACTGTATATACGACAGGCAAGTTACCTAGCATGTAGACTTTCTTGGCATCTTCATTGAGCATCTATTAAATGCTAGGTGCCGATTCAGATGTTGTATTTATACTAACACATTAGACACACAAAACCAAATCCATCATTATTCCTTGTGAACACTTTCATTGTGTTAAGTCATGCATGAATATTGAAGTGCTACCAAGCTAACCACTGCCAAAGCGGAGTGGTGACCCTTGCCAAGCCCCTTTCTCTGATCTTGCTTTCTGTCTTTCTTTCATCCCTTCCAAGTGTTCCAAGTTTGCAAGGGAAGAACAGACACACAAATGGTAACACAGACACACACACACACACACACACACACACACACACTCAAAAATTCAGTCTACACAGGCTCTAGTTTTACATACTCATGAATTAGCTACTGAGTACCTTAAGCAACCTTGTGAAAAGCATTTCTGTATAATGCTCATTTAACAGAGGAGAAAAATGAGTCCCAAGGAGACTGAGTGATTTATCTGAAGTCACAGTGCAAGTACAAAAGTTGTTTGTCAGCAGAAATAAGCTACCTGACTTCGGAGTACTTCTCTATGACCTTCAGAGAGGTATTTTCCTGCTCTAAGTCTGTCACTGTTGTCTGTATTCTACCCAAACTCTCTTCTTGGGAAAAGTTGCACTCAAGGCAGGAACCCCTAACCCGTCTTTTCCAAAGCACACACATGGTTTGGAAGTGGAAGCTTGATGCCTGCATTAGATCAAAATGTAAGCCGAAGAGACAGGATGGAAGATAGTCTTTTTTTTTTTTCTCATTTACTTTTCTTAATTTTTATTGAGCTTTTGTGCATTTCTTTTTTTTTTATTTTATTTAACATTTTTTTATTGATGCTTTGTGCATTTCATACATCATTTTCCAATTCAGTTCAGGCATATTTCCCTTTCCCTTCCCCCCCACCCCCACCCCAACTGAGATCATGCATTCTGCCATACATGTCTTGAATATTTCTCTCAGTTTTTTTTTCCATTTTTTAATATAAGTGAGAATCCATGAGTACAAGCATCCTCTCTAAAACCAATTTGCAAGGCTGTTGTGCCGAAAACCCCACAGCCCCACCTCCAGCGTGTGGTGAGGGGTTGTATGTTCAATCAGGTTAATCAAATGAGGGTCCAGACTACATTGCTGTAGTTTCAACCTTCACCCCAATCGCAGCCCTTACATTCTACCACGCCCCCTCTTCCGCAGATTATTCCCTGGGCTTAGAAAAGGGGCACAGGTGGATGAGAAGCAGAACAGTCCAGTCTCTCTGGAGCTGTTGTCTTGGACTCTAGTCAATTCTGGCTGTTTCCTTTCATGGGCTGACAGTTTGTCCAGGAATAACCTTTCAATCCTACTAATGAAGCACAAGCAATTAGATATATAGGTATTTAAACAGCATTAATAGTTATGGTAGGTTACTTTGGTATAGACACATATGTTTAGATGATATGTTGATCCATGAGTTACATTTTTTCCTGTTAAATATGACAGGGTCTTGCTGTGGCTTATGAGATCTCCTAACCACTAGAGGATGTAAGCTTGTGGCATCAGCCATGGGTTATTCCTCTAAGGAGAGAGCAATAGCCAATTAGATTTGGGATATACAGGCAAAGCAAACAACTTCTGCTCGCATTTTCCTGTCTGTTTTTATTGATAGTGGTAGTTATGGTCACGAGGAAAATTTGATCTGAGCTTTGCTTTACAAAGGATCCCTGAAAGGGGATTCCTGAAAGGAAGGTTTTAAAAAATTATTTATTATTTTTAATTTTAAAAATTATTGAGCTTTTGTACTTTTTCATACAATAGTTCTTCTTTTAATTTTTTTCATTTATTTATGTGTATGAATGTACTGTCTGCATGCAGGTTTGTGCACCCCTGTCGTGCAACGCTGCGGAGGTCAGAAGAGGGTGTTGGATTCCCCTGGAACTGGAGTTCTCCTGGAATTGGAGTTAAAGACGGTTCTCAGCTGCCATGTGGGTGCTGGGGATCAAACCCGGGTCCTCTGCAATAGCAGTTGGCGCTCTTAACCACTAGGCCATCTCTCCAGCCCCATACAATGGTTCTTAATCAAATTTAGACCCTCTCCCCAGTCATGCAAAAGACCAATGTCAACTCAATGAGACAAAGGCCCAAAGTGAAGTGAAGGAAATGGTCAGCAGATCGGCCCCAGTCTGAGAAACTACTGGGAATGGATTACTAGTGGCTGAGGGAAAGTAGACCTTACTTATGATATCTAGGTAGGCTGACTAAATGCCAATGGATGAATCTGCACCAAAGGACATCTGGGTATATATATATATATATATATATATATATATATACCCAGATATATATATATCTACATATATATAGATGTCAGAAAAGATGCCCCTGGAAGTGGAGTTATCAAAGTGTTATCCACCATAGGTATGCTGGGAATCAAACCCTGTCTTCTGCAAAAGCAGCTAGTACTCTTAACTGCTGACCCATATCTCCAGTCCCTATTATTTTTTATTTTATGTATATGAGTGTATTGCCTGTCTATATCTAAATGCACCCATGTCATGCCATGCCCACAGAAGTTACAAGAGGGCATCAAATTCCCCTGGAAATGGAGTTATGGACCTTGTTAGCCACATTGTAGGTGCTGGAAATAGAACCTGGCTTCTCTGGAAGAGCAGCCAGTGCTCCCTTAACTGCTGAGCCAACCCTCAGTTACAAAAGGAGGCTTTTAATGGTCTTTCTAAATGAGGTGAGTCATCTCCACACAAGGTACTAGAATGATAGTCAGCATTCAAAGTGCCCCTAGTGTGCGCTGCCCATGGAGGACGGTGAACAAGGACTGTGACAGACGCTGCAATATTCCTTAGAAAACAGTTATATTTTTGTCTTCCTTAGGATCACTTATAAAATAAAAACATTTAGGACGCATCACAAATTTTATCTTATTCTGACATTTAATTTTTTTAATTAAGAACAAGCCTCAAAAATGCAAATGCTCAGAGAACTCTCTGTTATTGAGGAAATGGGCCAAGGGAGAATTATTACTTTACGCAAAGTTCCAGAATAAGCTACAGAATGGCAAACACAGAGGTATGAGGTTAATTGTTAGGAAGAATAGCACAGGAGCCAAGACAGACAGATGACTGCTTATGTGTGAGGGGAGAGAGAAGAGAAAACTTCATGTGGACAGGGTGTCAGGGAAAGAGAATCAGAGAGAGAAAAAAGTTGGGAGTGGCTGCAAATATGAGACAGTGAGTAATGAGAAAAGAAACTCCGTGAGTCAGGTCTGTCATAGTTGTTAATGGATGCCATTTTCCATCTCTTGCAGATGTTAGTAAAATTAGGATTTTATTTTTTTTAAAAAAACTATGATTCTTCTTTCTATTCCTTTCTATAATATACTGCCAAAGTTGGCTGTATAGCAAGCCAGTACACTTGTAAATGTTTCATAAACAATTATTTCACAGAGGTTAGTTATGTGTATCAAAGCTGAAGATGTAACAGATGAACCTAAATCCACACAGGATCTTGCCCCTCCATCTCCATCACAGAGGCATTTGCTGAGCACTGACTCGGGCCAGCACAAGATTCTTTCCTTTCTTTGGGAAAATGCATAGACTGGTTTGATAAAAGGAAAAGTGCATCTTTAGGACAGCACAAGTCTCCAGCAAGAGCCCGAAATAACACACAGAAGTGCCAGTGTCAAGGCTTATCTGGCAAAAGCACTGCTTCACAAGCCAAGGGAGATGACCTGTGTGCGGTCCCGGAAACTCATGGTGAAAGGAGGGAATATATTCTTCTTCTTACCAACACCCCCCCACACACACACCTAGAAACATTAAATTGTACAAGCTATTTGAGGATGTTCTAGCATATTTCTTTTTAAAAATTATGTATTTGTAGAGGCGTGAGGAAGAAAAAGCCCCTCAAGCCACTACATGGAGGGTAGAGGGCAACTTGCTGGAGTCTGTTCTCTCCTTCTACCATGTTGGTCCCAGAGACCAAACTCAGGCAGCATACACCTAAGCCTGCCTGCACTGTCTCACTGTATAGTCACCCTTAACCAAGGACACCCATTAAAATGACTTATCCCTAGTTTTCCAAATAGAAACTCCAGCTCCTCAACATCAGCAATTGCTTTATGACCTGACCATGGCTTGAAAATCTCCCTCCAAAAGAATCTGCTACATACTCTTTTCTTTTCTTTTTTTTTTATATGTGTATTAATGTACTGTCTGCATGCAGGTTTGTGCATCCGTGTCGTGCAACACCACGGAGGTCAGAAGAGGGTCTTGGATTCCCCTGGAACTGGAGTTCTCCTGGAACTGGAGTCTCAGACGGCTCTCGGCCGCCATGTGGGTGCTGGGGATCGAACCTGGGTCTTCTATAAGAGCGGTCGGCGCTCTTAACCGCTAGGCCATCTCTCCATACTCTTTTCTAAGAGTCAGTTATCTGAGTTGAGTTTTCTCTTTTTTTCTCATTATAAGTCTTTATTAAGTCAGCATCATATGTTCTAGCCTCATTATCAACAGCAAACTATATCTTCTGTTGCACTAAATAATTGTGATGATGCAAATTTTTGTCCCAATGGCTTAGTTCTTATAACCAATTGGTTTATTCACATTTAAGCATTCAAAATACTTTTAATGACTGTGAATTTTGTATGATAGATTTTGTTTCTACATATTTAATTTTATTAAGATTTTGTATTTCCATAGCACAGTTCTCAATCAAGTTTAGACCCACTCCCCCATCCATGCCCTTCTAACACCCCACCAGACCTCATGTATTCCATCATACATGGTAAGACCTACTCAGTCAAGTATATTCACCCAGAGGTACTTATGTGAAAATTCATCCACTGCAGTCTAGTCAGCCCATCTGTAGATCATAAGTAAGGTATACTTATGATCTCCCCGACATCCAGTAACAGTCTTAAGTATTTCTTGGTCTAAGGATGGCCTACTACTCATTTCTCCTCCCGTATGGATCCTTAGGTAGTTGAGTTGGCATGGGTCCTGTGCTTGATGCTACCATTGCCCAAATTTCACATGTGCAATCTGACAGTGGCTTGAACTCCTCAGTCTCCCTGTGTTGATGAACCAGTCCAGACCTTACAATCCTTCAACCACCTCTTCAACAATTGTCCCTGAGCTATGAGTTGGTGAGGTTCAATACAGTAGTCCTACCCAGGGACACACCCCCTGCAATCTTTATTCTATAACATTTGGCCAGTTGTAGCTCTTTTTGTGCGTCACAATTTGTTATATAAGAAAGCTATCCTGGTGCAGTTTGAGGTATGCATTAATTTTCTCTCTACATTTGGCTCCACTTTGTTCCATGAGTCATCTGAGTTGAGTTTTCTAACAGACAGAAAACACACTGGGGAGCAGGCACAGGAAAGGGTTGTCACTGTAAAAGGACAAAATAAACATAGACATTGAATGTAAACATCTTCAGACTTTGAATTATACAATTACATTCTACCTATGTTATATGTCTTACCATAATTTAATTTATAGCTTTCATGTTCTTAATAAAGATACCACCTGTGAAGCTTTTTACTTTTTTAAATTTTGCTGATAATTGAGAAATGCATT
Organism: Rhizomys pruinosus; assembly: GCA_009823505.1. Classification (NCBI taxonomy): domain Eukaryota; kingdom Metazoa; phylum Chordata; class Mammalia; order Rodentia; family Spalacidae; genus Rhizomys; species Rhizomys pruinosus. The sequence goes on along the minus strand of VZQC01004132.1, from coordinate 3,305,414 downwards.
TTAATATAGACTCATAATGTGTGTTGTCATCCAGGTTTATATTTATATGTGTTTGATGCGTTGAGAATGTGAGTTATGTGCTTGTTAATATGGCTTTGTGCATTTCTGCATGCAGGTGAATGTGCACGTGCGCACATGTGTCTGGAGGTCAATTTCAATGTCTTTCCATGACTGCATTCCTCCTCTTTTATTGTGAGACAAGGTCTCTCACAGCAGCTCATGGATTTGGTTGGGGTGCAAATGTGCTTCAGGGAACTGCCTTTTTTTTTCCCATCCCCTCTTCCGCTCAGTGCTCAGTTTTTAAATACAATTTCTGGGGATCCACAGTGTACCTGTGTCATGCAAAGTTCATGGAGGCCAGAAGAGGGCACTGGATCTCCTGTAACTGGAGTAACCAATGGTAATGGTTGTGCGATATCATGTGGGTACTGGGAACCAAACCTGGGTCCTTTGCAAGAGCAGCCCAGTGCTCTTAAACGCTATGCCATGCCTCCAGCCCTCAACTATACTTTGGCATGGAAACCATGTAGGTGTTTTAAGGCAACAGCCATATATACGAATCACCCCACAGTATGCCCAGAAAACTAGTTATTCTCTCCACCCATGGAAATTCTTCTACTGCTTCACCCTTTAATGCTTTTTGGATAATTATCCTTTAGTTTTGTACATTAGTCCTTCAAGTATGGTTCTTAAAGAAAATGAAAATAGGGGACACATTAGCATAAAGACTGGTTTTAACAATGTGTACCCAGAATGGAGAGTCATGAGTTTACATTTTTATCCTGCTTGTTTGGGTGTTGAGTTTTCTTCAACCTGTTTTCAGAAGAAGCTGAAAAAAGAGGTCTCAGGCTGATGGGGTGACATCATTTTAATAGATATTAAATGTCGTATGACAAAAGTTGACAAGCCTAATTGAGTTTGCTCTGTTATTAATCAAATTAACTGACACAGAGATTTCTAGGCCTAATGAACATAGGCTGCTGTCCAAACCAGTTATGATCCAAATCCATGTGAAGGTCAGTGTTTCTGGAGCTGGGGGGTTGGGAACTTGAAAAGAAGTTTCAGTTGGAAGGGAGAAGAGCGGTCTTGTGAACTGTGGTTCCTTACTTACAGGTAATTTCTGCAAGCAGATAATGAACTCCTGGACAGCAAGGGTCTCCTTAGGATAGACGCCCACTACCTAGAGCGAGCAGAGGGCAAGGATGGGTATCTGTAGAAGAGGATGTCTCCAGGGGAGTTCTGAGAAGGAACAGAGAGGTGGAAATGAATTTCCTTCGGTGGCCTTAGGATTGGAAGTCCCAGGTAGCTTACCTTTCTTCACACTTCCCATTAGTGTCTGAGGCCTGGAACAACACATTCCTGCTTCTAGTTGAGTGTCTGTGCTGGATATTTTGTGTTTGCTTCTTTACATGTGTTCTTGGTCTCTGTCTCAGGTAATTTAGGGCCTTGTCAAATATGGCAGTAGTTAAGTGATCCAATTTGGGGAAAGCATGCATTGGAGTGGATGTATGTAGAAGTGAAAAGCTGAAGATAGAGCTTTGACAACAACTCCAGGATGCCAGAGAGATGGCGGCTCTGCTTTGATTTTGCCTTACAAGCTATATGTCTTATATTACCTCACCTCACCTCAACTTACCTTATCTAACCTTTTCTTCTTGTTTTTGATGCTCGTTGTTGCTGTCAAGCCTACCTGTCTATGGAGAGCTCCTTATAAGTAAGAACTTTCTTACTCAAACCCCACTCTAACCCTTCCTCCTCTCCACCTCTTTACTATCACTGCATCCCAGCCAACTCCTCCACCCCAATCAAGGTTTACCCCAGAGAACAAGGAAACTCTACAATAAACTAGTATATGATTAATGACTCCTTTCAGTCCTCTGAAGAAGATTTGTTTTGAATTTATTCTCAACCTTGTAATGATAGAACTCTTGAATTTTGTGAGGTGGGTTTTGGATTGAAGGAACAAAGGAATGACCAAATATTGGGGACTGGATATTGGAACTATCTTAAATTTAACAAATGATATCACCTGATTCAACCAAAATCTGCTGGAGATTTATATATTCATTTACTATTTTTTTATTTATTTTACTTGCAAAACTTCTATTTTGTTAGTTTATATACATTTGTTGAATTTTTGTGCATTTCATACAACATATCTTTTTTTTTTTTTCTGTCTTTTCAAAACAGGGTCTTCCTATAGCCCCAGCTGTCCTGGAACTCACTCTGTAGACCAGGCTGGCCTTGAACTCACAAAGATCTGCCTGTCTCTACCTCTGGAGTGGTAGGATTAAAGGTGTGTGCCACCACGCCCGGCCCCATACAACACATCTTAATCATATCTAGACCACATCCTCTATTGGACCGCTCCTCCATAGCCCACCCGCTGGATTTCAGGCATTCTGTCATATATCTTAAGGCCTATTGAGTCATGCTTGTGTACACAGATGTCCCTCAGTGTGAGTATATCTACTTTTACCATATCTAAAGTCACTTCCTTAAAGAAGATTGACTCTCCCTCACCCAACAGTGACCAGCTAGCAATACTTCTTCCACTAAAGTGGGAGACCCTTGTTTATTTCTCCAGTTCTAGATTGCTTTTTTTTTTTCTCATTGAGTTTGCATGTGTCTTGCACATGGTTCACCATTTACCCTAAGTGCCCAGGGAAGTTTCTGGAAGACCCTGATTCCTTATGATCATGAACCACTCCTGGCTCTTACAATCTTTCCTTCCTCTCTCTGCAATTGTCCCTGAGCCCTGAGTGAATGAGGTTTAATGTAGGAGTCCTAAACTGGNTTTTATATGTGTATTAATGTACTGTCTGCATGCAGGTTTGTGCATCCGTGTCGTGCAACGCCACGGAGGTCAGAAGAGGGTCTTGGATTCCCCTGGAACTGGAGTTCTCCTGGAACTGGAGTCTCAGACGGCTCTCGGCCGCCATGTGGGTGCTGGGGATCGAACCTGGGTCTTCTATAAGAGCGGTCGGCGCTCTTAACCGCTAGGCCATCTCTCCATACTCTTTTCTAAGAGTCAGTTATCTGAGTTGAGTTTTCTCTTTTTTTCTCATTATAAGTCTTTATTAAGTCAGCATCATATGTTCTAGCCTCATTATCAACAGCAAACTATATCTTCTGTTGCACTAAATAATTGTGATGATGCAAATTTTTGTCCCAATGGCTTAGTTCTTATAACCAATTGGTTTATTCACATTTAAGCATTCAAAATACTTTTAATGACTGTGAATTTTGTATGATAGATTTTGTTTCTACATATTTAATTTTATTAAGATTTTGTATTTCCATAGCACAGTTCTCAATCAAGTTTAGACCCACTCCCCCATCCATGCCCTTCTAACACCCCACCAGACCTCATGTATTCCATCATACATGGTAAGACCTACTCAGTCAAGTATATTCACCCAGAGGTACTTATGTGAAAATTCATCCACTGCAGTCTAGTCAGCCCATCTGTAGATCATAAGTAAGGTATACTTATGATCTCCCCGACATCCAGTAACAGTCTTAAGTATTTCTTGGTCTAAGGATGGCCTACTACTCATTTCTCCTCCCGTATGGATCCTTAGGTAGTTGAGTTGGCATGGGTCCTGTGCTTGATGCTACCATTGCCCAAATTTCACATGTGCAATCTGACAGTGGCTTGAACTCCTCAGTCTCCCTGTGTTGATGAACCAGTCCAGACCTTACAATCCTTCAACCACCTCTTCAACAATTGTCCCTGAGCTATGAGTTGGTGAGGTTCAATACAGTAGTCCTACCCAGGGACACACCCCCTGCAATCTTTATTCTATAACATTTGGCCAGTTGTAGCTCTTTTTGTGCGTCACAATTTGTTATATAAGAAAGCTATCCTGGTGCAGTTTGAGGTATGCATTAATTTTCTCTCTACATTTGGCTCCACTTTGTTCCATGAGTCATCTGAGTTGAGTTTTCTAACAGACAGAAAACACACTGGGGAGCAGGCACAGGAAAGGGTTGTCACTGTAAAAGGACAAAATAAACATAGACATTGAATGTAAACATCTTCAGACTTTGAATTATACAATTACATTCTACCTATGTTATATGTCTTACCATAATTTAATTTATAGCTTTCATGTTCTTAATAAAGATACCACCTGTGAAGCTTTTTACTTTTTTAAATTTTGCTGATAATTGAGAAATGCATTTTAATATAGACTCATAATGTGTGTTGTCATCCAGGTTTATATTTATATGTGTTTGATGCGTTGAGAATGTGAGTTATGTGCTTGTTAATATGGCTTTGTGCATTTCTGCATGCAGGTGAATGTGCACGTGCGCACATGTGTCTGGAGGTCAATTTCAATGTCTTTCCATGACTGCATTCCTCCTCTTTTATTGTGAGACAAGGTCTCTCACAGCAGCTCATGGATTTGGTTGGGGTGCAAATGTGCTTCAGGGAACTGCCTTTTTTTTTCCCATCCCCTCTTCCGCTCAGTGCTCAGTTTTTAAATACAATTTCTGGGGATCCACAGTGTACCTGTGTCATGCAAAGTTCATGGAGGCCAGAAGAGGGCACTGGATCTCCTGTAACTGGAGTAACCAATGGTAATGGTTGTGCGATATCATGTGGGTACTGGGAACCAAACCTGGGTCCTTTGCAAGAGCAGCCCAGTGCTCTTAAACGCTATGCCATGCCTCCAGCCCTCAACTATACTTTGGCATGGAAACCATGTAGGTGTTTTAAGGCAACAGCCATATATACGAATCACCCCACAGTATGCCCAGAAAACTAGTTATTCTCTCCACCCATGGAAATTCTTCTACTGCTTCACCCTTTAATGCTTTTTGGATAATTATCCTTTAGTTTTGTACATTAGTCCTTCAAGTATGGTTCTTAAAGAAAATGAAAATAGGGGACACATTAGCATAAAGACTGGTTTTAACAATGTGTACCCAGAATGGAGAGTCATGAGTTTACATTTTTATCCTGCTTGTTTGGGTGTTGAGTTTTCTTCAACCTGTTTTCAGAAGAAGCTGAAAAAAGAGGTCTCAGGCTGATGGGGTGACATCATTTTAATAGATATTAAATGTCGTATGACAAAAGTTGACAAGCCTAATTGAGTTTGCTCTGTTATTAATCAAATTAACTGACACAGAGATTTCTAGGCCTAATGAACATAGGCTGCTGTCCAAACCAGTTATGATCCAAATCCATGTGAAGGTCAGTGTTTCTGGAGCTGGGGGGTTGGGAACTTGAAAAGAAGTTTCAGTTGGAAGGGAGAAGAGCGGTCTTGTGAACTGTGGTTCCTTACAGGTAATTTCTGCAAGCAGATAATGAACTCCTGGACAGCAAGGGTCTCCTTAGGATAGACGCCCACTACCTAGAGCGAGCAGAGGGCAAGGATGGGTATCTGTAGAAGAGGATGTCTCCAGGGGAGTTCTGAGAAGGAACAGAGAGGTGGAAATGAATTTCCTTCGGTGGCCTTAGGATTGGAAGTCCCAGGTAGCTTACCTTTCTTCACACTTCCCATTAGTGTCTGAGGCCTGGAACAACACATTCCTGCTTCTAGTTGAGTGTCTGTGCTGGATATTTTGTGTTTGCTTCTTTACATGTGTTCTTGGTCTCTGTCTCAGGTAATTTAGGGCCTTGTCAAATATGGCAGTAGTTAAGTGATCCAATTTGGGGAAAGCATGCATTGGAGTGGATGTATGTAGAAGTGAAAAGCTGAAGATAGAGCTTTGACAACAACTCCAGGATGCCAGAGAGATGGCGGCTCTGCTTTGATTTTGCCTTACAAGCTATATGTCTTATATTACCTCACCTCACCTCAACTTACCTTATCTAACCTTTTCTTCTTGTTTTTGATGCTCGTTGTTGCTGTCAAGCCTACCTGTCTATGGAGAGCTCCTTATAAGTAAGAACTTTCTTACTCAAACCCCACTCTAACCCTTCCTCCTCTCCACCTCTTTACTATCACTGCATCCCAGCCAACTCCTCCACCCCAATCAAGGTTTACCCCAGAGAACAAGGAAACTCTACAATAAACTAGTATATGATTAATGACTCCTTTCAGTCCTCTGAAGAAGATTTGTTTTGAATTTATTCTCAACCTTGTAATGATAGAACTCTTGAATTTTGTGAGGTGGGTTTTGGATTGAAGGAACAAAGGAATGACCAAATATTGGGGACTGGGTATTGGAACTATCTTAAATTTAACAAATGATATCACCTGATTCAACCAAAATCTGCTGGAGATTTATATATTCATTTACTATTTTTTTATTTATTTTACTTGCAAAACTTCTATTTTGTTAGTTTATATACATTTGTTGAATTTTTGTGCATTTCATACAACATATCTTTTTTTTTTTTTCTGTCTTTTCAAAACAGGGTCTTCCTATAGCCCCAGCTGTCCTGGAACTCACTCTGTAGACCAGGCTGGCCTTGAACTCACAAAGATCTGCCTGTCTCTACCTCTGGAGTGGTAGGATTAAAGGTGTGTGCCACCACGCCCGGCCCCATACAACACATCTTAATCATATCTAGACCACATCCTCTATTGGACCGCTCCTCCATAGCCCACCCGCTGGATTTCAGGCATTCTGTCATATATCTTAAGGCCTATTGAGTCATGCTTGTGTACACAGATGTCCCTCAGTGTGAGTATATCTACTTTTACCATATCTAAAGTCACTTCCTTAAAGAAGATTGACTCTCCCTCACCCAACAGTGACCAGCTAGCAATACTTCTTCCACTAAAGTGGGAGACCCTTGTTTATTTCTCCAGTTCTAGATTGCTTTTTTTTTTTCTCATTGAGTTTGCATGTGTCTTGCACATGGTTCACCATTTACCCTAAGTGCCCAGGGAAGTTTCTGGAAGACCCTGATTCCTTATGATCATGAACCACTCCTGGCTCTTACAATCTTTCCTTCCTCTCTCTGCAATTGTCCCTGAGCCCTGAGTGAATGAGGTTTAATGTAGGAGTCCTAAACTTGGCACGGGGACACAAACTTTTAATACCAGCATCTCACAGTCATTCCCTGTATGTGACCAGTTATGGAACTGTGTAATAGCCTCCATCTGTTACAAAAAGAAGCTTCTTTGATGAGTGGTGACAGGTGTAGTTGGCTCCATACTTAGGATCCATACTTAGCACACAATAAGAAATTGTGTGAATAGACTAATTTTTATGAGCAGAGAGGCCAGCTGTTTAATATATTGAAGTTTATTTTTATCATTGCACACAACTTGGTGTAAAATAGTAGGTATAATAATCACTCCAGGGGTGGAGAGATAGCTCAGCTGTTCAGAGTTTGCTAATCGTACAGAAGATGCAGGTTCTGTTCCCAATACCCACATTGGTTGGCTTACAACTTCTAGTACCTCTACCTCCAGGGATCCAATGCTCTTTTCTGTCCCAAGGATCCCTGAATACAAATAATGCACAGGTAGAAAAGCATGTACATGAACATAGACATAAATAAAAATAAATACAAAGTTACATGAAAATCACTCCATAACTGCTTGTCCTAGCTAGCTTTGTCAACCTGACATGCATTGAGTCCTCTGGGAAGGGACTATTAATTAAGGAATTCTCAGATCAAACTAGCCTGAGGGCATGTCTGTGGGGGAATTGTGTTGATTATTAATTGATGTAAGAGAGATCAGCCCACTATGGGCAGCACTATTCCTTTGGCAGGTGGTTCTGGCTCTATAAGAAAGCTAACTAAGCATGGGACTATAAGTGAGCTAGCCAGCAGTATGAACCACAGTTACTCTTCAAGTTTGATGGGCTGTGATTTGGCACTATAAAGTGAAATAAATCCTTTGTTTCCCAAAGTTTCTTTCAAGCAGTGTTTTACCATAACAACAGAATGAAGCTAAAATGACATTGCTTACTTCGTAATTTACAGAGCACATTTATATTCTTTTTTTTTTTTTTTCTGTTTGTTCCCAATATCAATGCTTGAGTTCTTCAAGACAAGAACTAGGATTAAGATCTAAGCTTTCTGCCAGCCTTTCTTTCTGGAACAATCTTTTGATTCTAAACATTACATTTTGCTTCAGTAAAGTGACAGGCTTTAGAAATGGTGGCCCTTCAGTTGATTGATAGACTTAGTCCTCAAACAGGAAGACAGCTTGAATTAATACCATGAAGACATTATGAAAAACATATTAACATAACATCAATACCTCATTTTAAAAGGTTTGTGTTTAATAGGCTTGCATTTAAGGATCTTCACTCACTCCTATTCACTTTTTTCTTTTTACTAGTTATGGAAACTGAGAAGCTGTCTTTGGCATATTGAAAAAGCTTCCTTGCAGGGAAGGATGATGATGATGATGATGAGAGAGAGAGAGAGAGAGAGAGAGAGAGAGAGAGAGAGAGAGATCAGAGTGAAGTCAAGGCTGCTTAGCTGTAGAGACAGTTTGTCTTTACCACATCTAGAAAAGTTTGATCATACTTTGGGGACTTGTACTTCCAAAGCTAGAATTCTGAGTTTCATACAACATTGGTTTATTTACTTATTTAGTGACTACAAAGCTATAGATAGGACATAGAGGGGACCAAATTCCTGCTTTGTTGTGACTTCTGATATTCTTCTCCCATGTTTGAAAAATGGAAATAATAATGTACCTCTCATAAGAATGCTATCAGTGTTAGGAACTCCAGGGGTCTGCTTGTTGGATGTATTGTAACTCATACCTTTAAATTCCCCTTCCCAATCCCACATACTAGATATACTTTTGCAAAGAGCAATGTTTTGTAATTCCCAGTGAGCTGGGGAGCCTTCGGCAGCTTTCCTTGTGAATATTCAGGTCTCCCCTTCCACATGTTCCCCCTTGTCTCTGGTAAGTTCTTGGCACATAACATGGTGTTTTATTAATGAGCCTCCAGTATTAGAAAATATTCACTGCATCTTTTTCCCCTGGATGAGTATCTAAGACAGGTCTTGGCTCTCCCAGGGTTAGGTGCTCCTGTTATGAAACATGACCCCACTATCAGTGGTCTGAAACCTAGTTCTCGCTGGCAATGTTTCGGATTTTTGTTTTGTTTTGGTTTGGTTGAGGTTTTAGCTTAAGTATTCTCTGGAGGTCAGAAGAGAGCAGGCATGCTGTAATGGCTGAATTTAAAAATAATTTGTATTTTAAGTTGTTGCAAAGATTTCTGCAGACTTTGGAGATTGCATGATTCCTGCATTAATAATGCTCCCGTGCTTCCCTGTGTGGTTGCTGATCTTGTCCTGCTTCTCAATGACCTGAACGTTCAGAGCTTAGAAAACTTCCTCTACAGTTCAATCCTGGAGGAGGATAGGGTGGCAAGGGTGGGGACCTTCTTAGATGCAGACTCCGAGAAGCCACTTCATTCCCCCTTACCTCTAAAGTAGAGGTGAGACTGTTTGGAGTGGTCTTGGCATTACTGAATGTGACCTCTATCAGTGTGAATCACTTGTTCCTTAGTCCACCTAGGACCCTTTTGATGTAAGATGAGGAAACCAAAACTACCTTTTTAAGGGTGATATGAAGATTCAGTACACCATTCATTCACACAATACATTTTATATTGTGTAATAAGGTTCTCATTTCTCTGTGTCTGGTGCTGAGCTCAACATTGGGAATGCAAAACGGGAGAACTGAGATTAGCCAGGCAGGAGGACCAAAAAGGCTGGAGAGAGAGAGAGAGAGAGAGAGAGTCTTCACTCTGTCACACAGCTCTGTGGAGTTCTGAGTATCAGTGGCGCTACTCAATGCAAAATAGGAATAATATTTAAATCATAACTATTAAGCTAGGTAGATGATGGTTATTAAACAGCATAAGTTCTGGGGCTGGAGAGATGGCCTAGCGGTTAAGAGTGCCGACCGCTCTTACAGAGGACCCGGGTTCGATCCCCAGCACCCACATGGCGGCCGAGAACCGTCTGAAACTCCAATTCCAGGAAAACTCCAGTTCCAGGGGAATCCGACACCCTCTTCTGACCTCCGCGGCATTGCACGACATGGGTGCACAAACTCGCATGCAGACAGTACATTCATACACATACAGAAATAAATAAAAATTAATAAAAAAAATAAACAGCATAAGTTCTGTTACTATAATAAATTCCCTGACCTAATTAACTTACGAAGACAAAGAGTACAGTTTTGCTTAAAGTTTTGGTCACTTTGTTTCTTTCAGTCAGTGATTGGTTGGCCCCATTGCTTTTCAGCCTGTGATACTGAGGCCAATCCCTGCAACAGTGTGAGTAGAGAGAAGCTTTGTATTCATACCCAGGGAGGAAAAACACGAGAGGATGAAGAAGGGACCAGGGTGCCACTATCTCCTCCAAAGGCATGTCTCTAATTATATGAGATTTTTCTGACCTTTGCGTAGGACCCTTGAGTAAAGTTTTCAACACCATCCCACAGTGCACATGGGCTTTCAGGAAATAGCTAAGATTCAAACTATAGCAGGAGTACTCCTTAGAATTTTCCAGAAAAATTCTGTGAAAAATGAGAAACTATCAGTAGCACATAGTTATTATAGATCATGCAACCACACCTCTCTGTACCTAGGAGCCAATGGCGTGGGCATGCTCCAGGTTTCTGGGTTCTGGGGGTGTCCTCTGCACTTATTAGTGAGTCTCTGCAGGACAGTGTTCTGAAGGAATGCATACCACTGACCTTGTCAGTGTCTTGTTGTTTTTTGCCCTAACCATAAAGGGCTATTTATAAAGTGAAATTTTTCGTTAAATTATATTAAAACCCAAGCAACTTTCACACTCATAAACACAAAACATTCATAACAATTGGCCACCGAATTCCAGGGGACCGTTATTTGATCCCTTAACAAGCTGCCATGGAATATTATTTAGAATTTGCTTCCAAAATATGTTTATAAAGTCCAGAAATGGTACCGGTCAACTTGAAATCTACAACCAGTTTAAAGCTAATGTTCATCTTTTAGTCTTTTATTAAGTTAGCTAAAAACAAATCTAATTTCAAATAAAGGATTTTTTTCAACTATTGCTTTTAATCAAATAAAGGATTTTTAAAGCAGTGTTTTCTGGGGTAGGAGAGATAGCTCAGTGGTTAAGAGAACTGGCTGCACTTAGAACCAGGGTTTGGTTCTCAGCACCTCCCTTGCACCAAAAACTAACCTTAACTACAATTATAAGGATCCGACTCCATCTTCTGGCCTCTGAGAGCACTGAATGCATATGGTACACTTACATGCTAACAGACAAAACACTGATACACTTAAATTTAAATAAATAAGGAAGTAATTAAATAAATTCAATGCTCTTTGTTTTGTAAAGCTGAGAGATGGTAAAATCACTGGATTTCTCTGGATGTGGCAAAAAACTTCTAGCACTTTCTGGCTTACAGAGAAGTAGAAGCCATGCCCTTTATGCTTGTTCCTGCTAAGATCTCCTACTTTTGGAAGCAGTCTAAAGGCAGGGAGGCTCTGTCCCAATAATGTCATCTGAAAGTTGCTTTCGTGCATTTAGCACTTCCTAGAGGGAGGGCCTTACTCAAGTCAGTGAATGGGAGGGAACTCTTCATGAGTCTGATAGTGTTAGAAAATGTTAGACTGTGTTAGACCAGGACAATGTGATCCTGAAAGAAGGATGAGACTAACCTCAACAGAAGAAGATTGCTCTTTATTAGGACAATAACAGGCAACAGCTTCTCTGCGGCATGGAAATTGCGCCCCCGAGGCACAGTGGAAGGTTTTGAAAGTGGTGGAAAGAGGAAACAGAGGACATTTTCTGAAGTTCTGATTTTTTTATGGTTTGAGGTTTGGGGACAATAAGTGTTGGTGTTATGGTTGGGGCTTCTCAGCTTAGCTTGGGTCTGTGGCTTTCACAACCTGGCTTGGGGCTTTCCAAGTTGAGACATTTATCCTTCGATTTTATGTGTCCATCATGTTCTAAGTGCTGTGAGCACAGCAGTAAAGAAAACCAAGTGATCTTATCCTGCCTGCATGGAGCACACAGCCCAGTGAGCCAAGGCTTCCTGACCATAACTCTAGTATCAGGGATTGTACAAAGGATGTAGAACCATAGGCATGGGCTATTATTGTAAGGCTTTCTTTAGGCTTCCTTCCCAACTCCTACTCTTCTTCCTGTTTGCCTCTGAGTCTAGGAAGCCTCTACTCCAGTCCTCTAGGGCCTAGTTCACCCTCGTGCTTTGCTACAGCTCAGCCATGTTTCCATGCTCTTCTTCAAAGATCGGTAGTGCTCACTCTGCTGATCTGCACTCACTTAAACATAATAACCATTAAGTAGGAACTCGGGGTATATATTTTATCTTCATTTGCTGTTTTAGGTCTATTGAAACTTGAGTGTGAAACTTTTATAAACCAAGACAGGAACAAAAGGAAATAGGACAGAACACAGGAAGCCATCTGTCTAATTCTGATGATTTAAATTCCATCCTCAGAATTCAGTTGGCTCTCCAGAAGGAACTTTGCAGCAAAGAGGTAGCCAAGCTGGCAGAGCACATTGCATGTTTGATTGAAAAACAGTCACGGCTGTCTGGTGTGATGGTCTTTTAATCACAGCACACTAGAGTCAGAGGCTGGTGGCTCTCTTTGAGATCACTGAGGCTAGCCTGGTCTACATATCAAGTTCTAGGTCAGCTAGAACAACAGATTGACCCTATCTCATCCCTCTTCCTACTCCCCAAAAAAGAAAAGAGAAAAACAACAAAAGGTGGTAGCTTCCTAAGTCAAAAGAGACTGAGACGAAGGGGTAGGAGATGTCAGGCAGATAGAGACAAGATCTGGGTAGCTTATGTGCTAAGTCTACCACTAAGCATAGGCTGACTGGTTATGTACTCAGAGCTGAGTCTAATAGGCCAGGCTGCTTCCTGTGGGCTTCAAGTGTGTGATAATTTTATCCCAGAGAGGACTAGTCCTGACCCAAATATGTTTTCAAGTATTGGATACTGCCATCATTAGCTTTGCAGAAGCACAACAGACTGGCAGAGTTTTAATTGAATTTCTTTACCATGTCTCTACTAACACAGTCACCACCTCAGTTTCAATGAGTAGAAGAAAGTTTTCTCCATTTCTGGAAGAAACCAAACTCTTTACATCCCAAGATACCCTTTCCTTGGTCCGAGGTGCTTGAGCTTTGCCAAAAGGGAAGGAACAATCGACCAAATCGAATTTCCTTTTCACAGTCAAGTCCTTCAGCCATCTTTCTTCACTTAACATTTGCCTGGGAGCCACAGAGGTGTTTTTCTCATAAAGCATTTGTTAAAGGCTGTCACCCTACAAGTACTTCCTCCTCTTCTCTTTCCAAGAGTGAGCTCTTTGCAAAATATTCACTGAATAGGCGTGAATAAGAGAATTATCTACTTCATTTGTAAACTGCCTGAGGCCAGGGAGAGTCAGTAAGGTAGAACACTCCAGTTTAATAATAACTTGGTAAATATTGTTTTCTCCTATTTATATGGAAGGACAAAACTTTCCAGTTTTCAAGCAAATGCTATCAAGAGAAGGCTCACTGCTGTGGGACCGACAAACCATTTATCAAGCCAATAGTTCTTGTGTCCAGCATCTTGTTCAAGCAAGCAGCTTTTCAAGAGGATTGTCATTCTCAATTTGGAGTTTCCAGGCACTCACAGCCAAGGGGAGACACTGCTTTTGTAAACTGGAGATCCCCATCTAGTCAGGATGACATCTCTGTCACCTTTCTAATCCTCCCTCTGCAGACTGAGCTAAAATTTAAAGATGTCCCAGAGGCATGAAGGGCCCTCAGAACTGACTGACTATATTATTTATGTACTTTGACTTTTTGGTCCTTTTTAAAGGAATGAATTTGTCATCATTTTTTGCATCATTCTTACAAATCTTCTTCCTTTGATCTTGGTGTCTATTTGGAGTTTCAGCACTTTACGCTGTTACAAACAAATCAAATCCATTTCTTCATGTTAAGGATGGGAAAGCACGAAGGCCAATCCCTGCTTAGGATCAAACAGGTACTGATTGGGGCTGGAATGAAAGCTGGTCTCCAGCCTCTCTTTCCAGTGCTCTTCGGCACCATGAGGGCCCCTTGACGCGTACAAGACAAGACTTCTCTGTGCCTCTATTCTATGGAAGCCAATCAATATCCACTTACAGTCTCCCACTTCATTCACAGCCACAAACCTGTGGTAAAAGATGAATACATGGCTATGACCCTCACACCCCAAAGGAAGACTGCTGGGAGAAGGTAGAGGATCCAGTGTTTAGGTCACAGAACTTTCTATAAATTTTTTCTACTTTTTTGAGTGTGTGTGTATGTGTGTGTTCCTCTGTGTAGATATGGACACATATGTATGTATGTGTGGGTGTATATGCAAATACGTGTGCCTGCATATAGAGGTCAGAAGTGTTCCTCTGGTGCTGTCGATTGATTGATTGATTGATTGATTGATTGAGACTAACTCTCACACTGGCATGGAACTCATCAAGTAGGCTAGGCTGGTTGGTCAAGCAGCCCCAGAGATCTGACTGTCTTCATCAAGTGCACATGGTAGTCAACAACTTTCTTTAACTCCAGTTCCAGGAGAATCCTCTTCTGACCTCTGTGGGCATTGCATGGGGTGGGTGCATTTCCATACATGTAGGCAATACACCTATACCTATACACATAAAATAAAAATAATAAATAGAATATATTTTTATTTTATTTTATGTGTATGAGTATACTGTCTGCATGTAGGTAGGTGCACCTGTGTCATGCAAAGCCATGGAGGTCAGAAGAGGGTGTCAGATTCCCCTGGAACTAGAGTTAAAGACAGTTCTTAGCCGCCATGTGGGTGCTGGGAATCGAAGACAAGTCCTCTGCAAGAGCAGTCAGTGCTCTTAACTACTGAGCCATCTCTCCAGCCCCATTAATAAAACATTTTTAAAAAGAAAGAAAGCAGGCTGAGCGCAGGCCGGAGAAGCACACCAATAAGGACCATTTCTCCATGGTCCTGCTTCAGTTCCTGCCTCCATGTTGTGGCTTTGGGCTCTGGCCTCAGCTTCCCAGGATAATAGACTGTGGGAGGGAAGCCAAGTAAACATTTCCCTATCCAGGTTGGTTTTGGTCAATGTATTATCACAGCAATAAGAAAGCAAACTAGGACAGAGTACTTGGTCCATGGTCACCAATGGAAAGTTAAGAATTAGGATATATCTCCATACATCTGGTTAGATCTGAGTTGGTAATGAATACTATCCATTCAATGTCTGCTCTCTACCAGGTTTTACCACCCTTTCTCCCTTTGATCAGGAGTCCTTGTAGATTCCTGAAATCATACAACGATACTATGTCTTGAATATTAGAGATGGACTCAAAGATTAGAAAAAAAATGGGCTTTTGTTCCATCTTCATCTATTTAATAATAAAAGCTAATAATAACATAATTACTGAACACAATGACATAAAAACTTCTGTGCCAGCATGACTTTGCCATAGTGCTCAGACAACTAATCAAACATGTTACTGTGAAAGTGTGTAGTAAATGAGATTAATATTTAAGTCAGTGGACTTGAATTAAGTAGGTGGCCTTCTATATCATGGGTGGGCCTCATATAATCAGTTGAAGGCCTGACTAATGCAAGGACTTCCTTCCTCCCAAGCCAAAAGAAAATTTGCCAGCAGACTGTCTTTGAGTTCAGTTTATTCATATTTTATGGGTCTCCAGTCTGCCACCCTGCAGACTTGGTATGTGGTCCTAAACAATGTCCACAATTGTGTAAGGCTTTAAAAAGATTTTCCTTTCAAGTACAGAGATATATAAATAAATGGATGGGTAGATAGATGATAGATAGATGGATGATAGACTGGTAGGTAGATAGAGAGATAAAATTTTTTTGGCTTTTTAAGACAGTGTCTCCCTGTAGCTCTGGCTGTCTTGGAACTCACTATGTAGACCAGGCTGGCCTTGAACTCACAGAGATCTGTCTGCCTCTGCCTCCTAAGTGCTAGGATTAAAGGCATACGCCACCATGCCCGACGAGAGATAAATTTAAGATAGATTTAGTATATGAGTATATTGGTTCCCAAACTGTGGGAAAATTCAGTTAGGTTAGGTATTGAATAGGCTAACATTCTAACCAATGCCCCCTAATGCATAAGAGGGAGTCATGAGATCTCCCTGGATATGGCCCTGGGAAATGAAGTCACACTGGCTATAAAACCCGGCCATTTTTGAATAAAGCGCTCTCTGTATTTGGACATGTCCGTGTGGTGTGCTTTCCCAGGCATGTTTTCTACATGTCTTACTATGGGAATAAGTGAGATGATCCACACCAAACCCTCTGTGGATACAGAAAACTGTGGATGTTTCATCAATTCTGTTATATCTGTTAAGACCTATCAAACCAAACTTGTGTTCCTAAATGTCCACCATTTGAGTCCGTCCAGCAGGTCCTGGTCAGCCTATGTAGCATCACTGCCTTACAGAAAGCAAACTCTTCCTCTTCCAGTGGTCATAGGCTACTACCACTAGTTCCTCAGCTAAGGCTGGGGCTTCTTACCCATTTCTCCACTTCTATTCTGGGTTTTTGCCTGGTTTGAGCTTACATGAGTCTTGTGTGTGCTTTCATCATTGCTTTAAGTGCATATGAGTAACTTTGCAGCTGTCTGAAAAACTGTTTCTTTGTGGCCATCTGCCATCCCTGGCTCTTATAGGCTTTATACCCCATACTCCACCATGATCCCTGAGCCCTGGGTGTCTGAGGGTTGATCCAGGTGTCCTACTCGGGGATAACCTCTCTACAGTCTCTTATTCTCTGCACTTTGGCCAGTTGTGGTGCGCTGGGTTAATCACCATCTGCTGCATGAGGAAGCTTCATTGGTGAGAGTTGAGAGATGCATTAATATTCTTTCTGCCTCTTGTTCTACTATGTTCCCTAGTATTAGGCATAGAGGTTGCATTGTTACTTAAGACTGGACTTCTCACAGACTTTAGTTGATTTTTTTATCTCTATTATTTTATTTATTTATTTTAATGTATTTATTTTTTCAACTATCACAATGTCTATTGAGAGATACAAGTATATAAAATCAGGGCATGAACATGATTTGATAAATTAAGTAGACTTAATTTCAATACTATAATAAGGGAACAATCCAAATTCTCACCATTTGTTTCACACCCACAAAAACCACTTCAAGGGCATTAACGATCTCTCACATCTGATCAGTTTTGTGTAAGTAAATCTTGTTTCTTTTTACAAAAGGCTTGCGCACTTGCCCAGGCTCAAGGATACTGAAATCTAGCACATAAAGCCCATTACTAGAGGTAGAAATACAGGCAATATACTATTATGGCAACAACCATCAGTTACAGTTAAGGATTTTCTGTAACAACCAAATGGATAATCTAATATTGCAACAACAACTCAAGTATTACTGAGCAAAGTGCATTTCTACAGTATTCAGTGTTGCTATTCAGTTTTCTAACTTTAAACAGCCTATGATAACTGGCAGCAAAGAAGGTCCTTGCAATAGACTGCCTCTGGTTGAGAACTTATGATGTAATTATTGCATGTTGCTAATTACTATCTAAACATTAAGAAAACTCCTAAAATATTTGATGGTAGACTATGATTAAGACATTACACTACAAAAATCTTATGCAGAAGGAAACCCTCCCTGACGTGCTTCTGGTTTAAATATTGTGCCCCCAAATGAAATCCAGTAAGCATGTGAAAAGCCCCAAGAAAGAACTACTTGGTCCAAAATACCAATATTCCCAAGGCTGAGTACCTTGTTAATAGTTCTACAAATTAGAAATTATTACTCATACTTCCTTCTTCAGGTACATCAATCCAGGATGGTGGCCAGGTGCACACATTTACTAACAGAACCAATTTGCATGAGAACACAGCCTCAGGTAGACACTAAGGCTGCTTTCTTGGCATATACCTTCATCTTCTTGTGGTTTGTCTCTGCTTTTAACCTCCAGGGCTATGAGTAAGCTTTGGTCCAAGGTTGGCTTTGACTTTCAATTGGAAGAGTCGCAGAAGATAGCGTCCGTTGGCACAGTATTCTTTCCAGTACTGGTCCAGGTCCACTCTACTCATGGAATCTAATTCCCCCAGACAAAAATCAGAGAGATCACTACATTTTGAGAAAATATAAATCTGTGTTTTAGAATATGGAGTTCACTGTGCATTCCAAGCCTTGCACAAATAAGCAAAAATCACAGCAAAGCAGGGCACATATAACAGGTTCTACAGCCAACTCCTCATTTCTCTTTTGGGTCTGTGAATTTTTCTAAACTGTCACTATCCCGCTCCAAAAGTCAGCTGGCTAGAAAATTTATAGAGATAAAACCCAAAAACTTCTCAGACCAATTCACTCAATTCAAATTAGCCAGCCAACCAAACAATAAGACCATAAATAAAAATCAAACTATATAAAATAAAACTGCAAATTTTTTAGCATGATGAAAAGGTCTAGGATTTTGTTACTGCATGATTGGCTCTGCAGTTAACAGGCTATGTAACTTCCTCTTCAGAGCTGAGCGCTGGTTTATATAAAGTGCACAGTCTAGCAGTTAGAGTGTCCAAGGCATACCATACAGAAGCTTCAAGAGTGAAGATGAATCCCAAACCTGTTATTTCTGATGCACCTCATGAGGGTCCAGAGGGGGCTTTGCGTATTGGGGTAAATATGGGTGCTCTGGTTACAGAGATGTCAGCATTGTTGGGAAGCCCAGTTAGAGCTTTTCTCTTAATATAAGGAGTCCTGGTGTAGCTATGACTACAGAACCAAACTGGCCAATAACTGCCAGAGTAAAATCATAGAAGAGCAGAGGCCTGGTGTCAGCCCTTAACTTCCAGTAGCAGAGAGAATACTGACTGTAAGGGAAAGACAAGGTCAGAGTAGCATCCTAGGGAGTCTCATCTGCAAGAAGTATGGATGTGAGGAAAGGGGGACAGCACTCCTAAGGGAACGACTGGAGGGCTGCCCATGAGAACGTTCCCTCACACACAGCAAGACCAGGGACGAACGGCCAGAAGACTGACGGCAGCTGAGCTGAAGGAAGGCTTTGTAAAGAAAGGCTTTTTAAGTTGTTACAGGTGAATAGGTAGATCCAGGTTCTACCTATTCAATGAGTGTCAGGGCCTCCCTGGGGAATGATTCTAGAGCACCACAGGCAACACACAGAATAGTGACTCTCAACTAGTTCCCCAAATGGACCCAAAGCCATTCTGAGATGCTTTTAAATCAACGAAGAGGAATACCTAGATCTTTTGAAGGATGATGGATATAAAGTCCAAATTGATTCTCCTTGCTGGAGATCAAAGGATATATAATGGTTCCTATGAAGAGTAGAGGTATCCTGAAGTTGAGTAAATAGAGGTGAAGTGTTTGGTGAGTGTCATGGAGTGTATGATAGTGAATGGTGCAGTGAGGACTGAATCTAGGTCTGTCGCTGAAGCCAGTGAACATTTAAAGCAAGGCATAAGTGTAATGGTAAAGAACAGAGGCAACGGGAGGACCTCGAAGGGGGCTTTCCTCCTGCTGATGAGCGATGCTACTTTATAGACCCAGAAAAAAGTTAGTTCATAATCATTACTCAGTAAATATAGAATAAATCTGCATTTTCTTTAAAATTTGTCTGTTTATTCATTCATTTATTTAGTTTTGAAACAGAGTCTCATTGTAGCCCCCACCTGGCCTGGAACTTGCTATGTTGATCAAGCTTGCCTTGATCTCACAGAGATCCTCATTTCTGCCTCCCAAGTACTGGGATTAAAGGCATGAGCTACCATGTCTGGTTTTCTTCCCCTGTTCTTTACAGTAGTGTCTTAGTTACTTTTCTGTTGCTATGATAAAATACCACAACCAAGAGAACTTACCAAAGGAAGGAAGGCTTGGTGGCAGAAATAGAAAACAAAGGTTCACAACTTCAAGTAGGCACAGGAAGCAGAAAGCAACGGAAGATCCGGCAAGGCTGGAACTCTCTAAGAACTCTCGAAGCCTGCCCCTGTGACATTCTTCGTCCATCATGGCCACACCTTCTAAAATCTCCCAAAACAGCACCACCGAGTGGGGACAAAATGTCCTACTACTTGGAGCCTATGGGGAACATTCTGATTCAAACCACCACAAGTAGCATCTAGCAAGCACTATTATGTACAGGTTGCAAGGTGCACACAGCTGATCCCAGGGGATATTTTGGTTTCTGTAAATACTAAGCCCCAAACTTCTTTACCATGAATGGCATGGGACTGTAGTCCTAAGTCTAACACAGTAGCTTGAACATAATAAGACCATGGCAAATATTTTCAAGTGAGCCACTCACTATTCAATGAATTCATGGCACAAATATATGTATATCATGACAGTGGTAGTTTTCTCTAAAATTTGACCTATTCCAGAAACAGATTTTAAATGTGATAGTATTAATCAAGAGCCAGTTTAACAAATCCACCATCAAATACATGCTGAGTTTTTTTGCTGGGCATCAAAGCAAATGGTACCCTGAGTTAGAAACATGTTATAATTCTCATTCCATAGAAACTTCCATCCATCTTCCCACAAGAGACTTGCATATATTCACCTCACTTAGTCATTTGTAGAATCTGGATCTGAGTTTACTAACAACAAACAACAACAACAACAACAACAACAACAATAATAATGATAGGCTTTCTTCACTGAAGCCCATTGGTTCCTCCTGAATTCCATGTTTTGCCAGGTAACCCTTCTCTGATGGATTCTGGGTACTGGGAGCACTTTGGCTAAGCCTAGGAATCTTTTGTAGCTATATCTTCTCCTTAATTAAGTCCATGGTTCACAACCTTGGCTGGATGCTGGAAACACACCAGGGACTTCCTAATAATGCAGATGGTCAGACTGAATGTGGGTCCCACGACAGAAGAACACAAGTGCAGGACGGAAGCTTTACATTCTTTGAAAAGCTCTCCAGGGAGCTTTTACGTGTAGCCAAGGCTGCGAACGACTGCCTGAGCAATCCCACCCCCTTCCTAGCTTTGTGCACAAGCTGCACCTCTCCTAATGTGGGATTATAGGCTTGGAGCTCCCAATGGAGTCATGTACTGACACCTGTTCCCAGCTCACCACCCCCCACATGCATTACTGTGGCCTTAGATCTTGCAAAGGCTTTTCAGTGCTGGGTGAGAGTCCTTGGGCCCACAGGTAGCCATGGTCAGCCCTGGTCACTTTCTCACTAACTTACTTGTTACCAACATATCCCTGGTCCCACCAAGGGCACATGCAGACTGGTAGTTCATCTAGAATAGTTCTTTTGTACAACATATTTCTTATATGATGCTTGGGGTTTGTATATTTTGTCCCATTCAACCTTTATGTATGCAGCTTTTAGAAGAAAGGATTATAGACATACTTACCGATGAGAAAACTAAGCCCTTAAAAGAATGAATAAGTTTATCTAAAACTATGTGATCAATGAGCGGCAGGACAAGGGCTCCAAGCAGGTCAGTTGTCATTCATGTGTGACCATCAGCACAATGCTGCTTCAGTCCCTTGACTTTCAGCCAAAGAAAGACAGCTGTTAGTAAAGCTCTTGCTTTGCAAGCATCAGGATCTGATTTCAAGTCTAAGAACTCATACAAAAAGCTACTGTAATGGTGTGCACTTACAATCCCAGCATTCAGAACAAGAGATGTGAGGTATGCTAGATGGAGAGCTCTAGGCAGGGAAAAGATCCTACCTCACAAGACAAGTTGACAGTGACTAAGAAACAACTGCTGAGATTGAACTTTGGACTCCACATGCTTGTGCCTGTGCACAGACATATATCCTTGTCTGCACAAACAGGTACATTTACATGCACAAATGCATCTCCCTCCACATGAATGTGCTCTCTCTCTCTCTCTCTCTCTCACACACACACACATACAGAGAGAGAGAGAGAGAGAGAGAGAGAGAGAGAGAGAGAGAGAGAGAGATGTGTCACATTCCTTTGAGAACATGTTCTGTTCTGGTTTTCAATCACTAAGTGACATAAAATCTTTAGGATTCTAGAAAGTGAGGTTCGGATGGAAGAACAGATTTCTGAGAATTCAATTCTCTCATCTGCCGATTCAGACACCAAGTTCTTGAGAGGGAAAGAAGCTTTCCCAAGGTCAAACAATTAATTATTGTCCAGGCAAAGCTCTAAATTAGGTCCCTTATGAATCAAATGCTCTTCTCTGAGCACAACGTCTCCTCCCATTAAAATGGAGCATTTCTAATAATTCATTTTTTTCTCTTCAACTTAGTCAAGAGCCCTTCAGGTAACAAGTATGTGTTGTTTCACAGCATAAAATAATTATTTGTTACACTTGCTGCCCCCTTTTTACCTTTAATTTCAGTCAATTCGAATAGCCACTGCTCGCCAAGCTACCTTAACCACAGAGCTCTTATGAGGTTTATTTGTCACTGAAGTCTTATTTTCTGAGGTAAATTAATGATGTGTTATTCCCAGGGACTTTATGGTGCTTATCACTATATTAACTCACATCAAAAAATTCATAGGGAGCTATTTTTCACATCCTGACAAAAACAGCCTAGAGAAATCCTTGTGAATTGGGGTCTTTGAAATATAAATGCACATATGGATTGCATATTTCTCATAAAAATGTTTTCATTTCACATTAGGTAAAAGATTTCTTGAAAAGTTGTCACTTAGCACAGGAAAACATTCACTCCTTCTCAGGCTGGGTTCCCAGAGCAGAAGGGAGGGTGTGCCTTTGCAAACAAGAAGCATAAAGTGTGTATGTGATGTGGTGTGCTGGGGACGCAGAGCTTCTCCTGAATTTCTGTCTCCTGGTGACCAGCTCTGCACCTTTCAGTATGTGACTTGAGTTCTCAGTGCCTCGACTCTCCATCCATAGAGTAGGGATGGAAATAGTATATTAAACTTGGGAAAATTGAGTGAAATGAGTAACACAATTTCCATGTTTCTGGATGGTAGGAAAAAAACACTAGCTGGGCATGGTGTGCACACCTTTAATCCTAGCAGTTGGGAGGCAGAGGCAGGCAGATCTCCGTGAGTTCAAGGCCAGCTGGGACTTAAAGGGAGACCCTGTCTTGAAAATAGAAAAAAAAAAAAGACGCTAAAACATCTCTAATAATATTTAGTTTCTTTCTAGTGTTGCTTAAAGGTCTTCTGTCTCTTTCCAAACAACTCCTTACAAGTTCCACACTATTCTTTGCATGTCATTTATTATTTACATCATCAGGAACTCTTAGCTTTGTGCTGACTGTGCCAAATACTTTGCAAGAATCTCAATGTTCTACCTGTTCTCAGGAGCTTGAACTCCAGTGTTTCAGGCAGATTAGCAAACAAGTGATTGCAATATAACTCACAGGGAAATCTGATGGGTAAATGACAAACACCGCATAGCCCAAAGGAAGCTCTAACGAGGTCTTCTTACTCACAGAGATTTCCAGAAGAAACAGTTAGGCTCAACATCCAATAAGACAACTCCAGCTCTGAGCCACACTGGCCTGCCCAACTGGGTCCTTATGAGCTAGTACAAGTGGACAGGGTGTTTGCACCAAAATCACAGGTAACAAGAGGTGTGCTTTATACAACACATAGCACTATACAAGTTTGAAGAGTTCTGCTGAGGTTAAGACTCTAGCAGAAGAACAGCAGATGAGGGGGCAGAGGAGAGGTTTAGGATCTTTGCGGGATATGTGAAGGAGAATTGGAGACTGGTAACTTTTACACAAAGCCTCAGGAACTCTTCTTGCTATTCTTTCTCTCCCTTTCTCTCTCTTTCTCTCTGCCTCTCTCTGTCTCCTTTCTCTCTTTCTTTATCTCTGTCTCTCTCTGTCTCCATCTCTGTCTCTCTGTGTGTCTATCTCTCTCTCTGTCTCCATCTCTGTCTCTGTGTGTCTCTCTCTCTCTGTCTCTGTCTTTTACTCCCTTCCTCCTCATCATCCTCCTGCTCTTTCTCATCTCTATCTTCCTTTTTTCATTTTTCAAAACATTTTTTGAAGTTTTGTGCATTTCATGCATCATTTCTCATTCCAATCTAGACTCATCTCCCCTTCCATGCCCCCCCACCTCACCCAAGTTCATGCACCCTGCCATTCCTGCCCTGTATCTTTCTCTGATTCTTTTCAAAAATTTCCAAGCAGAGGATTATTGCCCTTGGGAACTTTACTGTTTCAGTCGGTTCCCTGTCCCAGTTTCTCTGCTGTTGTTGTTGTTCCCTCCAACCTGTATTGCTTCAACATATGCGCATATATATACATACATATATACATACATATATATATATGCCACACCTATACTAAACTTATATCATCTGTACACACTGTCATTTCCATATCATATTTTGGGATTCACATTTTTTCTTTTTAAATTTATATTACCCTAAAATATGCCTACATATCCTCCACCCATATACCAAGAAAACAAAATCTAAAAATAAGTGGTGGGTTAATTCTAGAACCTGTTAAGGGATTTACATTATAAGAGCACAGTTGCTTTCAGGAAAGGGGTATATAATGTTGATGTTGCTCAGTTTGCCTTACAACTCGGTGCTTGGTGCTAGCATCCACAAATGAAGGATACCTTGTCTCTTTCTAGTTCATTTATGCATTTGTGTGTGTGTGTGTGTGTGTGTGTGTGTGTATGTGTGTGTGTGGATGTATTGCATATATGTGTGTGTGTGCATCTGTGTGCATGTGCATGTGGACCTAAGAAGTCAAATGTCTTCTTTGTTAGCTTTCTATCTCATTTTTTGACACAGGATCCCTCACTGTACCTACAGCTTGATGTTCAGCTTAGATTGAATGTTCACAGTACCTCACCATCTTCTTACCTCTGCCTTTCCATCTCTGGGATTATAGGCACCTGCTGCTATATCTGAATTTTTTTTTATGTGATGCAAAGTCAGGTCTTCATGCTTGTATAGCAAGCACTTTACTAGATGAGCTTTCCTTCCAGCCTCTCTAACTCTCCTGTAATTCAGCCATCATGATGAATTATGAGATGTCCTGTCTTCAGTGTTTTAATACAAGAGACAATGTCCTGGAAAGTTCACATTCTCTTGCCCAAGGCCACACACTAGGAAGTCGGTTAAGCAGGAATTCGGATGTCCTCAGACTGTTTCTTTACATTGTGATCCCTCTGCTTGGGTCACTGTCTCAGATAAGCCTGGTGGGTTCAGAGCAGTAAGCTGCAGAGTCCAGAACTATGATGAGGGAGATTTTGTCACATCAGGCAGTGACATACAAGGCATAACGCTTTACCTAGAGTCCATATGAATATCTTGAATGGCACAACTACCTCAGATTTCTGTTTCTACAGTGTAACAGAACCTTTGCGTAAGGCTGGGCAGGTGGTTAATAGCTTAAGGAAGAATGGTCCCTTGGGTAGGAAGTGGCAGCTGTCCTGTGTTGACAGTCACTGCAGGACCTGCTCTGATGTCCCAGGGCCCAGTAGGGCAACCGACCTTACTCAAATTGGCAGTAAGTCATCAGTGGTAAAAGGGATTAACAAGGGTTGTTCTTTATGTAAAAGGAGGATAAAGTTGCTGACTGAGTTGTGCTGTGGATAATGAGAACAGTGTCTGGAATAAAGAAAAATGGAGGTGGGGTGGAGACGTCGGGGAATTGCTGAATCAGCTCTTGAGCAGAAAATAGAATTGAAGGGTTTTCTTTCTCTTCCTGACAGAATGGATGTTGAACCCTCCTTTCTTCTCTTTTTCCCTTATTCATCTAAAAGGTTCTTTTAGAAGCACAATGAAATAGAAATGCAAACTAAGAGATCCTGACACAAATTCTTTTGACAAGAGAGAGAGGGGAGAGACCATCACTGATATTGAACTCAGTCAGTAGAGGTGAAAATCCTTTTCCACTGTGCCAAGGACAAATGTGAGATATCGTTCTTTCTTCTGTAGACTGGAAGGGGAGGAGTGTAGTGGAGATGTAATTCACTAAGTGCTAAGTACAGACCAGCAAGGTGCTCAGAGTCATGCCATTGCGTTATTTAATCTCAATACATGTGTCCATTTCAGAGAAGAAACCTCAGCTAAAGCAAGGTGTCCAAGTTCACTGTGCTAACAAGGACCAGACCTTGATTTCAGAACCATGACAGCCTAGTTTCTGAGCCCAGGATCCTGCCCCTGTGTCTCATCAGCAGGTGAATACCCCCCTTCATCTCTCCTCAAGAGCATCTAGACAAATGAACATTAGGCAGCATGTGGACTGCAGGTTTCTACCTGATTCAGAGACTCAAAGATGTTAGATATTCTCCTAACTCATAAAATAGATTTCTAGTTGATATTACCTAAGTCTCCTAAATTGATTAGAGTTAACAATCTGTGTTTCCCCTAAACCCAATCTGAACATTCTTGATCCTTCCCATCTATTCTTCTATCCATGTACCTGCCCATGCATCTGATTGAGACTGATGATATACTGATATTTGTGAGCATCCACCCCACGCAGGCCTTACAATGAATAACAGGGAAAAGCTCCCCCCTTTTTTTGAGGCATCCCATGGAAAATGGAAGACCAGAGAAGATGCACCCCACAGTATCATGAAGAACTATGTGATGAAGTGTATTGTAGACAAGTATAGAACAGCCATTTTTTTTTTTTCTTTTTTGGTATTTTTGAGGCAGGGTTAGAACAGCCATTTGAACCCAAAGGAAGAAGCCATCAGAGAGACTGAGGCAGTTTGGGAATGCTGGGGGACCTTGCTGAGACTGACGTTGAGCTAGAGGCAAAAAGAAACTTGAGATCACCAGGCAGAAGAAACGATGGGATCATTACAGACAGATAAAAAGGTGGAAGGGTTTCCTGCATTATAAGAACTGTGGGTAGATGGCTGTAAGTGCTTGCCTTTCAAACAAGATGATCTGAGTCTGATCCTCAGAGTCCATATAACGTAAATCAATGCAGAGACAGGCAGATACCTTGGGTTCACTAGCCTAATGGGTAAGTTCCAAGCCAATGAGAGACAGTCTCAAAAAAAAAAAAAAGAAAAGAAAAAGGGATATAGAGGACATACTTAAGGAGGGACACCTGCAGGTGTCCTCTGGCTTCCACAAGCACATGCACACATATGCATGTGTGCTCATTAAGCACACTAAGTCCATCCCACATTAGTGCACAGCCAGATGAATCCAAGTCATGTGAGTGAGCCTGGCCACATCTGGGTGAATCACCCAGTCAAGCCCAAGGAAGGGGGTCAGTGGTTACCATCCAAAGTTTGAGAGTACCTTTCTGTTAAGTGGCAGGGGTAGTAGGAAATAGAGAGGTGTCAAGAATGAGTCTTAGGCTCTGGATAGAAATCATTGCCTTTCTGTGAGATAAAGTCAAGATTTATGTTTTCGGACAAGATGTCCTTGCAAAGGAGACCTAGAGGGGACAGGGCCAAATCACAAGGCAAACCAGAAGGGCATCTTGCTAAGGAAGAGGCAGACAAGCACCGCATTCTGAACACTGGCCCAGCCAATGTAGACGAGGCATCTCTCGGGTTATTCTTTTTTCATCTTAAATCTAATGGCTTAATTTCAATTTCAAATTTTAACCCAATATTCATGTGACTATGGCAAGTCAAGTAACTTTCCTTCTCTGAAGGAAGATAAGGATAAGAATAGTGATCTGCAGAGTCTAGTAAGGATTTCTTAGATGGTTTGTAAAGTACAGATCATACTATCTAGATTTTTTTCATGTCTTTCAATAGTTGCTATTATAATATGATTATATAGGTTGGGTGTGGTGGCACAGACCTTTAATTCTAGAACTTAGGAGGCAGAAGTAGGTGGATCTCTATGAGATAGGGGCCACCCTGGTGCACATAGAAAGTTCTAGGCCGGGGCTGGAGAGATGGCCTATTGGTTAAGAGCACCGACTGTTCTTGCAGAGGACCCTGGTTCAATCCCCAGCACTCACATGGCGGCTAAGAACCGTCTTTAACTCCAGTTCCAGGGGAATCCGACACCCTTTTCTGACCTTCGCAGCATTGCACGAAATGGGTGCACAGACCTACATGCAGACAGTGCATTCATACACATAAAAAAATAATAAAAAAAGAAAGTTCTAGGCCAGCTAAAGCTACAGGGAGAGACCTTGTATCAGAGAATCTCTATCTATCTATCTATCTATCTATCTATCTATCTATCTATCTATCATCTATCATCTATCTATCTACTATTTATCTATCTATCTATCCATCCATTTATCATCTATCCATTATCTATCCATCCATCCAACTCTCTGTTTATCATATATATTGTCTATCTATCCATCCATCTATTTATCCTCTATCTATCTATCTATCCATTATCTATCCATCCATCCAACTCCATCATATATATCATCTATCTATCCATCTATTTATCATCTACATATCATTTATGTATGTATTTATGTATGTATGTACTTATGTATGTATGTATGTATGTATGTATGTATGTATGAATCTATCTATCTATCTATCTATCTATCTATCTATCTATCTATCTATCATCTATCTATGTGTGTGTGTTGGGTCTCCTCTGCATTTAGTGGAATAACACCCTTATTCTTTCTTTTAGATATTTTATACTTAAAGTCATATCTAGCTTCATTACATTTTTAATTCCTTTAATAAAGCAATTCTAACCCTTGACTGACTTTTCTGGATTTCTGGGTCTTTGTATACATTCACCTGTTGTGTGATTATCATCCAGCACCTACTATCTATGCATATCCACACAGGGAAACAAAGTAACACTTTTGTGTGCCCATCTGACACAAACACTTTATGTCCTTCTATCTTCTTATTTAAAGTTTTAATGTCACTTTCCAGATCAGAAATTGTTTCGGTGGCAATAATGTCACCTGGTGTTTACTACAGCTCTCTGGAGCTGTGCAGGAGTGAGAGGCTAGCCTGCCAATGCAGATGTGTCACAGCTCTCAGTATTATGCTCCTCACTCCTTGGTCACTACACAGGAGATGTCAGTATAGAAATTGTCTGTTTTGTAATATTTTATTTATTTTTATTTTATGTGTTTGAGTGTATTGCCTGTATGTGTGTAAGTGCACCTGTGTCATGCAATGCCCATGGAGGTCAGAAGAGGGGTTTGGATCCCATGGAACAGGAGCCACTGATGGTTGTTAGCAGCCCTATGGGTACTGGGGATCGAACCCAGATGTCCACAAGGACAGTCAGTAATCTTAACTTCTGAGACATCTCTCCAACCCCAGAACTTGTTTTTATTTACTTTTTCACATGCTTACTATATATACTTATAAGGTAATTCCTGGGCTCCTCTTACCTACCTCAACATTTCAGCTCCCAGCAACTTCCTGACCATGGATTAGTAGGAACTCAGTAAATATTAGCTGCTTGAATTAGGGTCACAGAGTTTGAGAGACCAGTTCAGTCTACACAAGTCAACAGCAGCCAGGAAGTTAGAGCATGTTTGTCCTTTCTATCAGTTCAGTTCCTTATTTTAATGCGTTGCCTTCTATTCATTTCATGTTTCCATGGCTATTTTTATTATTATTATTATTATTATTATTTTTTTTTTTTAATGTGTACGAGTGAGTGTACTGTCTGCATGTAGGTTGGTGCACCGAGTCATGCAATGCCATGGAGGTCAGAAGAGGGCGCCGGATTCCCCTGGAACTGGAGTTAAAGGCGGTTCTTAGCCACCACGTGGGTGCTGGAGATTGAACCTGGGTCCTCTGCAAGAGCAGATGGTGCTCTTAACTGCTGAGGCATCTCTCCATCCCCAACCATGGCTGGTGTTAAAAGAGACTAAAACTAGCTAAAACTGTTCAAAGAGAAGAAAATGTCTTTTTTAATACAATATTTTAATTAAATTTTCAGAGAAATTCATACATATTCCAATGCATTTCCACTCTATTCATTGTCCCTGTTAACTCTACCCAGATCCACTTCTCAGCCCCTATCTGCTTCCTTCTTTGTGTCCTTTCATTTTATATCTCACAGATAGCAGCTCAGGTTGCCCATATTCTCCCGGCCCTGGAGCCAGAAGAAAGTATGGTAAGAGGGTGCTAACTAGGTTAGGATTCGTTGGAGAAACAGAACCCAAAGGATGCATGTATGAGCAACACACACACATACACACACACACACACACACACACACAATATAACATGTTCAGCAAGAGCACACGAGACAGAGATTGGGATCATATGGACTGGCTCACACAATAATGAACTCCCAAATTTCTGTACTTCACTGTCTACAAACTGGAAGACAAGCGAAGTAATGTAGTCTGAGTCTGAGGCCTGAGAAACGGAACTGGGCAATAGAGAGGGAGGCAATGGCCTGAATCTCAAGTCAGAAGCCTGACAGCCATGGGCACCAATGAAGACAGATGTCCCAGCTCAGACAGAGCCAAATTGTCTTTCTTTTGCCTTTCTTCTATTTGGGACCTATACAAGAGGACAATGTCCACCCATTTTTATATTCATTCCTTTGAACCGCATGTTAATCTTTTCCAGCAAGTCCCACAGACACACGCGGGAATAATCTATCTACTTACCCCCTTACCCAACAGAGCTGGCATATAAATATAACAATCAGGAGGAGGGGCTAAGAAAATAATATTTATTAAACATATTTTATTCACAGGAAATACAATGTCTTAATATCTACAACAACTTTATGAGGTTCCTATTAAACTCACTTATAGATGAAAAACTTAAAGTTCACACAGGTGAAGTCCTTGTTTAAGTAAGTAATCAGGCTCAAATTATAAACCAAGCACATCCAAATTCCATACCTACTTACTTTTCATTTTTAAGACCCAAAGAGGGGAAAAATGAATGGGAGGACAAGTTGAGGAGCCTGAGCCAATGGATACTGTATATTCTCTGCCAGTGTCTGATGAGCCTGAGTCAATGGATACTATATATTCTCTGCTAGTCTCTCATGGTTGAATGAGAGGACAAGCTGACGAGCCTGAGCCAACAGATACTATATATTCTCTGCCAGTCTCTCATGGTTAAAAGAATGGACCTAAATTTTAAATTTCAGAGTAGAATCCTCTTAATCCACAGACTGTAATTATTACTCTTGAGGCTTTGTAAACAACCTTTTTTTGGTTTTCACAAAATGATTCTGATTAGGAATGGATTGATCATTTCCTAACATTGTTCTCTAAGAAATGCCCAAAGCCACTTGGCGTCCCCTGTTGGTGCTTATTTCTCTGTTTTTGATAAAATATAATTGTCTTAAGTCTCTCAGGATTGATTAAATGGAGTATTCAAAAGGAAAGCTGTCTTATTACTGACCCTGCATCCTTTAGTTAATAAGATCTTTTTTTTTTCTAATTTTACTTCAAAGACGAAAGTTTCTTAATTAACCATCAGAGGTTCTCTGAAGCAAAGTATATTAAAATCATATTATGTCTTCCTGAGGCACTCCTTAGATTTTTTTTTTTTATTAAGCAAAGCTATTGGAAGTAAGGTTATTAGAGTAATCATATCTACATATAATAAAGAAAGATATACTTATGAGTTTTCTATTCTAATCAACATCATTGTCATACAGAAAAAGTCAATTATTTTGTAATACTTAAGAATGCTAATAAAAATGAATGTTATTTAGCCAAATCTTGTTAGCTCTGGAAATGAAAATGAAGAATATCAAGGATAGGAACAAAACATCACAGCTTAATTTCAAGTACAATTTAGTTAATGTGCCTCAAAGCAACTCGATCTATTTCAATAGTTATTTACTGATCACCTGCTGGATGCCAAACAGTTTTCTTCTTAGGTTCCAAGAGAAACAGGAATATATTGACCCTACCCTCAGTGAGCCCACAGCTTCAGGAAGATCAATTCTTTCTTTGTAAAGCAGGAAAACCAGGACCCACAGGTGCCGTGATGGAAGAATGTGGAGAGCAGTGGTACTCTGGGAATCCTGGGTCTACAGCAAGAGGATTTGCTGGCTAGTTCCCATGGTGGAAATGTTTCCACTGCACGCATTTCAAGCAATTTATGTGTATTTTTGTGACTGTGCATATATGTGTGCATGTTATGTGTGTGCTAGTCCACATGTATGTGCACATGTACAACTCCATGGAGAACAGACGACAATCTCAGATGCCATTTTTCAGGTGGTTTTTGTTGGCACAAGGTCACTTACTAAGAAAGTTAGGTTGCTGACCAGTGAGCCCCCAGGACCTGCCTGTCCCTGCCTCCTTAGAGCTGTGATTGTAGCTGTGAACCACTGAGTCCAGCCATGTTTTTTTTTAATGTGGAAAGGTTCTGGGGTTCGAACTCAGGTCTTTGTGCCTGTAAGGAAAACACACTTTAATGGGCTGTCTCCCCAGTCCTTCTCTCAACAATTTAAAAGTTAGCTTGCAGGGGCTGGGGAAAGGCACAGTGGCTGTGAGCATGCACTGCTCTTATAGAGGATTTGAGTTTGTTGGCCAGCACCTGTGTCACACATCCCACAACCACCTGTAACTCCAGGTCTAGGCAAACCTCCAGGTCAAACACTTTCTTCTGGCCTTCACAGACACCTGTAGTCATGAATACATACTCCCACATAGACACACAGACACACATACAAAAACACAGACACACACACAAAAACATACAAAAACACAGAAACACACAGGCACATAGATACATACACAGACACACAAAAGCACACAACACACAGATACAATACAGACAGACAGACAGACACACACACACACACACACACCTTGCAAACTTCCTTAATATTTAACAACTGGCTCTTGCAATTGGGTGTTGCTATTTCAACCACCATTAAAAGTATGGTAGCAGCACAGGTGAATCAGTGACTTTTACTTGGAATGAAGCTGGGGAAGGCCTCAGAGCTGAGGGAATTTAAGCTAGACCCTAAGGAGGAGCAAGCTGACAGAGCAACAGGGCAGAAGGACGCTTCGTGCAGGAGCAACGTCCTGTGAATCTAAGTGTGCAGGGGCATGTGGCTGAATAGGCAGAGCTGTGGATGAGGTTCTAGAAGGTACACAGTCTGGGTTCATATTACTAAGAATCTTGAGTACTTCGTTAGAAGTTTTTATCCTTTTTTCCCCTTTGGAAAATGAGAATATTGCAGCTAGGACAGTGGCCAAGAGCACTTTCTGCTGTCACAGTGGACCTGGGTTTATTGTCTAGCATCTCTACCAGGCCCATCATGACCACCTGTAAATCCAACTCCAGGCATAGTCCACTGCTTTGGGCCTTTGAGGGCACTGCACTCAAGTAGATATATACACACACAGACACACAGTGACATGTAATTAAAAATAATGAAATAAATCTTTAAGAAGTAGAAAAAAATGTGAGTCTCTGCAGGGGGCTCCCAGTCTTCTTTTAAACAGCCACTAAAAGCCAGGTGTGGTGGCGTATGCCTTTAATCCTAGCACTCGGGAGGCAGAGGCAGGCAGATCTTTGTGAGTTCAAGGCCAGCCTGGTCTACAGAGTGAATTCTAGGACAGCTGGGGCTACAGGGAGACCCTGTCCCGAAAAGACAAACAAACAAATAAATAAATAAATAAATAAATAGCCACTAAAAATCTTACTGAAATAACCCAAGTACAGATAGAGTGTATCAAACTGTCCTGCATTCTGTAAACATGGTTGCTTTAAGAAGGAGTGATTTCTTGGTGAATTTCATTGTTTTTTCAAAGAATTGAGTTAATTTGCAAGGTTGGCATAGGAGGAAAAAGTAAGAAGAAGAAAGAGGCAGGCCAAAAATCGAAACTCAACCCTGGAAGAAGTTTAAAATATTTATATTTACATCCACTTAAGTATCCTAAGGTAATACAGAAGAAGGAAAGAAACTTTTTATTAGAGCACCAATTGGAACAATTGCAGACAACCACAAAAATGGGTACATGGTAGATCACTTCCATGTAATAGAATAGTGTACATTATTAAGAGAGAGACTGCAGGCTAATGCCTGGGATATTGTCCGTGGGAAATTTTAGTGAAATATTTACAATACCAATTGATTTTCCAATTTTGACAATACATGCACGATCCATAACAATATTAGAAAATGTGTATCAATTTGGTAAAAGCTGCTGCCTATGAGCAATAAGGTATCAGGAAATCCAATCTTATTTTTCATGTTTGTGTCCTCTGCATTTGGGGAAATTCACTTCTGTTGCTTTTTAAAAAAGAACATTTACCTCTGTGTGTGTGTGTGTGTGTGTGTGTGTGTGTGTGTTTGTGTGTGTTTTTGCAGGCACGTGCACATGCACCATGGTGTACATGTAGAGGTCAGAGGACAACTTATGGGTATTAGTTCTCTCTTTCTACCATGTGGGTCCCAAGGATTGAACTCAAGTCATCAGGCTTGGGAACAAGTGTGTTTTCCCACTGAGCCGTGTCACCAGCCCACAATCACTATTCTTAGTAAGTGTTTCCTATATGCCTAGACTGGAGCTTGGGATACTGAAAAATTAGCTGAAGATGAGACTGAGGATTGCTTTGAACTTCAACTTAGGTGATAGCTTTATTCAATGGCTAACATTAGTCTTGAAGTCGTCTTCAACAGGAGAAGCAGTAAGTCATTCTGGACATAAGAAATACCTCTTGCCAATGGCCCCTGCTTCTGAGTGTGTGGGAATTGGAAGTGCTTTTCTTTTTTTGCAACTGATAATATTAAATTACTGAAATCACTCAGCAAATTAAGAAAAATTTGTATACTTATTATATACCAGACATCTGATAAAGAAACAGAAGAACACGGTGAAATCATTGTCTTCTATGAAAGAAATTTCTCAGGGTGTTTGGAAGTGAGGCACATAGTGACAGTCACATGAAACACCATCAGACACCCAAAGGAAGAGTGTGACAGAGCAGAAGAGGACTCATGTGTGATAGTAGGGTAGCCACAGGGCTTTATACAACAGTGCAATGGCTTTATGCTGAGTGGTCTGGGCATTAAGGTATGAACAGTGACTGTCAGGTAAAGTAAAGGAAGGATATTCAAAGTCAGAAAAGGTAGGGAGACTTGGAATTGTATATATTATTTAACATGAAAGACACTGCTATATCCTCTGCACAGATGATTCTATATAGTGATCCGAATGTAAGCAATAATATACATATGTAGGTCTATGCCAGAGATAGCATGCTGGATGTGGACTTAACATAGAAAACCTGGAAATCTACGTGGAAAGGAAGAATGGTACCAGGGCTCACAGATCACAGCAATGTGGAAAAAGCATAAAATAGACTTGAGAGGTAATTAGGATGTATTCAGGGAGCAGAGGCCTGGTAACTGGTGAGATGTGGAGGGGAAGAAGGATGGTGTATGGCTTTCTGATTTCTTGATGT
This sequence comes from Rhizomys pruinosus, assembly GCA_009823505.1. Classification (NCBI taxonomy): domain Eukaryota; kingdom Metazoa; phylum Chordata; class Mammalia; order Rodentia; family Spalacidae; genus Rhizomys; species Rhizomys pruinosus. The sequence continues at coordinate 3,270,177 of VZQC01004132.1, read as the reverse complement.
GATGGTTAGGTGGATGATGGACATAGAAAAAGCGAAAATACAAAGAAGCAGGTGTCATGAGTTCAGCTTTGGTCATAATGCTTTCAAGATACAGTGAGATACCGAGTGAGAATGTGCAGGTAGCAAGGGCTTATAGTACTAGGTGTTGCAGAAGATTATCAGGAAACTGCATCGGGAGATAGTAAAAGGTTAACATTTTTTAATGTCCCATTTTTTTTTATCAAGATCACAGCTTGTATCTTCTTCCATGTAGGAGCCAGAGGCTAAAGGACTTTGTAACTTCACAGTCGGAACCCATGGCTTTTCTTATCTGAAGCAGAGACTCACAGATCATTGGGAGTAACTGCTGTGAACTCAGTGTCTGACATCTCCTAATTAAAGATCACTACCAAGGTAGGGATCCCTGGAAGCAGGCAGAGGTAAAGTGCATTTATTATCAAACAAAACCCCATGCCCATTCTCCTGGTGATGCTGATTGAAGTGGAAGCACTGGCCGTGATTTGCTTTCATTTTCCCATGGAGAACTATATTTTGCAGGAAAACATCAGTAGTTATTCTTTCTCGTTAGAAGTTCAAATGAAAAAGATTCATGTGGTAAAGTTATTCTTTAATTCGACTGACTTCTATTGAGTGTCCATCATTTAAGGTTCAGTATTTTGTTTTGTTTTGCTGTTGTTTAATTAGGGGCCATCAGAGATGAATAAGATTCTGAGCAAAATAAGACCTGCTTCATGATCTCCAGGATCACAGGACCACTGTCTTTTTCATCTTTATTGGTATAGCTATCCTGTCGGTCATTAATTCAGAAGGTTGATTTAATGGTTATCATTTGGTTTGGGTTTTGCTGTGTAAAATCTTATCCCTTTCATTCCCATTGTAGGGTATACCCTGTTTGGAAAAGTAATCTAAGCTTTGATTTTCATCAACCAGAAGGATCTGCAGAACAAAGAAGCCCTCTCACCTCACCTGGGGCCACCTATGGGACTTGTTTCATGCAAATCTCAAGATTTCAGCTTCGATTATTTTTTTAATATATTAAGCTTGAAGTATAAAATTGGTACTCTCTCACCTTTTTTCTTTCTTTTACTTTTCTTTCTTGTTTTTTTTTAAATACCTCTAAGAAATTCTAAATTACATGATTTACTAGGAGGAAGTTTGAGAAATCCTGGATATAATGGACACAATCAGGGCTCTAAATTCTAGCTGCCCAGAATTTCCAGTTCCAATTGTATCCCTAGGAAGCCACGGGTTCTTGGGTAGGTTTTTCTACAAATTCTTTGAGTCTAAGTTTATCTAGCTCAGGAAAATGGTTGATATTGTGTTCAAAGGAAAAGTTGTATGTAAAATAGTTAACATTTAATTCAAACCTCACTGGATGCTTTCTCCCTCCTTTCTCCTGTAATATTCCAACCAGCACTTGCTTAGTCTATCACTGTGTTGGGCAGTTTTATTTGTCAACTTGACTCACCTGGGAAGAGTGACCCTGATGTGAGAAGTCTCTTCTATCAGACAGGCTTGTGGGCAAGTCAGTGAGGCATTTTCTTGAATTTTGAGTGAAGTGGGATGCCCCAGCCCACTGGGCAGGTGGTCCTGGGTTGAATAAGAAAGCAGGCTGAGCAGGGGCCAGGGAGCAAGCCAGTAAGTAGCGTTCTTACATGAACAGTACTAGATTTTCCTGCTCTGAGCTCCTGCCCTGGATGCTCTCTGAGGTTGAGCTGTGAGCCAAAGGTGAGGTAAATCCTTTCCTCATCAAGTTGGTTTTGGTTGGTGTATATACCATAGCAACAGAAACCAAAGTAGGAGAGATCTCTTTTTTCCCCTTAAGATTCAAGAATTATTTTTTTTCTGGAATATTCCTATTTATTATTTATTTATTTTTGAGACAGTGTCTCCCTGTACCCCCGGCAAACCTGGAACTCACTATGTAGACCAGGCTGCCCTCAATCTCACAGAGATTCAGTGCCTTTGCCTCCAGAGTGCTGGGATTAAATGCATGAGCCACCAAGCCCAGCTCCACTTACTAGCTTTTAATTGTATTTTTTCTTTATTTTTTTAAAGTGAATTTTTGTGAATTTAATACCATGTATTTGGTCATATTTAGCCCCCCTCCCCTATCTGCATGCCTCTTACACCCCCCCCCAACTTCAGATTTCATGCACTCTGTTATACATATTAAGGTCTATCTAGTCAAGTTTGTGTCCCTATACGTCCTTCAGTGTACATCTGTCCACTGGAGCCTGGTTAACCATCTAGGTCATACTCTCAAAGAAAACTGACTTTTCCTCTCCCAGTAGATATCAGTTGCTAATGGTTGGAGCTAAGTTTGAGGCTTCTTACCCACTTCTTACTTCTGTTCTGGGATTTTGTCTGGTAAAAGATGGTCCCTTGCAGGCTGTCACCATGGCTGTAAGTTCATGTGCGTACCTTCCCAGCTCTCTAGAAAACTCTGTTTCCTTGTGGTCATCCACACACTCTGGCTCTTCCAACCTTTCTACCCCCTATTTTGCAATGATCCCTGAGCCTTGGCTAGCAGAGGTTCGATACAGGTGTCCTATTCAGGAATAAGCACTCTGCAGCCTCTTGTTTGCTACACCTCAGCCACTGTGTATCCTTTTTCTTCTCATTGGATATATAATCTTTGAGGACAGAGATTTGGCCTCATTTGCCTTTTTATCTTTAATACTTTCCTGGTGGTTTGGGGAGATACTTCAGTGAGGGAGAGTTCTTGTTGTACAAGCAAGGAAATATGAGCTTGAATCTCTAGCACCCATGTGAAGGCTGGAAGGAGCTACAAGTGTTCACAACCCCAGCATGATACCTGGAGTTTCCTGACGACCAGCATAGGTCCAGGTTTAGTGAGAGGCCCTGTCTCAAAGGAATAGATCGAAGGTGACAAATGGGACACCCAATGTCCTTCTGCAATTGCCAGAAACATTTATAGGGCTGCTATCAACTAGAGTGTTTTCCTAGAAGTTATCTGTACTTTCTGATATTTAACTTTAGTTTATGCACCTATACCAAAGTGATACTTTATTTGTAAAGAGTCGCAGTCCCCCAGTCTCAGTCATTTTTATTTGTCTTTTTAATACATATGATAGATTATACATCTTAAAATTCCCTGTTTAAGAGAAAATTCGTAATAAAAATCAAGAAACAACAGAATCCAGGGCTTGTCTAGTCTTAAGCTTGCATGTTTTGATTAAAGAATGTCTTAGTGACTTAGGTTATGGCCTTTAGGTAGGGAAATTTACTTAATATGGCCAATTCTGTTTATTATTTCAGAAAATTCTCAATGATTTCATACCATGTGCCAGATACTATGTGAGTATGGAAATAAAAACAAAACAACACAACAAAAATAGTTATTATGTTCAAAGAGCCCAAGGGTTGGTTAGTGTTTATAGAAAACTAATAAATTAGCAATTTCAACAGTGTGGTCCCTGCTCTCACAGAGAAGATCAAGGATGTGTTGGAGCTTGATCATTTGCGAAGAGGAGATGGAATCTTTCCTAGAGGTGATTTTATCCATGTAGGAAGCTGAAGGGGTGGTGCCATAATCTTATTGCTTGTATTCACCCAAATTAATACACTAAAATCTGACCCTCATGTAGATGCTATAAGAAGATAGGTTTGAAGGGTAAGATTGGGTCCTAAAAGTGGACACCCTTTAATACATCATGTGTGCTATCAAACATTTTTAAGTAAAACATTTTTAAAAGGCTTCACTAAAAGAAAGTATGCATTGTTAAGTCATTTGAGCTTATTCATCACAGTTACTTCACAATCACATGGGAGTTGAAGGTCTTGGCACTAGTGATATTCAACAATTGAACATAATAAAACTTGAGAGCTTTTATTTTCTTTTTCTATAGCACATTTATTTAAAGAACATTTCAGGAGTTTTTATCATAAAACGGCTCCTATGCTGGGTGTGGTGGTACACACCTATAATTCCAGAATTTAGGAGGTTGAAGTACTTGAGTCCAGTACTAGTCTGTGCTACATAGTAAGACCCTATTTCTCAATATTAAAAGCAACAAGAACAAAATCGCTAAAAATCCCACAGGCTTCTTGGTTTGGTGTCTTCTCAGCCTCTTCTCATTCCCAGTTTTATTAGGCTTGTTGAGTCTATGCTATGCTGGAGTAATGTGTAGCCTGACCCTTAGTTCATTCTGCAGGTGGTTGTGGGTGACTGGTAGTGTGGTGGTAGACTTGTTGACTATCATCACTCAAGTTTTCATGTTAATGGGGAAGAGATTTGAGAGTTGCTGGCCAAATAACTAAAGGAAAGAGAAAGGTCTAGAAATTGATGGCTATGAGACTATTCTCAGTGCTTTATCACAGAGTTGTTTTCAGTTGAGTATAAGGATGCCATAAAAAAAGCTTATTGTGTACCCTGAAGAAGAGATCAAAGATATTTTACAAACATTATCAATTACTATCATGCCAATGAAGTACCCATCAAAACCAGTGGGGAACCAGATCATGCCATCACTAGAGAGTTGAAGATTTTACTACCCACAGGGTTAATGGCTGTTCCATACATTTTGGAGAGAAAAGGAAAATAAAACTGATGCTTTTCAGGTTAAGAGGCATAAAATAGAGCCTTCCCACCTGCCTGGGCTTCTCTGAGGTCTCTGTCATCACATGTTGTCTTCTTCTTCTTATACAGTCATGAGGACAGATCAATTTAAAATTTGATAACTGTCTACTTCAAGGATACTTCTTGTTGAATTGCCTAGGGTATTCACCTCTCCCACACTCCCAATTTTTCAACATAATTAGAGAAAGCGATGACTACGAACAGCAGGGCAAAGGCTATACAGAGGGAGATATGAATTTTCTATTCTTTTGACTCCAGCTTTTCTCTGATGGAACTATGTAATTAGTTGCATTCACTGGTCTGCCAACCCCTCTCTGTGGCCTACACAGGGTGGCTCTGGAATCTGTAGAATAAAGCAAAGCTGTGGCCTTGTGATTTCTGACCAGTTTCGCTTGAACAATGTCTTCTAGCCAGCACAGCTGAAGATGACCTTGAAGTGGAAGATCTCAGGGGCTATGCAAACACTCAGGTTTACACTGTGATTTCCATTCTACCACATACCAGCTGCATGTATAGTCTGGGAAAACAAATCAGCTTCTAGTACCTCAGTTCCCTCATCTTGTCAAAGGTAACTAGCAATGCACCTACATCTTAGGTCTTCTGTGACAATATGATACTTGTCAAAAGAAAATGGCTGGGTAAAATAATCGGCTTTTTACTGTAGGTCACAAATAGGCAGAAAAATGGGTTTCCAGAGATCTGATGACCTTTGGGTAAACCTAGAATTCTTCCTGGAAAATCATGCTTGGTCATACAGAAGCTGTATGTTCTATCATTAGTTGCCCTGGACAGAGATTACGTGTTCCATGTTAGTGATAGTTAATTTCATCCTTTGGAGATGGAGGTATGAAGCTATAAATTCAAGGCAAATCAGTGTTGAGACCATGAAAACCTCTGAACAACCACAACAATGCTGTTGATGGGGGTTTGAGGGTCCTAGTAATGTTAGAATAAGTGCATAAAGGTGGGCTGGGGTGATGCCTCCGTTGGAAAAGTTGCCTGAGACACAGACATGAGGATCCAAGTTCAGATCTCCTGGATACACCTGCAAAGCTTACCCTGAGCCTGTGCATGTAACAGGAGCATTGGGGCAGGAAAAAGACTGGTCTGTGACGCTCACTGGCCAGCCAGCCTAGCAAAAATGATGAGTTTCAGGTTCATTGAGAGAGGCTGTCTCAAGGACAATGGTGGAGAATGACTGAGAAAAGATGCCCAATATTGACCCTCGTCTCCAGATACATAAGCACTCATAGGGGACATACACCCGCCAACACACCCACACTGAGAACACACACACACACACACACACACACATACTATAGACACATTAAAAAATTAACTCGAAAAGGTGGCGCATGCCTTTAATCCTAGCACTTGGGAGGCAGAGTCAGGCAGATTTTTGTGAGTTCAAGGCCAGCCTGGTCTACAGAGTGAGTTCCAGGACAGCTGGGGCTACAGGGAGACCCTATCTCGAAAAGACCAAAAAAAAAAAAAAAAAGAAAAGGCATCTGGTATCATGCAGGAAGGAGTGGTAGGGCCTGTGGTTAAATGTACAGGTTTTCTAAGGCCTCTATGCACAGCTCTTTGTTTCTTTTAAACACAAAGCAGAGTAAATACAAGTCATACTTTCAAGATCAAGAACTGACCTGTCCTTCAAGATCAAGAACTGACCTATCCTTTAAGACCAAGAACTGACCTATCCTTCAAGACCAAGAACTGACCTGTCCTTCAAGACCAAGAACTGATCTGTCCTTTAAGACCAAGAACTGACCTATCCTTCAAGACCAAGAACTGACCTGTCCTTTAAGATCACGAACTGACCTATCCTTCAAGACCAAGAACTGACCTATCCTTCAAGACCAAGAACTGACCTATCCTTCAAGACCAAGAACTGACCTGTCCTTCAAGATCACGAACTGACCTATCCTTCAAGACCAAGAACTGACCTATCCTTCAAGACCAAGAACTGACCTATCCTTCAAGACCAAGAACTGACCTATCTTTCAAGACCAAGAACTGACCTATCCTTCAAGACCAAGAACTGACCTATCCTTCAAGCTGATCTTTTGTATCCTGAGCCGCGATAATTTCAGTTTTTCCCTGCACTACATTCTGTGGTTTTCTGAAGCAACTTCTTCAATTCTATTACAGGTGCTGGTGGGCCGAATGGACACTAATGTGCTTTGGGGACATCACTGCCTGTCCAGTTTGGCTTCCATCATCCTTGTTAATGGCTAATTATTTTACAGGCTGATTAAAATGGTCTGCATATCATTCCAGATGACTCTGCTGCTGCATTTATCACTGTCGTCTTTCTCTCCAATAACTGAGTTTGAACTCATGATAATCAATATTTATTCCCAATCCTGGACACCAGGTCAAATGGCTGAACTGCTGTTTTTTCACTTATATCCAGGGCATGAGGTCTTAACAGATCCTGAAATGAATTAGCCTTGGTGGGGTCTTTCTGACCCATGGCTCCAGGAACTCATCAGTGGGATGCCTGTCATTCCCTCCCTGGCTCTGATTTCTCACAGGCTTCCTGATGACAATTACGGGGATGAAAATCACTCATGGGCTGGAGAGATAGCCTAACGGTTAGGAGCGCCGACGCTCTTGCAGAGGACCCGGGTTCGATCCCCAGCACCCACATGGCGGCCGAGAGCTGTCTGAAACTCCAATTCCAGGAGAACTCCAGTTCCAGGGGAATCCGACACCCTCTTCTGACCGCCAGACTTGCATGCAGACAGTACATTCATACACATACAGAAATAAATAAAATTAATAAAAAAATTAAAAAAAAAAAAGAAAATCACTCATAATCACAATCACACCTGCCCTCCTTATTGGCTCACAGGTAATTTTCTTCCCTCCACTCTTCTGTCTCACAGCCGATCCGGGTGTTACTTTTCCAAATTTCAATTATAGACATTCAATCTGACAGCTTCCCTGCACATTAACCTGCCCTATTTTATGATATTGATCCCACATGTTTGGGTGAAACTGAAAAAGATCCATCATGTGGCCAGACATCCATATGTTTGGTAGCAACCAGATGTGTGATGCCCATGTGTATGGTTTGGCTGTGTCTGCAATGCTCTAAGTTTTGAGGTGGTATTGAATATGAACAGAAATTTTCTACTGCTTCTCTCCCATCCTGTCTTGAGGACCCATTACTGTCTCTACTAACAGAAAAGTCTGCTCACACCCTAGATCCCTCCAGCTACTTCCAACTCATGGCAGAGGCTTGAAATTTCTACACCCTAGATCCTTCCATCTACTCCCAAGGTGTGGCAGAGGCTTGAAATTTCTACACCCTAGATCCTTCCAGCTACTCTCAATGTGTGGTAGAGGCTTGAAATTTCTACACCCTAGATCCTTTCAGCTGCTCCCAAGGTGTGGCAAAGGCTTGAAATTTCTGCATTATTTCTTTCTTTCTAACCATTTTCTGGAATAAACTGAAATGATTATCTCCAACAATATAACTTGTGCTACCACATGTTTTAGAAACCAGAAGCAACTACTGTCAATTATACAGGAAGCAACAACACTTTTCCTATCACAACATATCAACTACCACTGCCGATTCTCAAATTTCTACAGTTTTTAGGGATTTATCCAGTGGCTATAGAGTGTGTACTGTTTAATTTGAAAATGTAAGATGTTGGCTTTTTGAATGGCCTATGTGGAATTGAAAACAATTCTAACTGATTACAAATGAAAATGAATAATAATCACTATATCCAAGCCACTTTGTTGCATAATTTTTAACCTGACCCTACTATAAGAACAACCTATGAGGGCTGGAGAGATGGCCTAGTGGTTAAGAGTGCCTACTGCTCTTGCAGAGGATTTGGGTTTGATCCCCAGCACCTACATGGTGGCTGAAAAACCATCTTAAACTCCAGTTCCAGGGGGATCAGACTCCCTCTTCTGACCTCCGTGGCATTGCATGACACAAATGCACAAAATGCAGACAGTACATTCATACATATATGAAAATAAATAAAATTTATAAAAAAAAGAACAACCTATGATTTATACACAATTCTCCCCATTTTGTGGAAATGATCACTCAGTTATTTATTTTTATCTTCATTCTTTTTTGATGTATATGTTCAAATGTCTTCATATGTGTGGGTGTGCATATACATATGTGTACACATACATGTAGAATATAAAGATCACCATCAATATCTTCCTCAATCACTCTCCAAATTTTTAAATTTTTTTTTGAGTCAGGGTCCATCATTCAACCTGGTGCTCACTGATTCAGCTAGATGGGATGGCCAGCAAGACTCAGGGAACATCCTCTGTGTCTTCCTATCTCTGGGACCACCTTGACCTATTTATTACCCCTGGTTTGTTTTCTAACATGGGTTCTGAAGATCTAATTCAGATCCTTATGATTCCACAGCAAACATTTTCCAAAAGGAACTGTCTCCTGGCTCATTTATTTTAATTCTTTCCATGTCTATGTCTCTCAAAATTTTTTTCTTAAATTTAATTCTTATTTCTTAATTTTCTCCAATTAAAACACCATTTTTGTTGGTGTTTGTTGGTTTCTTTTTTGGCCTTTTTGAGACAGGGTTTCCTTTTAGTCTTAGCTGGCTTGGAGCTCACTATGTAGACCAGACTGGCCTTGAACTCAAAGAGATCCACCTGCCTCTGCCTCCCAAGTGCTGGGATTAAAGGTGTGAACCACCATGCCTGGCAAAATATTACAGTACATAATATAGGCTATATACTACTTGGCTTTATATATAGACGAGATCAAGGGATTAAATTCCTATTTATTCTTCAAATATTTCTGTACTTATTATTCTCATAAACACCCCTTTTTCATGTGGAAATTTTCCCCTTTGAGGGTTTCATTTCTCTTCTGCTAGTGGGGCAGAGCAGATGGCTGGCCTTCTGAATCCACTTCCCTCCCATTAGCTGTGTGACATCAGTCAACGTACTCTTTGTATTTACTCAACTGTAAACTGAGTGCAAGATTGCCTCCCCTCCCAACATAAGAGATAGGTGGAAGTAGATTATGGAGTTAAAACACCCACCACATAGCACGTGTTCAGTAATTACTGCTGCTTTCCTAGGCACCACCCCTTGTGTTCAAGTCTGGGCCCACCAGCCATCTGTTCCATTGTACAGGTATCTTTTTTCAGTTCCTTCTGCTCCAGTTAGGAACAGCTTAGCAAAGTGTTTGATGGCGTGTCTTGCCCTCATTTCATGTTTATTCTTAAAATTATATTTTTCTGATTATTACATTCTGAATTTGATGCTTGAGACATAGTAAGTAGCCTATGAGATTTGACTGAATGATCAAAAAATAAATTCAAGAGCTCTCCTGTATATGTATTTAATCCCTGTAACAATTTGTGATGTGGGGGCAATTATCTCCTTTTAAGAAATAAGGAAACTAAAGCCAAGGCTAGCAATGGAAACTCCCTTGATAACAAAACTAATGGTTTCCAGAGCTCTGGCTTTAGCTGAACTTCCTGTCTGATTTCAAATCTCCCAGTATTCCTCATACATAAACACACATCTGTTCATTACAACTGTACCCAACTCCTTCTGTCTTCATTTAGAATTTTGGTATTTTATCATAGATTTTGTGTTAATTTAAGTTTTAAGAAATATTGCATTAAATATTATCTATCTGGATTATTGAGTTGCTTTATTTTATTTTGTTTTATTTGCACTTCCTTATATTTGGGACTTGTGAGTTTCTCTTTTATTTCTACTGGCCGTGACCCTTACTCCATTTCTCTTGCAGTTATCAAGCATCATGCCTGTATATGTTTTCATTCTCTTAGTCAAAATTCAGAAAGGACAAGCAAATCCATGTTTTCATGGCCTGTTGGTTTCCTTGTAACCTGGTTATGAATAAATCCTCACTGTGATGGAGCCTGGGGCAGGTCAGAAGCCCACACTCGAATATTAATGAGTGGGAAGTGGATGATTTTATGATTCCTGACCTTTCTGCTTTGATCCATTGGGGAGTATAGATTGGTTAGTAGTTAGCACAACTGGGCAAAAGCTGTCTAAATGGAAAATTGATCCTGGTAAGTGCACACATGGTGGTTCTGCCCATTAATGCTTCCCATTTTAGCATTTTGAACCTTTGCTCTGAGTTATCTCAAGTTTGTACCCTGGTGTGCTGAGCCAAAGGTTCAGGAGACTTGGCATGAGCTGACAGAATTGTCATTTCTTTACATGTTAATTAAAAGGATAAGTAAAAATAAATGGTATCAAACCCAGGAGATGAACAATAGGCTTTGAGAAGCAGCCCCTGGGGCTTCCCTGCCTCCAGGTCAATTGGCCTTTATCATCAGATACTGCTGAGGACCACTGCAGTTCCCATTGCCTTCCATCAGAAGCCCAGACTTGGTCTGATTGGCTCCACCCTCTCTGTAAAGGGCCCTTTAGTCAGAATAGCTTTATGTAAAATAGAAGATGGACTTGAATTCTTGACCAAAGCATAATTTTGTTTCTTTCATTACTTTTCAAGGATTTAATTTTCTCTTTTTGTAGAGTTAATGATGTAGAATTGGGCAAGGGGTGGTGATTGAAGACCACCCCTGAAATTCCATGGTATTCTTACTACCTGCTTCACTTCATCTTTGCCTTCATGTCTTCCTTGTCACAAAATAAAGGGAGCACACACGTGTTTCATTTCAAGTCCTAAATCCAATTATTTATTAGTATCTGTTTAGGATTCTCTCCTGAGGAATTTATGAAGTGTACCTGACCCTAGGAGGTCAGGCTCATGTTGTTAATTTTTATGGAATAGAGTGATATTGAAGATCGGAGGCCCAGTGGTTCCTCGCACATATTGTAATTGCCCTCTTTGTACTAGGTTGGAAGCTCATGGTTATAGGGCTCTATTCCTTCACCTGTTTGCTCACACCACCTAGTTTAGGGCCTTTAGAATAAGAGGCATTCGGCACATGCTGAAGGATCCAGCAAAGAAAGAAAAGAATGCTATTCATGCAGCTCTAAGGCTCCCTGGGGCTCAAGGACCCGCATTTGTTAGGAAACACTCTTTGCATTACTATTGTTCTCATTAACATTCAAGTAAAAGTTTGGTGAATGGACAGATTCTATAGACAAAAGGGTACAAGCAAGGAGTAGTAACATGGTTTCTGAAGTCAAATTACTTGTTTAAATTAAAACCTGTTGTTCGCTAATGTTACCCTTCCCTTGGGCAGATTCCTTCATTTTAGTAAGCCACAATTTCCTCATCTTTAGGATGCAGATAATAACAGTGCCTGACCCCTCAATAGAGAAAAAAAAAAAAAAAGCAATGTGGGGGTCGATGGCAGGAGACCTGACACATAGCAAGTACTCAGTACATATTAGTTATAATCATAATTATTAATGTCTGACTATAAAAACATATTACCCTCTCTGCTGGACCCAAGTGTATTTCATGCTTTCAAAGGACTTTAAAATTCAAGTCCCCTTTTGAGGAAGAAAAGCCACATACTTCCTTTCTTTTTTGGGAAGGGATAAAATATTTGGGGCTTAGGAGGGGGTCCCAGAGAAATAAGAGTCAAGGTCCCAGAGACTCCTGATCATCCTCTTGTAGTTCCTAAAGCCCTTCACCCCTATGTTTTGCAGATCTGTGGACATTTACTCCTTTCAACCAAGTGAAATGTGAAAGGCAATAAATGATCCATTTACTCTTTTACCCAGGCTAGACTGTGTTCTGAAAATTATTATAATTGTTATTATACGATTTAATTATATACTTATTTAGCCGGGTGTGGTGGTGCACACCTTTAATCCTAGCACCTGGGAGGCAGAGGCAGATGGATCTTTGTGAGTTCAAGGCCAGCCTGGTCTACAGAATGAGTTCCAGGACAGCTGGGGCTAAAGGGAGACTCTGTCTTGAAAAAGACAAAAAAAAAAAAAATGATATACTTATTATAATTGTTCTCATACACTTTTGTGCAGATCAAGTATTTAAAGCATACTCCTCCCCACACACACCAAAAATAAAACCCACCAGAGACACTGGATCATTTTGAATCCCTTTTTCAACATGTAATTATCTGTAAGTATCCTAGGGGGCACACATGGCAGAAAGAATGAGCTGTATGAAGGGGGCTGTGGGAAGGTGCTCTTACTCATGCTTAAGTGTGTCTTATATCAGAAGGAAAATATTATGAACTAGGTCTGAAAGCTGGTATGCTGAAATGCCAGCAGAGATTCTGAAGGTCGTGGATGATCAGTGTGTTGCTTCCTTCTTTCACCTAGTCATTTACAAGTATTGGTAACCCTTGTTTATTGTACTAAGTACAGTAAATTAGATCTGGAATAGGCTAGAATCAGATTTTAAACAAATATGGATATTTCAACTTAAATCACTTAATATATAATTGAACTTTTAGGACTGTCAAATGGATCTTCAAGTTTACATATTTTCCTGTGTCTATGCAAGTTGCATTCTGTGTAAAGACTTCGAAGTTAAAATAAATGAAAAAATTCTATCACATAAAAAAGAAATTATATATTTAGAACCTTCACTCTCAAGAAGAAGGAAAGGATGGGCTAGAAAAAGGAACTAGACAGAGCAGCTGGACACAAAACTCCTCAGAAGCAGAGACAGAATGGCAGACTTTCTGCCATTACTCCCACCAGGCTCTGAGTACATGGCTCTGAGCTCACACAGCTAAGATAATTTGGTTCATACTTCAAAGTCTCTGGCTGGATTTCCTTTTCTGATGTCTAAGTTCACAAGAAGCCTGAAGAATGCCCCAGTCTTGCCTTGCCACAACCTGGTTAGTGGGACCAATTAAGCTTATGTTCCTGAGAGTGACAGAAGGTGCTGTTTGCCTTGTGTAAGGACCCATCACTTTTTCTGCTTAGAAATTATGTCAATATATTGACAGATATAATCAGGAAAACCTACTTTAGTGTTAATGGGGCCACAACATACTTTGTGCTTGAAAATTAGGCTGTAACCGCAGTTGGTGAGGCTGAGGGGTGAGCACTGAGGCTGTGATGTGATTCTTCTGTTTGTGTACAGTGTGAGAATTGGAGGCAGGTAAAGGCCAGGATCAAATCTGTGTTCTATGTGTTCTTCATTGGGTAATAGGTGGATAGATGCTTAAAGTTTTTGAGCTTCAGCTTCCTTAACTTTACATATATAATCTTATTGACCATTATTATGCCTCAAAAAGATAAAGGACATATAGAGAGTTCCTGGAGTATTTACTGACACTGAGTAGGTATTTAAGTGTCATAGATATAATAATTATGAGACTCATGATTGCCATCATCATCCTCACCACCACCCTGACCATTAAAAACATAGGGCATAAACTAATATTCCTATATGTCCCTTTGGAATATCAGCCTGGATTTCAGAAATGATCCTCTTTCTCAAGTTTAAATATTTGCTCATCCTAGAGGCAAAGGAGAGCTTGCTTTAGAGATTAGCATGTGATCCAATTTTAAATTTCCCATGTTGGAAATAAGGATTCTAAATAATGACCCTGAGATTTGACTATCAACATTCCCTGGAGAAGGAGTAGCCAAATGGCATTCTCTATTGCTTTCAGCAAATCCAATTAAGGGAAAGCTCAGTCCACAATGAATCATGGGAGGGAAAATAGCACTGACTAGGAATAAAGAGAGCTATGATCTAGTCAAAATAATACTCATAATTAATATTCCCACTACCCAGTGCAGTTTAAAACACATTTCATAATAACAACCCTTGCAACAACCCTACGGGTGGGCTTGTGTTATTACTGTTTTTCCCAGAATCCAGTGCCTCACTGAGCCCTGTTGCCTATATGTCTTCATTACATCTAGATTTCACCCTTCCTCTGCAGAACCACAAGTCCAGTCCTGGATCTGCTCCATGGCCTCTTAGCTAGTGTGTTTCCAAACTTGCCTCTTCATGAGTCTTTCCTCAGTTTCCCACACTTCATTCACTATGCCACCCCTCTTCCTCTTTTGTCACAACTCCGATTATCCCATGTCCCTGAATAAAGCTTGTCAAATTGTACACCTCTAAGTTAACACAATAGACCTTCCCTCCCTTCTTCTCTTCCTTCTTTGCAGTGTCCTTTTGTGGGGGAAGCTTCTGACTCCCAAATCTCAGGGTTACAGGTTAAAGTCGTGGTAAGCATAGCGGCTTTGGTGGAGGTTTGGGGGAACACAACAGCCTTTCCCTCTTCCCTAATCCATGTAGTCTGTGGAGCACAGTTTGAAATGTCAATAGCCAGTAGAATAAATTCCAAGCATTCTTTTTTTTTTTTTTTTTTTTTTTTCTTTTCAAGACAGGTCTCTCTGGTAGCCCCAGCTGTCCTGGTGCTGGACTGCTCTGTAGACCAGGCTGGACTTGAACTCACAAAGAGCATTTTTACCTGGGCAAAAAGTTCACCCTTAACTCTCCAGCATCCACAATTGTAGGGAAATCAGCTTTGAATTGGAGGCTAGCTTTCCAACTGGCATGCCTTAGAACACGGCATGGCCCAGGAGTCTGGCTCCGCCCCAAGAGGAGCAAGCAGACATGGCCTGGGTGTGTGATGCTCAGGTTGGTGCCAAGGTGTTGCAGTGCGGAGTTGGGGGGCTCCTGATTGATCCTGGGAACTGACATAATTTGGTTTAAATAAGCAAGCTGTGGCAACAAGGAAATTTGAATTTCCACAGTAACATCATCCATGGAGTTCCCGGCCGACATTTTTTATTAATTATTGTGCGATACAGCTAAGGTAGGCCTGAATTTCGTTTACCGTGGTTCCAGTGGGTTGGAAAGGTTCCCTTGGACCACCAACTTGGGAGCTGTGTTGTGAGTGAAATTCCTGTCCCGGCTCTGGCAGGTGGGAAGTCACAGCAAAGAGTGGAACACGTGTCTCGTGGGTCTGCAAGTTGGAAATTATCACTTAGGCTTGGGCTACGGAAATAGCCAGCTGGTCTCTGCACCGAGGGGCTATGCTCCCACAGTGTCCACAAAGCGAGCAGTGTGTCCCCAATCCCACTTAGCAGGGCCGCGTGGTCATGTTCAGGCATAAAAAGAAAAACTTCCTACACCACGATGTAGAATTAACCCATGTTACAAAGCCTGGCTACAAAAGGTGGCCTCCTGTTGTTACAGAGATGACCTGATATTTTGGGGGAGAGAAGCAGGGAAGTTAAATGGAGATTGGTCAACATACCTGCCTTCTAACCTTCTGTTAGGACCAAATGGAACCTTGTCTTTTTAACTGAATAAAATATGAATGTTCGCACTTCAGACTTTTGTACAGGTTGAATTGTATATTTTTATTTTTCTATACAGTAACTATAACACAACTTTGTTCCTTGTGTAATCTCTCTGACTTCTTACCTGTCCCTCAGGCTATCTGTTTTATATTGTAACAAACAGGGTTTACAGATCTTTATGCTTGAACCTGATACTGCAAATCACCAGATGCTGGCCCTGCATTTTATGTCTGCTCCTTCTGTTGCGATTTTAGGAAACAGAAAGAGGTCTCACTTTCTCTGGGTCACTATTTCAGTGGCTATCACACAGTACGTGCTCAAAAAATTATTTGCTGAACTAAATTTGGACTTTACTTCACAAAGAACTGTGCAGATAGCTGACAGGCACTGTGTCAACGATATGGCTGGTCATGACCTACAGGATGTGACTCTCTGCTTTACAGAAGATCTGAGCTGACAAATGATTCTTCCCAAGGCGCAGCCCCTGCAGTCGAAGACCTATACCTTTTCTCACCAATAAAATACATTGACTGCATCCTGGGCTTCAGATACATTTTGGACTGGAAAGGAATATAATGTCTATGATGGGAAGAAGAAGAGAGAAAAAGAGAAGTAGCACATGGAGCGCACAGGACTTTCTGGCATCCACAAGGCATGCCTTTACTGATCTGAAATTTGACCAAGAAAATGAATGCATAAGAGCTGGAATAGATATGTGGACAATCACCATAGAAATAGCATGGCTCCTAGGATAGGTCAAGTCTTGAGTGCAGGCAAATCAGAATTTTATCACAATATTAAGGGAAGTGATATTTTATATATAATATATATATATATAGGAGGAGAGAAGAGAGAGGAAGAGAGAGAGGAGAAAAGGGACAAGAGTTAGAGAATGCCGGAGTAGAGAGAGAAGGCAGAGAGGTCTGTTTGCCATAGAAAGTATAAAGAGAAAGAAAACTGACAGTGTGATACAGTGAGCCCCAAGGACAGATATACTGAAGCCAGAAAGTATGAGTTTTCTAGGCACTAGGAAAGCATGCTCTCTTTGGGGACAGAAGAGCTTCTTCAGACTTAATCTCGGCTCTAATGAAAATATTCTATGGCCATCTTGATTTCTCCATTTGGTTTCTTTTTTCTTCTTTTTTATTCATGTACTTAACATACATGTGTGAATTTTTTTTTATTAAGAAACATACTCTGGGGTCAAACGCAATCAAGTTCTTATCCCAGCATTACCGCTAACTGAAAATGGAGCTCTAAGTGTGTGACATTGGTGGCTGCCACAGGCACCTGCCTTCCAGCTGCCTCACAGCTTTTCCAGAGAACTGAGCCCAGCTCTGCCTGCATGTACACAGCAGGACAGAAAGGCTGGAGAATAATGCCCCTGAAACACAGATTCAGCAGACCCCAAGTGTCCTGTGTCTCTGAGGAGCTAGCTCTCTGGTCAGTATTCCCCGCAGAGGCCTTGGACATAAGAGCCCCACTGGGACCAAGTTCTTGTTCACCACAGCAGGATCTGGCTGGAAAAGGCACTTTGCTGGACATTTTTGCTTTCTTGGCTTGCTTCCCCAATACTACACAATGCCTCCTGGGATCATCTTTCTAAAGACCTACTTATATTCAAATCCTCTTTCCAGAGCCTGATTTGCAGGGCTTGGGTGGGACATAGACTACAGGGCTGACTTAATTTCTGTGGTCATTTCCTTCTCTGAATACAAAATTATAAGTTATAAAAATTATATAAGCCAATACATGCAAACTGCTTAGCATAGTACTTGGCACACTGGAATTCTTAAACACCTGTTAGCTAGGAATTGCACTAACTTTGGAAAGAGATAAACAGGGGCTGGACAGTGCAGATGTTTGCTATGGATAAGACAGTGAATAGCATATTTTCAGTCTCCATGTATGTGGGAGAGTTTATATTCTCATGGGAATATATTAACTATAAATTGTAATGGGATATTGTGAGATATGTGGCATTCCAGGAGCATAACATTGAAGTTACCTTACTTGGAGATCTCAGAGAATCCTTCACAAAAATCTAATGTTTAAGATTTGATAGGCATTTGCCAGGCAAAGTGTGTGTGTAGAAGTAGGTATGCATGTGTGTATGTGTGTGTGTGTGTGTGTGTATGTGTGTGTGTGTTCACATAGGTACATAAAAATAGCACTTGATGGAGAGAGTTTCCATGTTGAAAGACTGATAAGTATGAGAAAGAAAAGTGGAAGGAAGTTCAAATTTCAGAAGTCTAGAGAGGAAGAGGCAGATATAGATATAGGAAGAGCAGAGAGGAGAAGAGAGAGAGAAGAGTGTCTGATTGTCTTAAAGAAAAAGAATGAGAGCATCCTTTAGAGTCTATATAAATTCGATTATGATTTCAGTGTCTTTTATTTTATTTTTTGTTTGTTTGTTTGTTTGGTTTAGTTGTAGTTTTTGATACTGGGAAATCAGACAGATGTCCAATAAGCTGTCATAACACGGTCATTTGGTCACTTGAAAGAATACTCTTACTTCTAAAGTGAATCCATTGATAGATATTCTTGCTTCATTTCAATTTTAATCTTACGCATTTGGCTACCCTTAGGCAAGTCTCCACTTATGTAATTTGGGCTACTAAGGACACAGAGTTTATGGAGTTGTAAGGCTGAGCCTTGAGGCAGGATCTGGTGTCAGGATACAGACCCACCCCCTATGAGTCATCTAGATGAACATTCTTTTGTGGAAGGGTCCTCTTGATACGGTGTACTGATTTGACATCAGCACCCGACATCTACCTTGCCCTCAATTCCAGATTTTATAACTGTCTTCTTTTATGCCAGCAAAGGTACACTCTCAGCAATTTACACAGCTGAGACCATCGCTGAAAGCCTGAGCAATCTTTCCCACTCCAGGACTGGCCTAGAGAAGCTATAAATCTGTGTTAGAGGTGAATTAAATATTATATAGAACAGCTCTTTGAACTCAAAAGGGAAAGTATTCAATAATTGCATGTTATTACTGTTGCTTCTGGCTATAGACATAGGGACATCTGAGACCCTTTACTTTTAAATGTTTTCTTTCCTTTTTTAGAGTTTATAATGAAATTCCTTAGCTTTCAGTCACATCTTGGTGGTCATCTCAGCTTTAAAGTTGAGTGACTTCAAGAGCTAATGATCATTGGTACCACCATCACTCAGACATCATCAAGAAGACTTATGTTTTATTCTTAATTGGGTGATATAGATTATTTTCTCTTCAGTATTACTGGAAAGGGGTATAAGTGGATTTTCCAGAATGTGCAATAAAAATAAAATTTGATTGATTGATTCAATAGCCATGGTTAGGAGGCATCTCATGTGCAGCCGTGGGGCGGAAATGCATGGCATTCTACAGGTGGAGGCTGCCTGAGGGAGGGCCTTCAGGCTAGAGGCTGCTGCTAGCAGAACATCTCACTCAGATGTTCCAGTCAAGCGTCAAGACTTGTTTTTCTTACCGGCTTCTTCTAGTGAATGAAAAGTATAATCATTAGTGTATTGATAGCAAATTATATTAATAGAGTGACCTGCTAAACAGGCCACTGATCATTTTTCATATTCTTTTCACAGAAATCAGTGCCTGTTTGTGGGTGAGAGTCCAGAGATCCTGATCCACTGACTGTATTAGTGGTTCCTTGTGATTGGCAGGAGACTTTAATTACAAGTCATGGAACTGACATGTTTCTGTATATGCACATGATTCTTCAGAAAATATTATTCAGTGTTTTGTAAGATGTCCATGAGTCCCTAAGACCCAAAAGCCATCACATGGACAGATGACGCTAGAAGCTACATTTTGGTTTTGATATTGGGTGACGCTAAACTGACTGCCTTGAGATGCCATTTTCTCCCCTGAAGAATTTACTTAGCACTTGGGACTAGATTTCAAAAGGTATTAAAGTTGGTTTAAAGAAGAGTTCAGCGTGAACACATCAGGGATGTTGAACTCCCATTCATCCCTCAGAGCTCATTTCTAATGTAATTTCTTTTTCTAGTCCCCCATATCTCTTTGCACCTAATATATATATATATATATATATATATCTATTCACTAATACATCGTGTCTCTGCTTTTCCTTGGATCAGGATCTCTGGACTCTCACCCACACAAAAGGTACAGTTTTCTGTTGAAAAGAATATGAAAAAATGAGGGGCTGGAGAGATGGCTCAGTGGTTAGAGCGGCCGACTGCTCTTGCAGCAGGGTCCAGGTCGATTCCCAGCCACCCACATAGTGGCTATAAGAAACCCATCTTTAACCTCCAGTTCCAGGAGACTCTGACCAAGCTCTCTTGACCTCTGCAGCATTGCACCACCCGGGTGCACAAACCTAATGAGAGCAGTAACCCACCATAAAAAAAATTGGGTTAATCTGGGCTAACTTTGTAGGCCTTAAGCATCCAAAAGGAAAGTCACCGATGACACAATAATCAGTAAGACCAGAGAAACTGTACTGCAGGCAAAGAACTTGAGATTTAGTAATTAAAGACTAAAAAAAGTAGAGGTACTGTTGTTTGGCCTGTCTCCATTTCTTTACTGGCAAGTGCACTTACTCTGTTGTTGTCCTGCTTTTGGCACTCCTCCCATAAAAAAAAAAAAGAAAAAACAAAAAAGTCATGAGACACAGCTTTTAACCTCCTATACTGGAATTGAGGGACTCATTCTCTCACAAGTATCCTCCAAACTTCAATGCCAGGATAGGACTTACTGAGACACAACCCGCTTATGTACTAAAACAGCTAAAGGGGGTTGTAGCCTCGCTTGAGACGTGTTAGGTACTGTTCATCGTTGGATCACCTGGGCTGTATTCATATGAGGTACAGTGCAGGGGGACCGAAGACAGGGTAGTGCTTACTGGACTTCATTTTGGGGAACTGGGAGGGAAAGACCCCAATTGTGGAGCAAAAGAGCCAGATTATGCTTGGGGTGCCACGGATGGAACCTTTGGGCCACTTCCTTAAGGAAAACATTGGACATTTTTAAGGAAAGTAAGAAAAAAACAACCTCCACTTCAAGTGATTATGTTTATGAATGATGTTTGTATGTATGTACGTGTATACTTATGTATATATAAAGCTATTATATATAGTTATTAACAAAATATATATATATAATAATATAAAGATATAAAGTTTATACTCTTTTACCTGCGTTGCCACTTTACAGTTAAAATGTGATCTCATAAATGCTCGGTTTCTGGAAATTAACCTATAGTTTTATTTTCAGAATTGTCATTTTATTTTACTGACATGCCTGTGAGTGTATTAATGCATTATTTTGCAATAATATAAAAATTAATGGGGAACAAAAAAGAGAGAAAAAATATTTTCAAGGAACTGACCGAAAAACAGTAGAAACTTGTGCGATCTGAAAGGGGTTAAAAACCTGAGAAAAATATGCAAAAGACTAGGAACTTAACAAGTGACAGACCTCATGAGCTCTGGCGGGAGCGGGGGGTTGTGTGTAGTGAAGGTGGAGGGATGGCGATGGATGGAATGAGACTAAATTTGATTAAGAAAATGTTGTATGATGATGCGCACTCCAATAAAATAATAACTTAAATAATAATAAAAAGTTAAAAAAAAAAAAACAAATGAAAAATGTAGAAATGGACCAGAGATCAGAGGTCGCTCTCTACTCTCTCTCTCTCTCTCTCTCTCTCTCTCTCTATATATATATATATATATATATATATATATATATATAATGTCAGCTTTCTGGTTAGACAAGAACAGTCTTTTGAACATTATCTTCCTGGACTACATTATTCAAGAGACTTTTCAGTGATTAGGGAAGTTTCTATGCATGGATAAGCAGTAACTGTTATCCTGTGGTAGGACTGAATGAGTAGGAGACCAAGGTCAGTGCAGAGTTCTGTGCTATATACATGACCATAAATTCCCAGCTGTAGCCACCCTGACAGAGTAGGCCAAATAGAGACAACTTCTAATTATCAACTGTGGGAAATGAAGGCTACTTCAGGAATAGTTGACTCCAGGGAATTACGGCATCAAGACCTTCTCACTATTTGCCATCTCTGCTTCTCTGGTTATGTTGGCTTGATGTACGTCCACTGTAGAGGGATTCTCCTTCCTGTCTGTCAATCACAATCACTCTCCTTAAGCATTCATTACTTTTTTTTCTACATAGGCAGATCAAATTTTCCTTGCTTCTTCCAAACTAAAGGAAAAACAGAGGGGGCAATTAATTTGAATAATGTCACAACTAGAAAGAAAGGGAGCTAGGAATCGAAACCTTTCAAAATGAGAGTATGGATGTGGAAAACTGGAATTTACTGTCATTTGTATTCTCACATAAGTAACCACCCCTTCTGAGTTTTTGTCTTCCCAACAGATAGAAGTGAGGAAAATGTCAGTTCTTTAAAGTGATATATACTTATATGATACATGTATACATGTACAAATAGATACATATATACAGGGTGGGTATGTACATATATAATCATACACAGAGTGAATTACATATTTATATATAATTTACACACATGCCATATGATATATTTGAACATTTTAGGCGCATGATGCATTGTAAATAAATACTAACATCAAGTATATAACAATGGAATATATTTCAGCTGTTAAAAATTATTAAATTTGCAGGTAAATGGTAACAATCATCTTGAGTGAGTTACCCAAGAACCATAAAGACAAACATCACATGTTCTCTCTCATAGCTGAATTCTTAGATGTGGATGCTTCAGTTGGAAAATCATGGAGGTCAGTAAACTTATAAATAGCCATGGGTGGGGCCTTCATGGGAGGGGAGGTGGAATGCAGTTATGAAAAAGGGGGGTAGGGGACAAATAGAGTAGGAAGAGTTAAATGGAGTAGAGAATGGGAGAATGAGGAAGGAATATGGGGAGGTATAACTAACATTAGATGCCTTTAGAAAAATCCATCTGGAAATCTACCACTATGGAAGCTTCTTAAAGTATACACACATGCATTACAAAGAGATATTAAAAGCATTAACCCTATAACAAGGGAGGCAATGCTCCTACTAGACATGATAGGCAATCAAACTAAAAGCACAATGTCAGGAATGAACTCTGTCTTTTAAAGCTGTTGACCAGGGGTCCCATAGACCCTTAAATAATCCTAGCCATTGCCATAGCTCTTGGTTACCCACCAGAACTTAATGGTAAGAGTCTATTAACGAAGACACTATGTACATGAGCTGTAGAATAAACAAGGAGAAATCAAGCTTGTACTGATTTCAAAACCTCATCTTTACAGTCTAGCTTTCATAGTGTGGGAAGGACCTATGCAGCTACTAGAAGAGAAAAAATAATCATCAATCCTTCTCAGCTGTGAACCCTGTAAACTACAGGAACAACTGGCTTGGCAAGAAATACCCATGGTGCAATAGTGGCATGAATATTATGAGAGTAGCCAATTACTTCTCATTAGATTTAAGGTCTGCTTCACCTTGATTCCTGCCTATAGATACGTGTAATACAACTGCCATTTTTTGAGATTCATGGGTCAAAAAACAAAAACCTAAAATAAAAAAAAGGGAGATACAGTTATATATTATACCTTTGGTCAAATTTTTCAATTTAAATCTTAAAACTAACTATGGGAAAAGATTTGCATGTTCCCACAGGTCAAAATGTCACCAACTTAATGGCTGAGAAAGTAAGGTCTGCTTCAAAAGATGGAGCTGATACAGGCCACTGATATCAGGCCTAGGAACAATGGCTAGATAGGGGAGAGCCTAATACTATTATTTTATTAAATAGATACAGTATTAAAATGATTCCTAATGGCTTTTTGTTTTACCCAATGACTTATTGTTATACCCCTAGATTGATGAATCTCTCAACTCTCACCAGGGAAACTGGTATAGCAGATGGTGATTAACACAGATACCCAACTAGCCAATGTGCTGAGAGCAAAAGCCTACAGATGGCTGATCCCTGAATGAGACACCCATATCAAACTTCTACCTCCCAAGTCTCAGGCATCATTGTGGTGGATGTCAACAGGAAATCAGAGTTTCTCAGATACCTGGTCGGTTACTCATATGAACCCACAGCAACTGTGCTAGCATGCAGAAATCCCAGCACAGATGTGGTGAGGAGGATAAGAAATGTCAAGCTTGCCTAAGGAACTATTGGAAACCCATGGATGTTGGGGTGAGGAGAGTCAGTCCTATGTAAGGATGATACTCTTGATGGTTGACCAGGCTTCTGAGGATGAAAACACTGAGGGGCATTTGGGAACACAAGTTTGACACTACAGGCAATCATATACAGATGTGTGTGTGTGTGAGTGTGTGTGTGTGTGTGTGTGTGTGTGTGTGTGTGTGTATGTGTGTGTGTAATAGAGTATTTGAAATTGGGTTGGGGAATAGCAGAGTGGGTACAGATGGGGGAGGGCATCTAAATATGATCAAAGTATACTGAATGAAATTTGCCCAAATTCAATTAAAAATCCAATGAAAAAGGAAAAGAAAAGCAGAGTATGGAGAAGGAATCATTTTAAACAGAAATATCACAGGGATTTTCACTAAGAAGCATTCATGTGGGTCAGACAACTGCAGTGTTAGATCAGCTCTGGAAGAGGATACAAGTGGTTTTGTGTGAGGGTCTTATCTGTGGTTTGTTAGAAAAAAATCCTATAAAATAAGGGTTTTGAGGGAAGTGGTAGGGAATAGGATTGGGAAGGAGCCAGTGGACAGGTCACCTGGGGGGTTGAGATCATGATGCAGCTGGGTGGATTCCTTTATCGCAATGAAAACTATGGCGGATCTGAGCCAAAATCTTGATCTTATACTCTGTGTGATGGACACACTTCAGGAAGTGACAGTGGAAACAGTCACCACTTTGAGAAAGATGCTGATGATGAGGAGACCTGGTGATGATGAGAATTGTTCAGATTTGGAAGTTATCCTGAAGGTGTGAGCTGAGAGAGTCTGATGATGGAAAATGGTGAAGAATAAAAGGTTTTAAGCCTTAAAGCTAGGGGCAGACATATAAAATGGGCTTTTAACAGGACTCAACATTTATTGAGCACATATTTCACACTCTGTTGAGCACTTCACATTTGCTATGCCATTTATTACCTGTCTCTTGCTTGGTATATTTTGGGTTTGTTTATTGTTTAGTTTCATCTTTTACATTTATAATATCAAATATAATATAAATGCTATGTCAATGCACTATTGAGGAGATGACAAGAAAACATCATACTTTCAGTTCAAAGGCAGCCCCCACACCTCCCCTCCGTGTCCCTGTCCCCAATTTCCTGATGTACCCTCACCCCATGAATACTCCATCCACAGTTCTGACTCATGTGCTCTGGTGCTTGTCTCACATGCTTTTCTTTTTAAAAATACTTTATTAATTATTTTTATTTTATCTGTGTAAGTATATTGCTTTCATGTACTTAAGTGGATCTGTATCATGCCATGCTCCTGGACGTTAGAGGAGGGCATTAGATTCCCTAGAACTGGAGTTACAGATGTGGTCCTTTACTACCATATGGGTGCTCTAAGCCAGCTGAGTCATCTCTCAGCCAACATGTTCTTCCTAAAATCTCTTTTCCCCCTATTTTTGACCCCTTCATAGTTTCTTGGGTTTGCTTTTTATTGACTTTTGACTCTGTATGTAGATCTTGATCCTGTTGTTTTTGTGTCCTCACTTCTTACTCTGGATTAAGCAGTTACAACTAGTGAACAATTGAACTTAAAAAAATTAGTCTCCTGAGTTCCCAAGGATCTTCCTTGTTCCCTTGTTTCTTTGCTCTCTCCTTCTGGTCTCAGCCTGGGTCTGGTCCCAGACCCTAGGGGCAGGAGATCAGCACCTCTGTTCCTGAACTTCTATTCTTTAGCATCATGCATTTAATGAGTCACAAGCAAAGTCATTTGCACTGCACATGAAAACTTATAAACCAAAGTTCTTTAATCAGGTCTCAAGTGGATGCTATGAAAACGATAGAAGTTATATTAAGTCCAGTTTTTAGAGAAAGACTCAGGCAAGTTCACTGAATGGCTCTAAACCTGAGCATGGGTAGAATAAAGTGCTTTCCACACCATGCTTGCTGTCAGAAGTTAGGGAAGAATTAGTACCCACGTATTTGTTAGCACCATCATCCTGGCATGGTTGGTTCACAAAAATAGCAGTCACCCAACATCCACAATAGTATAAATAGTCACTGTCTAAACTTATGAGACCAGTCTGCCTAGGCATAGAGCAGCGTTCACACCTTAAGGTCAAAGTGTTATTGTCTGACATCTTAGTGATTTTCATAGGAATATTCAAATTAATAAATAATATCTTTAATTGGGTTTAAAGTCATTTTCCTAATGAGGAGGGGCAGAAACAGGCTGTTGGGAGAATTAAGGGTTGCTCTTGACATTCCTTCCACAGCTCCCTATTTTGAAGACATATGTTGATTTGATGACAGATTTGTGGACTACTGGAGCCTGTCCTCTGCTGAATATGTCATCATAAGTGGAAGTAACACTTGGAAGGCTTTGTGCCTAGATCCATAAGAAACAGAAAGGTATGTACCATGTTTTTCCCTTGCCTTTCACATGCTAGCACAGCATTCCAGGCTGACTGTAGTTTTGTTCTTGACAAACTTGTAACTTGTAAAAATTATTGGAGTGGCTGAACCCTCAGTTTCACCATTTCTATAACTAATAGAGCAGGCTCAGTGATTTTTATGGTATTTCATGTTATTATTTTCAGGGACTATAGTTGTAATTAAAAAACATAATTTCAAAGATACTGCCATGAAAAATAAATTGGTGAACATGGGCCCAAATCATATCTCCTCCAATGAGTTCCCAAGTTAAGAAAAGAGAATTAAAAGAGCAAATGTTGCATAAATTCAATAATGCAAAGACATATGCAGTCACAGTTGGGCAGGGTGAAAACATCTTCCCCCTTAGCTTCTCATCTTCCCAATTTAATAAAAGATAATCAAATTTCAAAAGTTATATAAAGAACAAAATCAGAACAGACCAAGAACCACAAATCACAGATACGCCTTTAAGAATTACATGCCCAAAACATTAGATCCTGAGAGATCTAATAGTGATTTAATTGATACATTCAAGAAATACTACATAAATGTATTCATTACAATATGTTCTGGAAAGTGAAGAAGAGAAAATTATCCAATTTGTTCCATGAGGAAGTCTTGATTTTGATCCTTGAAGGTGATAAATTATGCAAAATTGAGAACAAAATAAAATAGAAAACAGTCTACACAATGAATTTGTGTTCAATAGTTCAACTTAAGTACAGTAAAAAACTTATAAACCTAATTTTACGTATAAAATAATCTAATAGTAATATACCCAGTTTCAATATAAGGCAATTGAATAATGCAATAGAAGTTTATCAGCATGCTAACAATAATAAAAAGCTGGCAATTCCATATCCCCTAAATACACTTGATAAAATTTAATAACATTTTCATTTTCCATGTGAAATAAAATAATCTTACCTTTATGTGATGAATATTCTTATTCTAAGCTCCCAACAAAATGACAGTAGCTACAGATCTCTAAGTTAGAGATAAAAGAAGTCTGTCTACTGTGCTCAGTATTGTTTAATATCAGTCAAGTAGGTATAGCTGGTTCAAGTCAGATAAAGAAATAAAGCAAGCAAATATGTACCTTATAGAAAAAAAGGACCATAGACCATCAGCCTCGTTTGCAGTTCTGAAGTCCAAATCATTTTGAAAGCAAAATGTTCTGCATCACTCATCTGATGTGAACTAATCTAACTCCATACAAAGCTACTTAGTGTGAATGTTTATACTGCTGCAGAACTATTAATATGCTTAATGATAGACTTCAGCACCAGATTCTGATGAGGTTGCTATGGAATATGTGAAATAGTCACCATATTAACTTTCTAAATTCTGCATTAAAGAAATGTGTAGACCTAAGGATTTTAGATGAACTCTTCTAAATCTCGATTATGAGCAGATGGCATGAGTTGAACATATGTATATACTAATATGTATATATGTATTAAGTTGTAAAACAAAGCAAGTGCTGATACTGTCCATGCATCTGCCGAAGCCCCACCCTGGTAAGTTACTTATGGACATAAGGTGATTTCTGCTCCCTTTGCTTCATTTGTACCTGCAACATATCTTTAA
This sequence comes from Rhizomys pruinosus, assembly GCA_009823505.1. Taxonomy (NCBI): domain Eukaryota; kingdom Metazoa; phylum Chordata; class Mammalia; order Rodentia; family Spalacidae; genus Rhizomys; species Rhizomys pruinosus. Next base: position 3,242,195 of record VZQC01004132.1, on the reverse strand, counting down.
AAAAAAAACAAACTGAGGCCAGGGGTGGTGGCACGTCTCTTTAATCCCAGCACCCTGGAAGGAGAGGCAGGCAGATCTCTGTGAGATCAAGGCCAGTCTGATCTACATAATGAGTTCCAGGCTAACTGATGCTACAGGAAGACTGTAAAAAAAAACAAAAATCAAAACAGCAAAAGCAAAAAAATAAACAACAACAAAAGTAAATAAGGGGTTATGAAGAGAGCTCAGTGGGTAAAACACTTATGATACAAATGTGAGGAGAAGAGTTCAGATGCTCAGCATGTGTCAATGCTGGGGGTGTGTGGCTGACTTCCTTTAATCCCAAGGCTAGGAACACAGATAGGATCCCCTGAGCAATTTGGCTAGATATACTGATCATCGGGGCAAGATCTGGGTTCAATTAAGACATCTTATCTCAATGAATAAGGTGAAGTACAATAGAGGAAGAATCCAAGCATCAGTTTCATGCCTACGTATACACACACACACACACACACACACACACGCACACACCACATTCATACACACATGTGAACATGTCTATATAGGTATGCACACCCATCCAGATGTGTGACCCTGTATACACATATATGCATGCGTGCCCATACATACACATATATACACACATGTACGTATACCTGTACATGCTCACCCTTATATGAACATTGTACATAAACATATAGAAGATAAATATAAATCTTAGTTTTTTTAAAATAATATTTTATTATTTTTAAGTTATGTGTATGAGTGTGTTGCCAAATGTGTGTAAGTGCACTTGTGTTATGATATGCCTGAGGAGGTCAGAAGAGGGATGCCTGGAACTGGAGTTATGGATGGTTGCTAGCTAAAATGTGGGTGCTGGGACTCAAACTTGGGTCCTCTGCAAGAGCAGTCAGTGCTCTTAACCATTGAGCCATCTCCCCAGGCCATAAATCTTAGTTTTAAAAGTTAACAATTGAATGAAAAAAAACGAGAACAGCATTACATTATCTCTTTTAAAAAATGCACGAAATTTACACAAGCTCATTTAATATTCCCATAAATATTAGATTCTGTTTTGCTCTCTTCATTTTAAATTTCAAAAGAGGTTGATAAAATTATTTATTTCAGAAATCAAAGCAACTAGGAGAAACTATGAACAGACTTTGAAAGCCAGGCATCTAGAAGACAATGGAGGTCTGTCTGTGGCTGCCTCTTTCACCTGTGCTTCCAGCAAGTTATGGGCCTCAGTACCAGCAAACATGTCTAAAAAGACAATGCTCTTATGAGATGAAACACCCCGGATATATTTGTAGCTGCATTTCTCCCTTTGTGACTTCCTTCTCTAATACCCCCATCAGAGATTTTTTTCATCAAGGTATTGATCTCTGCTCGGTCAGTTGATTGATTTATTTCAAATGTCCTATGCTGAATTGCTGGTCTTTAGAGAATATTGAAGATGCTAGGTCTATTTGGGGAATGTCCTATTTTATTACATTAAGATTTATAACTTTTTTGTTCTCAGTAATCAAGACACTTTGTATGGCAATGTTAATATATTTTAAGTTGTGGAATGGTTAGCCTGAAATAGAAGTCAGTGAAGGAGATGAGAAATTTATTTTTAGTACTGTTTAAGGCTCTAAAACTGACCCAAGCATATTTTACAAAATAAAGAGACAATAGAATACAATAACACTTACTTTAGTTTTCCCAGTAATTTCTTGCAATAGAAATTGAAGTGTACATACAATTAATTTGGGGCACAGATGGCTAAGTAGCCAATCTCAAGAGTTAGTAATGACCAAGGCCAGGGTTCATGTATAGAGCCCATCCTATCATCTGAATGGTGTAGAAATGTTTTTCTATCAACTGTTAACAGATTACTTCGATAAAATAGTGCTAACAAAACCTGATGTACACTGCCTTACATGTAGGAAGCTGTTGATAATTTTTGAACAGTGAGCTATAGAACAACCTGATTAAGACTGCTAATTCAGGAAAGCAGCTCTTAGAGAAAGGCCCTTAAAGGAGTTCTTAATGGAAGATGTGAGTCCTGAACTTGGGAGGCTCATACAGGGGTTAGGCAGTGTCTCTCTTCTTCCTTTATAATGCAAGTTCTCTGTAACTTAGAGAAACTCAAGTTTACTGATTCTTGCCGACGCGGTCAACGAGGATCAGAATTTTCAGTCCCATCAGCCTTTCTCCTCTCTATGTGGGGTGGAGTATGGAGAATCTAAAGAACCCTATCTCTGCCAAGAGGCTAAAGGTTTATAGTTGGCTTATCAAGGAGCCTGCCATGACATATCAAAATACCACAGGTCCTCCTTCTCTGCTCCAGGATAGCTTAATCCCTACACAGATCCCTCTTCCCCTAGGATGCCCTATAGACCATGCCGTCTAGTCTGTTGAAAAATTTATCCCACATAGTACATACTCTCTCCCTTTATTTAATTAATTAACATTGTAAATTGACATACAATAGCTATATGAATTTACTGGTTATGATGTAATCTTTCAATACATGCATACATTATTCAATGACCAAATTAAGGCAAATAACATATCTGTCACTACAAACATTTACCAGCTGTGAAACACAATCCTTTCTTCTAGCTATTTTGAAATTATTATATGTATTACTATATTAGTGCCCATTGTAGTCACTTTACATTTAACTAGAAGACCATAACTTATTTCTTTTGATTAATTGTAGTCTTGTGTCACTTGAATAAACTCTCACATTTCCTTAACTCTCTCCCCCATTAGCCTTCTCGATTTTGATGAGATCAAAGCAATACCACCAACAAATTTTTGCCCAGAAAAAATGAAATGATTATATCAATGAGATCTCTCCCTTCTCATGTTCAACACAGCACTGTTCATAAAAATCAAGGTTTGAAGTCAACTTGAGTACATAAAGAAAATATAATACACACATAAAATAGAATACTATGCAGCAAAACAAATATTGAAATTCTGCCATTAGCTATAATATAAATGAGATTATATTAGGTGAAATAAGCCAGGTACACAATACAATTACCTCACAATGTTAGTTGAGGAAACTAAAATTTTTATATAGTAGCAAAACCCTGTTGCTTTAGGTAAAGGGCCTCTGTGGCCTATTTCCAAGACTATTTGTTTATAACTATCTTTTCAGGTCCTTTCCAGATTGGCTGTAGACATGACACCCCTTCTCCCATTTCCTCCATCACACTCTACGCCACAAAACTAGAACTTACTGAGTGGCTGCTCTGGTTGAGCACTGTGCTAAGTCCACAGAAGACAGAAAAATTAAGAAGGAAAGACCTAGCTCTAAAGGGTCTCTCGGGCTGTGGGGAGATTGATACACAGCACTTTGTCATTTAGATCCTCAGAAATAGGGCCAGTGATTCAATATGTGAAATCTAAAAATGTGAAAGATTCGCAGAGACACTGAGATTAAAGAGGATTTTGAAAGGTTAGCCAGAGTTTGTCAGGCAGATAAAGCAGGCGAGGGGAGCAAAGAGCTTTTCAGGGCTAGGCAGAGGCCAGGGGGAGTGTAGGCAGAGGAGGACCTCATGCTGAGGAATGTGGACTCTGATGCAAAGCCCACTGGGAGCCAATGAAGTTTCATACTTGGCCTGAATCCATGGTCTTCCTGCTTCAGGTCATCCTAAGCTGGGTAGCACCCAGAGCCTTGTCCCAAAGGTAGGGTGGAATTTGCCCAACTTATACCCGGATACTGTCTGTTTTAACTTCCTTGCTTTCTTGATGAGGTTACTTGCTCCAGCCCACTCCACATACCACCCTTCCCTATGAGGTGCTCCCTACTAAAGTGTGGTCCACTGAATGGCTATCGCTCTGCCACTTGGAGCTATTTAAAATGCTAATTCTCAGGCCTTCCTTAAGACCTACTAAAATAATCTAAATTTGAGCAATATTCCCCAGGAACTCATGGGCATGTGCAAATGATAGGCTTCTTCTGAGCCTGTCTGCACTAACCATCTCTCAAACCAGGCCCGCGCAGAAGACAGAGTGTAGCAGGAAACTGCCAATCTCTAACGGCAGACCCTGGGTTAACAAGTGACGTCAGACCAGAACAGATCAAGTTGTTTCAGTTCATCTTGGAATAATTTTGCAAGTAAGTAGGATTATCCTCACATAAAGCAACTGAGACCCAGAGATCTTAGAGTCACTTGGCCAGAGTATCTAACCTCACTCTGTACTCCCTTTCCCTACTAGTACAAAAGCCACAAAGCTCTGTCCCAGAAAGGGAGAGTGCTTGCCAACCATTAACCTCTATTCTTGCTGGATGGCTTCTCTCCACTTCAGCTAGCTCAAATACAAACACTATTTGCAGAACTAGAATTCCCCCAGGGCACCTTGTGCCCATCTTGCCTTTTCTTCCTGCATAAATATTCTGCAGGTAGATTTAACATTCCATGCCTCATGTCTGAGTTCCAGATTCTGTCAGCACAGTCCTATCTGGGAGAGAAAAATCAAACAACTGCAAAGCACCCTGCTTTCCGAGGAGTGGAGACCGGGTAGATTTGACATAACTGCCTAACAAAGTGTATTTATGAATATCATTGGAACAAATGTCTCCCATAACTGCAAACATCACCTCCTAATGTTACATCTTTGAGACACTGGAAAACAAATAGTTCTTATAAACTGGTTCTCTATCAGCTGGTAATGGCCTCACCCACATCTAGCCTCCATAGCAAGACAGCTTATGACTCCCACCTCCACCCTAACTCCTGAGGCATAGAAAGAGAAGAAAATTTTAGGGCTGTGTGTTTAGTTTGGTAAAGCATATGTGCCCAGAACTGAGAGGTCTTGCATTGATCTATCAAGCACAATTAAGCAAATAAAAGTAAAATACCAACTTAATCAATATTATTTTTCTTGATGTATCAGGCAACAGATCACCATAAGTGGCCAAAATGGCGCTGAAATAAATCACCAGGGACTCAAATTCCTTGGTCTAAAAGGTGTGTGGGGGAGGGGGAGTCAGGGTCTCATTATAATGATCACTTGGATTTGGAAGATTCAAAAATTATTTTTTTCTTAGCGTCTTGATTGTCACAGTTTCTTATAGTCCCTTTTCCCTCTTCCTTCCTTACAATATTCCAGCTCAGCTTTCCTGTTTCTGTATTTGGCCCTACACCCCTCCCTTGTGAGCCCTGCTCTCTGTCCTTTCCAATATGCCTTCTACTTTAGATCCACATACACGTGTGGAGGCTGGAGGTCCACATTGTGGATCTTGCTCCATAACTCCTCACTTTATGTTTGTAGACAGGTGTCTTGCTGAACACAGAGCTTCCAGATTTGGCTGGACTGGCAGGCCAGGGAGCTCATGTGCTCTGCGCATCTCCTTATTCTCAGGGTTGCTGTTACTGATGTGTAGACTAGCAGGCCAGGGATCTCGTGTGCTCTGCATGTCTCCTCGTTCTCAGGGTTGCTGTTACTGATGTGTAGACTAGCAGGCCAGGGAGCTCGTGTGCTCTGCATGTCTCCTCGTTCTCAGGGTTGCTGTTACTGATGTGTATGGCCATCACTGGGTTTTCCTTCTGTTTCCTTATCTAGTCTGGGAACATTTGGCAATCATTTAGAATCTAACAGAGAACATGGTAGAATGCTGTTACATGAAATTAAACTACTAAAATGAGAACTATCCTATTTCCATAGAGCACCAGACACAGATGTGAACTCCTAGCTCCCACTTGCTGAAGCCCAGATCTTCCTTGGCACAAGATAGAATAAATATAAAATAGAGCTGAATTATTCACTGTTCTTTACATTTAACTAGAGATATGGTATAAATGCCATTTCTATTCTCTTTATGGTGTACCATTTTTTAATGTGCATGTGTGTACATGTGATGTGTGTGTGCATGTGTGTGTGTTTGTGTATGTGTGTGTGTATGTGTGTGTGTGTGTATGTGTGTGTGTGTGTGTATGTGTGTTTATGCCACTTGTGTGTAAGTGCCAAAGAGGCCAGAAGAAGACAATCCTGGAGCTGGAGTCATGGGCAGTTGTGAGTCACCTGATGTGGATACTGAGACTTGAACTCAGGTCCTGTGGGAGAGCAGCAAGTGATCTTCTTCACTGAGCACTCTCCCTAGTCCCATGTGTCCCATTTTATTGATTGATTTTTTTTTTTACCACAGAGCATTTAAAGTGCTTCCTGAGGGTCAACATGACCTCACCTAAACGGTCTTTTTTTCTTATAGTGACTTTAAAATCTTTTGCTTCCTTTAATAAGAAGTTAATGATCAGCCTGAATATTTCCCATAGTCTGACCTAGGAATGGACAGTTTGGTATAGGCTGCTATCCTTACACCCAATCTGACTAAGAGATATGTCATAAAATGCTTTGAACATTGTGCAGTCTCTGGGAGCTGGTGGGGAGGCAGGAGCTCACAGGCAGCTCAAAGGAATCAGAGGGATCATAAGCCTGCTATGACCTGTCAAGCGTCATCCATGGCATTAGGTTCAGAGTGAAGATGTTATATCATGTGACCAATGGGATCAGAAGCAATAAATGGACCTGTCATCCAGTGCTTTCCTGATGATTCTGGGATGAAGATAAGCCTGCTAGCTTGCTGAGTGGGGGAGACCTAGCATGGGAGAGTAGGAGAAAGGGCTACAATCCCATATTTACAAAAGCATACTCAGTGGTGAGGGAGTAGCAAATTGGTTCTATTTCCCAAATCTCATTTTAGAGTTTTGCTTGCAAGCCGCAATACTCAACAGATTTTGTTTTAAATAGACCAAGAGATTCAAAACCCTGCAGGTAGGACTCTAGTCACTGGGTATTCTCTCTTGGGAGCAGGAACATAGGGACATTTCATGGGGCCTTTTGTTTCCCTGTGGGTAAAAGAGGGACACCTCAACCAACCCTGTGCACAGATGAGGCCAAGAAATGCAGTAGAAGGTCAAAGGAATCTGGTGCAAACTTGGAGAGGGATTGAATCAAAGCTTGTGTCTATGGGCCCTTGGACCCTGGGGCTGACTGCAGAGTAACAGCTAAATCTCTTGACAGGGGCCATGAGGAAACAGAAGCAGCTTAGCCCACCCGCTCCATGTAGGTGCCACTCTTGAGTGTGTCTGCTTTCACTGATTTATAAACATACCACCTACAGATATTCCCAAAACAGAAAATCTAAAGAGTTAAGGTCCCTCCAAAGAGTAAAATATCACTCATTCAGATCTGTGGTTGATGGCACATTTGAAACTAGTCATTTCGGATGAATTCCTAACAACTAATCAAGCTCTCTCTAGCCCGTAGTCTAACTTTAAGCATGTCAGACACACATTGATCACATATAACAGGCCAAAAAACACAGGCTAAAGATGTGATTTGTTTTTTCTTAAGAGGTAAGTCATCTTGGATTCTCCTCATTTTTCAAGTCCAAACACAAACCGGTTCCTTTGAAATTGTAGAGGTGATTCAGCATCATCAGTAGAAAAATATATTCCGGAGCCATATTACCTGTTCAGATCCTAGCTAGTCCCCTAAGATCCCAACTGTGTATACTTTAGAGAGTTACTTGAATATTCTATGTCCCAGTTTTCTCAGTGGCAAGATGGCATGATATTAGTAAATGCCCATTCACAGAAGCTAATATGTGCCAGTGTTGAGCATCTCCTGGGGCATGGTGAGGGTTCTATATTAGACCTGCGAAGCCTGAATTTTGGCTCTGACTCATCTTACTGGCTTCTTAAAGGAAGTTATGCCTTTCCCCTTCAGACTCAGAGTATATATTTAGAACCTAGGCTTCATGACATGTGGGTAGCTTTCTAGGATTTTAGCATGGAACATTATGGCATTGGCTAACCAGATAAGATTTCTTCATGGACACTTTATGGATTTGACTTAAGTCTGCTGTAGGGACTGAAGCTATAATCTCAGGCTGTATAATCAGTCTTTGCAGTGGGGGAGACCTGAATCTAGCCCATCAGTTTAGGTTTTCTTCACCCTATTCATACATCAGTTCTTCTGATCCAAAAGGACACTCCTTCGGGACTTTCTTCCCAATGTGACCAAAATACATGCCACATTTTCAATAAATATTTTTGAACAACTGTCCTTCCTTTCTAGACCTAGTCAAATAGCTTGAGCTTCTGGTTCTGACAGCTTCCTGAGAAGAGAGAGAAGCTTTGTGGAAATCCTGAACATTCCATGCACTTCCCAGTGACTTCATTTTACTATGCATCTCACCAGGCTGATGTTACTAACCTAGGGGCCATCCCACTCAGAGCCTTAACATTGTCTCAGGAACTGGGCAATGTGCCTTTTTGTATGCTAGAAATCTTTTTTTTTTTTTTTTTATCTTCTTGAGACAAGGTCTCCCTGTAGCCCCAGCTGGCTTGGAACTCACTCTGTAGACCAGGCTGGCCTATAAAATATTTTAGAAATAACTTTGTGGAATCAGAATCAACAGCAACATGTTTGATCCACATGTTGGAGAGACATGGAAATTACGAACATGAATGCAGACTCCATAGAACACCTGAGAGTCACAAAATACCATGATCTAACATGAATGAGGACTCCACAGAACACCCGAGAGTCACAAAATACCATGATCTAACATGAATGCAGACTCCACAGAATACCCAAGAGTCACAAAATACCATGATCTAACATGAATGCAGACTCCACAGAACACCTGAGAGTCACAAAATACCATGATCTAACATGAATGCAGACTCCACAGAACACCCGAGAGTCACAAAATACCATGATCTAACACAGTGCTGATATCAAGGACACCCTTAACCCCAGCAGCCAAACTAGCTGAGAGTTTTATGAGCAGAAAATATGACTAGATTGCTGTGCATAAATGCACCAGAAAACCAGAACAAATATTCAAATCTACGTAAAAGTACACATCATAGCCTAAGCATGGTGATGTCTGAGACTTTCCACTAACACCGCTGGCTATGTTTTCATGGAGTCCATCATCCACAGGTGCACATGGGAGACCAAATTAGAAACAGCTCCAAATTCTCAAGAGAAAAGCTGAGAAAAAAAATTTTTAATGAGAAAATTTCATGCATTAACTTAGTTTTTTAAAGAAACTAAGTTAACTTAGTTTGTGAAAGAAAAATTCTGACATGATTTGATTTTTTAGAGGAATATTTCTGAAAAAGTAAGTAAACAGCCATATTTTCTGCCTTAGGTTAAGAAAGTGTTTCCCAGGGAAGAAAACCAATTGACTCAAGCTCAGAGACTGGCACATTGACTACTAGTCACCGCTTTGGGCTTACTGTGAGAGACTTGGTAAAATGTCACATTCCAGTCCATAGCATTTGACTAAGCTGAGAGCAGAAAGGCTGCCCCCTCTTCTGCATTGCTCCATCCCTCTCACCCTATGGTCCAACTTGGTCTTGAAAACCAAAACCATAGAAAAAATACTTAAAATTTTAATTAAACATGTATATATATTATATATGTTTACCTTAATTATCCATGTGCATCAATGTCCAAAAGGGCAATGCTTTTCAGGTGTATCACAGAGAACTATGTTGTTTACCTGGACAGAGGAAAAGGAAAGCCATATAAGATCAAGAATACTCTGCTTTAAATCTGCTAATTCATATTTGGGGTAGGGAATTGGGGCCAGGGAATTGGCTTTTCTTCATGACTCCAAATAAGAAAACTGCTGTTAAACAATCTTTACCTACGTTTCTTAAAGATTTGGGGATATCTAGTGTGGCCGTTTTGGAAATAGACTTCAGGTAAAGCATTCCTACAGGAATTCTTGGAGAGAGAATTGTGCCAAAAATGGTTTGATCAATCAACTGGAGAGATAGCATAGTAGTCAAAAGTGTTTGCAGTGAAATCATGAAGATCAGATTTCAAATCTCAGCACATGGAGCAAGCTGCATCCCCAGCAACCACAGCTCTAAGGAAGAGAAAGAAGGATTGCTGAGGCTCATTGGCATCCAGCTTAGCTGAGAAGGAGCAAACTCCAGGCTCAGGGAGAGACACCATCTCAAAGGAGTAGACAGAGGGTCATAGAGTATACCCAACTTCCTGGTCTGACTTCCACACACACATAGACACATAGACCCACACATACATGCATATAGATAAATCTTTAAAAATGTTTCGGTCACATTATTTCTGTTTCCTTTCCATTGTCTATAAAATGGAGAAAATAACAGTTAAATATCATAAACCTCTGATATATGAGAGAGATTACACATATGCGCAGAGCTCCCCATGCTGCGTGCTATACAAAGCAGATACCCCACACATAATAATGCTGTTGGTTTCCTCCATTGGTCCCTTACCCCAGCCCTCTGATTCAACTGCAGTTACTTTCAACATTTCATCAGTGTCATCTCCATAATTCAATTAAGAACAAAAATAACTCAATGACTTTAAACCAACTATTTTGAAATTAGGGGAAAAAGATAGACAATGTCAGACTTAATAAGAAACACCTAGAGGTATTGAGTGCTTTTTATATGTTTGATATATGTATTAATAATTAATTACACATTCATAATATTATACCAATCATCTCTCTTTCCCTCACAGTAAGCAATTCACAAATGGCTATACTAGCCAAGTTAGGAATGGAGAAGTTGAGAACCCTTTGTCAGATGGCACAGCCCCTAGATGGCAGAGCTGGCCGTCTGGCTGACCTTCACAGTCCTCCACAGCACAGGACTGCCATGCTCCCATGGACGCCTCACAGCCCTTCCCTGTCTGAGTCTTTCCTGGCCCTCTCCTTTTTCTCCTCTTTTCCTCCTTCCATCCATGTCCTTCTCTTCCTTCCTTCCTTCCACTTTTTATTTTGAATTCAGCTCGGGACTTGTTTTATTCTCCCCTTTCCTTCAGACCAACTAGGACAGTACATTGATCACTGCAGGGCTCGCTCAGCCTCAACCCCTTATTAGGTATATCATCTCAGAGGAATTTCCTTGACTGGAAAGTCCTTTTCCAGCTCATCGGTCCTATGACTGGCTATTTGGGGAGCAGTATTAGATCATGTTAGCATCTAGATCTTCATGCACACAGTGCAGCTATAGACACAGCTAGTTGTTTGCTTTACCTAGAGCTAAATGATAGAATTTCTGGATAGAGTCACTTATGTATATTCTTTGTTTTTAATTTTATTTATTTTTTATGTGTATGAATGTACTGTCTGCATGTAGGTTTGTGCACCCATGCAGTGCCACAGAGGTCAGAAGAGGGTGTCAGATTCCCCTGGAACTGGAGTTAAAGACGGATCTCAGCCACCATGTGGGTGCTGGGGATCGAACCCGGGTCTTCTGGTAGAGCAGTCGGCACTCTTAACCACTAGGCCATCTCCCCAGCCCCACTTATGTATATTCTTTAAAGAGCTAAATATGAGGAAATTGAAGTTCAAAGAGGGGGCATAACCTGCTTCAGGTGACAGCAGAGGCACAGGCAAAACTTGACTCTAAGTTCTCGCAGCTCTAAAACCCCTATTATTTGTCCTATCGCAAGCCTACCAGAAAATATTATCATACTAAAAGTTGACTAACAAAAATTACTTCCATTTTTATGAAATGTGAGCTTATTATGTGTAGACTGAAAAGTCAAAACTTTATACATATTCCAGTCTTCTCAGAAAACCAAAGGAAAGTGCTACAATCCTCCTCTCCAGGTAGATGAGGAAATTAAGACACTAGGACAGGACGATTGTTCTTGCCACAGTCACACAGCTTTTAAATAGGGAAATCTATGATTTGAACTAAAAATAATTAACCTTTCCTGAGGTATCAGTTTCCCTACATACCCTGGTGAATGGAAATCTCAATGCATTTTAAAGAAAACAAGCTGCAGTTGTGGATCCTGGGTAAGATTCCTGCATGTGTTGGGGAGCCACAAAGACATCTGGTCATTTAGTAGACTTCAATACAAGAGAAGAGAAGAAGCTTTTGACAAAGGTTTCTAAGAGCCTATTTAATCCTAGCACTTGGGAGGCAGAGGCAGGCAGATCTTTGTGAGTTCAAGGCCAGCCTGGTCTACAGAGTGAGTTCCAGGGCAGCTGGGGCTACAGGGAGACCCTGTCTCGAAAAAGACAAAAAAATAAATAAATAAATAAATAAATAAAAACCTGCTTCCTGGACTGTTTCCCTATTTAAAGTGCCCGCGATTGTCACTCTATGTGACAAGGAGAAAAGAAATGACAAACTGAATTTTAAGGTATCCTCTTTGTCACAGGATCCAGAGTGTCTTCACTCTCAGGGAATCAGTCTCCTATCTTGAGACTCCCTTTTGGTCATAGGGAAACTGGGCTGCAGGGGAGAATAGAAAAAGCAAAGCCCCAAAGAGGGAAGGATGCCCTGTTTCTTTAGCTGAGCCACAGAGAAGAATGCCTTGTGGACACATTCCAAAAGCAATCCCATGATCAGGATGGAGGAGGAGGGCCAGCGTGCGTGGCTTCTGTTGGGGATTTATTTGTATATTCTAATTGAAGCATCATTTAGCTTTATTTCATCTGGAACCTGGCTGCCAAATGAGCATATTGATTACCTGTCATGGCTGCATATTTCTCAATTAAAAGCCATCAAGTCTTGTAAAATCTCAACCCTGTCAAGATCAACCCATGGATTTTAGTGCTACGGAGAGTAGTTAGGCTGGCTGCTTTTTATCGAAGTACAAGCCTGGCTTATTCAAATGTCACAGCCCCTGTCAAAGTAGATACCATTGCGTTTCCATCCTTTTAAGTGAGGAAACAGAGGCACAGAAAGAATGGACATTTGAATCCAGTTTGAATAGGATTCGAATCCACGCTTCTCATGCACGTCTTACAGGGCTTGCTGTACACAGAGGCAGTGTTAAGTAGGGCCATGGGCTTTGATGCCTTAGACCTTGGGTCTAAGATTCAGCTGTATCAAGTGGGATCTCCAGGATCTTGGGGGGGGTCTTAATATTCCATGCTTCGGTTTCCTCCTCTGTGAAACTGGGGAACAGTAACTCATAGAGTCTTAGTTTTCCCTGAAGAGCTCTCTGTACAGCAGTTAGGCTGGTGCCTGACATAAGTAGCACCCATTATTTTCACATCCTCTGATATTGTGTGTGAGAGAGAAATTGTAAATCTTTGACCTTTGAAAACTTGCTGCAGGCACTTTGTACTTCCAAAGACTTTGCAACAATTCAATTTTCCTCACAGTAGCCTGGTGCTGCAGGTCACACCACTGTCTCTCACTCTCCAACTAGGACGTGAGGAGCCATGTGCTAAAGCAGTTCCAGTGTGCACATTGAGCCCCCTTATTAAACTGTAATGCACACATACCATACCAGATATTCATTTATCCATGTGGCTCAGATACCTTAGGTTCATTCCTCACAACAACTCCATAATAACATGCTATTATCTCCATTTTACAAATGAAGATGGTGTTCTAGTTTGCCTTCAATTGCTGTGACACAATACTCTGACCAAAACCAACTTGGCGAGGAAAAGGTTTGTTTGTCTTACATCTGCATCACAGTTTATCAGTTAGTGAGTGAGCCCAAGGTAAGAACTCAGGGAAGGAACCTGGAGGTAGGAGCGGAAGCACAGGCCATGAAGGAACGCTGTTTACTGGCTTGCTCCTCTGGCTGGTGCTTAGCCTGCTTTCTTATACAGTACAGAACAACCTGCCCAAAGGTGGTACCACTCACCACTCACTGTGGGTAAGGCCCTCCCACATCACCCAACAACAAAGAAAATACCCCACAGGCATGGTCACGGGCCAGTCCAATGAAAGCAATTCCCCAAATGGGGTTTCCTCAACTGAGGGGTGTCAAATTGATGGTGTGGGAACTGAAATGATTTGAGTTCAGATACATAGAGCTGGAAGATGGCAAGATTTGTATTTGAACCTAAGTAGAAAGCCTCCCAGAGGCGCATGCTTACATATACATTGTGATGTCTAACCACTTATTTCCACTTTTCTCCTTCAAGAGCCTCAACTCTTTTGTTGAAATGCATCTCAAATATCTATCGCCTTTGACTGCTATCCATCAAACACATGGCTTATGAAGCATTTTCCATACAACATATATGCATGCCGGTGTTGTATGAATACAGCAGTACATAGTCTCCACTTGCTGGAAACTCCCAGCTGAAATCAGCCCTCAGAAGCACACACAGGATATGTGCCATGTAGAAACATATGAGGGTGCTCTGAGGGAGGAAATTGAGGGCAGCAGGTCAGTGGATGGCATCCGGGCTCTCTTGAAAAATGATATTTAAGAAGAGATGAAGGATGGAAAATAGTAACACAGCAACAGGGTGGGAGGGGAATACATCCACAGAGCTGGAAAAAGACAGGGGCACACAACCAGAGGAAGAGGGAATAGAGGGAAGTGGAGATGGGCCAGGTGAGGCTTGGTGGAAGAGTGGAGGAATGGACCGGGGTCAGATCACTTGGACTCTAATGGGCCAGAGGGGTCCTCAAGTTCTTCAGAGGTTCCTGTGGCCCTTTGCCAGTAGTAGATATTATCATGTGACATTATCTGATGCCTATTGTTCTGTTTTCCTGTCTACACAGGTGTCTAGCACAGTGTCCAGGCAAAACAGAATGAATGAATGATTGAATGAATGTGCCCATAAACACTGAAAATCTCTAGGAATATGTTTGAACAATAAGCACATCAGAAATCAGAAAGTAAGCAAAAAACCTGTTACTAAGAAAAAAGGAAAGCTCTCAAACATATCACGATAAATTGGCAGATCTATGTGCTTTCATTTTTATTTTAATTGTGTTACATGACACTACACAAATATTAGCAGGAAAAAAAGCCATAGGGACTAATGTTTCCTAGGAATGGTTAACAACAGTTAACCATTGAGAAACAAACCAGTATTTGTATTCTTTACATGTCTCTCGTATGCTAGTGTAGATTGACTGGGATAAAAGGCCTCTTCCCTGTTGTCTGAATAATTCCTCTTCAGTTTTCAAGTCCACACAAGTCCTCACTCTGCAGACATGATCTTCTGGGATCCCACCATCTCACTTGCACTCAGTCTTCATACATGAGATATTCTTTTCTATTTCTTTAGCATAGAGCCCAAGCCCTGTGCCTGCTAGGCAGTTATGAAGGGGAGGCCCAGTACACAAATTCGTTGCTGTTTCTTTTTTCCCCTTTTGAATCAAATGCTCCTAAGTGGCGGTGGGGGGGGGGCAAAATCCTGAAGAACTGGATATACATGCCCAATGCAGATTAGGACTCAGGTTGAATTATCAGTTTTCAAGATGGTCTCAGTCAGTATGTTTCTTGATTCCCATTTTATAGATGGGGAAACAATGTGAAGAAGGTGATTTGGAGGGCTGCAGAGATGGCTCAGCGGCTAAGAGCACTTGCTCTTGCAATGGATTTGGGTTCAATTCCCAGCATGTACAGGGTGGCTAACTACCGTTGGCAATTCTAGTTCCAGGGGACCTGTCATCCTTTTATGCCCTCTGTGAGCATTGCTTGCTATGGGTGCAAATATATACATGGAGAAAGCACTTATTTATATAAAGTAAAAATAAATAAATCATGGGTCTGGGGAAATGGACAGTAAGTCCCAATCTTAGCTCAACTACTATTAGCATCTGGTTACTGCTGGGTGAGGGAGATGGATCTTCTTTAAGGGAGAGACTCTAGATAGGCTGACTAGTCCCCAGTGGATGAACTTGTACTAAGAGATGTCTGGATATACTAACTTGACTCAGTAGGATAGGCCTCGATATAAATAACGAAATGCAATAAATCCAGTGGGGGGCTATGGGAAGGTGTGGATGGGGAGGGGGTATAAAGATGATTAAGTCATTTTGTATGAAATACACAAAAAATCAATAAAATAATACATAAATAATATATATTTTCTTTATTATCTTTTATGTGTATGAGTGTACTGTCTGCATGTAGGTTGGTGCACCTGTGTCGTGCAATGCCACGGAGGTCAGAAGAGGGCATCTGATTCCCCTGGAACTGGAGTTAAAGAAGGTTCTTAGCTGCCATGTGTGCTGGGAATCAAACCCAGGTCCTCTGCAAGAGCAGTCAGCACTCTTAACCACTAGGCCATCTCTCCAGACCCAAGTATGCTGGAGAGCTTTAAGAATAATTATTAAGGGTATGCAATTCAGAGCCACATTTATAATGGGCCTGAGGTGAATCTCCTGCTGCTGTAACATAAGGCTGCTCTGCAAGAGCACAGCAGAGGTACCAAGAGCACGAAGCACCAAGGTTCAAATCCCAGATCGCTTTCCTCCATGCATGTAGCTTTGTGCAAATTACAAAGCCATTCGCAGAGTCCATTTCCCCCTCTGTAGATGGTCAGAGCAGTGCTTAGCTCCTAGGAAGTTATGAGGATGTAATAAGTTAATATTTGTGATGAGTTTGCACTGTCCTTGCACTTAGAAAGCACAAAAGTATGAGCCATTATTTGCCATTGCTTTCAAAGAAAAATAAAGTCCCATGTTAAATAACAAGTAGTGCCCGTGAGACAAAGACAAACTGGGGATTGATCAAAGTAGGGGAGGAGCGGGAGGGAGGGAGGGAGGCTGTCCATGCTGACTCTACTCCATCCTTATTGTGGAGAAGGGAACACTGCCCTGTAGTGGGCAGAGACTAGGGAGTCAGGATGCCCTATATTCCAGGGTGCAGAATGAACTGAACATGTGAGAGAAGGAACTTGGTTCAACATCAGGGAGACCTTTAGCTCTACAGGCACTTATGGAATCAGGGACATTACATTGCACTTAGAGGGTCACTGGGGTTGCAGAGTTTAACTCAGCTTCCTACAAGGCAGGGAAGTATATATGTTAACTTTCCTGAGCCTCTGGTTTTCTGCAGTTTGTAATATTAATACATGACTCTCCATTACCAGTAAATGCTTTAAGAATAAAATTATATACATTAATTGCTGATAGTTGGCGAACATGTGCTTACTTGTTTCATTTTTCCATTTTTTCCAGAAATTAGAACTGTTCAATAGTGTACTGGGAGTATTGATTCACTTCCCCAGTCCCAGGTTCTGGAAGGGTACAGGAGAAGGTAAGATTCTAAACAGTAGGGTCCTGAAGTGCTAACTCAAACATCAACAGGTAGAATAGCTTCTAGAATACAGTGTTAAATAAAAACACCAGGATTCACAATGCCAATACCAGTTTAATTGTAGTTTTAAAATTAAAATTTATGAAATGGCTCAAAGGTAAATAATGAAATGCCTCTGAATTATAAATAAACAATAGCAATAATAATAGAGCAATCTTGCTTGTATTGAATAGAGGACCAATTTGGTCACAGTGTGCGAAAAGCCTGTGGAGTGCCTCGTGGGTCAATAATCTTGCATGTACTCAACTTTGAAAACAGATAATAATAAAATTTATGTCTGACTAATAAATATAGGCTAGATGGAATTTTCAGAAAATTGGAGATGAGTCCAGAAAACCTACTGGAGGAAAATTTCTTTCTAAAGTCAGTACACATATATGCAATCCCCTTCGTTAACTCTGATGTACAGTAGAATCTGAACATTACACAACTAAATTATGTGCTCAATAAAGTCTGAGGGTTAAATTATATTCCCAATAAAAGTCTGACCTTTAAAACAATTAACAATTAACAATTAACCTAATCACAAATGGGAAATGAATGGGAGAATTATAAGGTGTCTTTGGAAGCCTCTAGGATTACTTGTTTTCAAAAACCACAAGTCCTATATAGTTTAAAATTTATTTTATAGATTAATAAGATAATATATGCCAATCTTAATTAAGCAAATTTAAGATAAAAATTACTAGTTGGAGATTGTTATATAGGTTAGACACCATGACACAGAGAGATTATAGACTGGGGGCCAAATATGGCTTATAGCTATTTTTATTGTACGTATCAGGGAATACTGTGTCTTGCACCATTAAGGGATACAGAAAGAAGGAAGAAGGAAGAAGAAGGTAGAAGAAAAACAATAACAGGTTAAGATGTATAAACCCAGAAACTTTTATTCCCTGGCCTTTACAGAAAAGATCTGCCATTCTTGCTGCCTGTGGTGACTTGAATGAAAAACAACCCCTGTAGGCTCCAGTGTTGGAACACTTGGTTCTCAGTTGGTCGGGGAGATGTGGCCTAGCTGGAAGAAGCACGCCACTGAAGGTAGGCTTTGACAGTTCATCATGTTGCCCACTTCTAGTTTCTCTTTCTGCTTCCTGCGAGTCCTTGAAGCTGGAAGCTCTAGGCATCCTGCTCTGGCTGCCTTTGTGCCCTGGGTCCCCTGCCATTATGCACTCTCCCTTTGGAACTACAAACTTTCCTACAAATGTCCTTGGTTGTGGTATTTTATCACAGCAACAGAAAAGTAGCTAATACACTGTGGAACAATACAGCTGGGGCTTTGCCTCCTGCTAAGGAGCTGGCCTCTTCCAGCTCTGCACTTATGTCCTCACTTCCCACAGATCATTACAAGCCTCTTTCTCTTAACCCGAGTATATCCCTTTGGTTTTGACATATAAAACAGTCTGCAGTTCTCCCTTGGTAGTATACTCGCCATCCCTCTTGGGCTTTGCAGAAGCTGTTTCCAGTAAAATCCATCTACCCTTGACTTTCAGCTTCCTCCAGGATTCTCTCTGAACCTTCTTCCTTGGTGTTCAAGATTGCACATTTTGTTTTTAACTGGTGACACTTAAAAATGTGCTTGTTTCTTCATGGTCTCACCTTCTGGAATCCACTCTAGATGTGAGCTCCTTGAACACAGAAGTCTAAATTTTATATTTCTCCTTAGCACTTAATGATAAACCTAGAATCTTATTACACATTTTCTAAGCACGAGAAAGCACATTTAAATATTAGCAGAACCGTCAGACAAGAGGGAGAAGAACACCATGGGAAACCTTCTAACAGCAAAAGGAATCACAGGGGAAGAGGCAGCTGGTAGGAAGGTGCGTTTTATTTTTTTTCCCAAATTGTCACAAGGGACCACGAACAGATTTGATCATCAGGAAGACCTGCATTTGAATGCCAGTAACACATCTTCATTTCACTCTGAAAACTCAACAAAGGAATTCACAATAGAGATAGAAACACCCACCATCGAAGGTTCCTGGACAGATGAAAACTATGAGAATACGATGTCTTGTGCACAGTAGGTGATCACTACCCTTTTGCCTCTTCCAAATAACTCACGTGCTCTTGCCCTTTATCAATGCCTTATTTTTCAGTGTTTCTGAAAATCATAACATGAAACAAAATGAAACAGTAAAAGCAAGTGCATTCCCACCAAACTGCTAGCAACCTTTTATCAGTTTCTCCTGACTTAAAATACTACAGGAAGAAGACGGATGCTAGGGCTCTGTCAACAGAGGCAGGCTATGCATCCAGGCAAGACAGTTCCTAGTAAGTTTGTCAGCAAAATTGTAACAATAGAGGCCCAAACAACACTTCATCTCACTGTCAGTCTTTTGAAAGGGCAGATTACTTTTTCTTCAGTCTTGGCACATCCAATTAAGGTAGACTTACCAGCCAGGCAGGTGTAAAGTGCAAGCCAGGACTTGTTCGCATTAGCAATTATCAATGGAAAACTATGTGAATGCAAAGTCTTGGCACCATTGTTGCCCTGGTAACCATTATCCTGCAGAGGCAGGGCAGACATTAACAAGACAGCTTGACACCATTGCCCAGAAGAAAGATGGCTTCACTGTTTCCACTTTCTCTAGCTACTGTTTGTGTGTGTTTTAGCAAGCCCCCAAAGAAAATCTTTCTTATTATCTTCTTTTGCAGTTGAGAATCTACCTGGGACTCAAAATGATAATTACATTTTTAATGAGTATATATTAAACACTATCTGCCATGCAAGCCATTTTCGACATATAAAACAAAGGTATTTTAATGTCTCTTCCTTCTATCTCTTCCCCTTTCCCTCCCTCGTTGTTTCCCTTCCTTCCTTCCTTCCTTCCTTCCTTCCTTCCTTCCTTCCTTCCTTCCTTCCTTCCTCCCTTCCTTCCTCCATTTAGTAATCAATAAACATTAGTAGGGTAATCCTGTGTGCCACACTCTCTTTATCACAGTTGATTCAAACATGAATAAGAATGATCTTTGGCCCTCAGGAAGTTCTTAGTCATGTGAATAATCTGTAAGAGCACAAGAACCATTAGTAAAAAGCAAATGTGCTCATAAAACACATTAAAATAATATAAGGATATTATGAGACTAAAGTAGGAAAATGTTCCAAAGATTTTTAAATGGAGAAATCAAGTACTAAAAAAGCAAGATATTATCTTTTTTTTTAGAAAGTTTTTTCTTTTTTTATTTATTATTTTATGTGTACGAGTGTACTGTCTGCATGTAGGTTGGTGCATCCGTGACGTGCAATGCTGCAGAGGTCAGAAGAGGGCATTGGATTTTCCTGGGACTGGAGTTAAAGACGGTTCTTAGCTACCATGTGGGTGCTGGGAATTGAACCCGGGTCCTCTGTAAGAGCAGTCAGTGCTCTTAACTGCTGAGCCATCTCTCCAACCCAACATATTATCTTTATAACATAAATTCATTCTTTTCATTCTTTTATCTATGTGTCCATTTGTTTCATATATATATATATATATATATATATATATATGTACTTATTTGGATGAGGTAGAGTATATACAGGTTTGGAAAGAAAGAACAGAATTGGAGACAGGGCCTGGAGAGATGTTTCAGTATTTAAGAGCACTGTCAAGTCTTGTAGAGGACCTGGGTTCAATTTCCAGCACCCACCTGGCAGCCAAAAACCATCTCTAACTCCAGGTCCAGCACCCTCTTCTCTGTGGGCATTGCATGACACAGACACTGGTGCACTTACACACATACAGGCAAAACACTCATACACATAAAATAATAATAATAATAATAATAATAATAATAATAATTGGAGACTGTAGAGAAAGGAAGCTAAGGATGGGGTGGGGAGGAATAAACATTTTCTGAACCCTGAGCACAAGGCAGACACTGTACCTGATCTCATTTTATCTTCTTGACACTTAGAAAGACGTTTCCCTTTCTCTTCCTTGTCTTCCTCTCCTGCTCCTCTACTCCCCTTCTCATGACTTTTATTTCCACTTCATTGTTCATCAGCCTAGAAAGCATTTGTCTAGGTACATGAGCCAGCAATGCCTATATTCATGTGTCTGATTTCACAGCCTGTGTTCTTGTCACCATCTCATGGGGAGAGAGAAAACATATGAAACACAGACTGGTATGCGCCACAGACATGGCACTGGACACAAGACATTGGTTACCAATGGCTCTCAGGGATGCCTGGCTCATCCCTAAGGCTGGATCATGGAGTATTTAACTTTTAAGATAGCAGAGAGACTCTGAACACCAAAGCCCCTGTCTCTTGATACTATGTTTTGAACCTTAAAAAATCCCCATAGAAAGAGCTTTTACAAATATAAGAATCAGAGCACAGGTAGAATCACTGAAAGGAAGAGAATTCTTTTTGCATAGGCCTGAACTCATGCAGCACTGCAGAAATGGACAAGGTGCTCATTCAATTGCAAGAAAACTGGGCTCGAGGATAAGCTACCTGTCTAAACTCATAGGTCTCTTACTCAATTAAAGCTGCCAGTCAGTTTTCTTCTCTTACATATTAGCAAGGAGCTATCTAATTGTAAATTTTAATTTATGAAAATGTAGTTGTGAATTATTGGCCATGAAGCTTGGGCCCAGAATTACTGTTCCAAAACCTTGCTGCTTAAAATGTGGTCTGTCTGTAGACTAGGAACATAAGCATCGCTTGAATGCTTGTTACAAAAGAAGCTGTTCAGGATCTGGATTATAAGAAGAGAGCCAGGTGGTTGGTGTGTGTGTGTGTGTGTGTGTGTGTGTGTGTGTGTGTGTAAGTTTGAGAAGCCCTGTCATATTACAGAAAGCAGAGTGGCTTTGAGGCTAAGTAACTAGGTTTAAGACTCAGTACAAATATTTGAGCCCTGAACATGCTTTGGACAGTCTGTACAGAAAGAGAAAAACCTCATGAAGGAAAAAACATCATGGCTGAGAAAGGTTTGAGAATGCCCAGCACCATGAAGGCACAGCAAGGGTCTTGGGTGGCTACACTGTGAAGATACGTAACAATAGGACTCGGGTGCCCTGAAGAATAGCTAACTCTTATTTCCTCATCAAAAATAGATCACGAGTGGTAAATGCCAGAACTACAACAAGAAGCAGTGATTGTTTTTTTTTTTTTTTTGCTTATCATTTTGAAGTTTAACTCTACATAGTATATGAGTATGGAAATATTTGCTGATTGCATCAGCCCTAAGCCTTGTAAAATATATGATATCATAGGGCTGATATGATATCATCAGAATTTCAAGAAATTCTGATATATACATCAAAACAAAACTAAATAAAACCAAACAGTGATTTTTCTACATTTCAAATAGTAACAACTTTCTCCATTTTTGCAGAAAAGTTTATGCTCAGATCAGGAAAGGATTTTCAAAGATCAATAACTAATCCTAATGAAGACGGTAGAAGAGTGTATGGCACCGAGCAGGGACTGAATAAATAGCAGGTGCTGGTTCCTAATCTCAAGTTCAAATCTTTTGTCTACAAATTGTATGTTTCTTCTTTATTGATTCAGAAAATCCTTAATTCTTTAGCATCAACCCTTTCTGAGTTCATAGGTGAGCAACTGCGAACTGGCTATACCGAGAGAATGGTGAGTAGAAGATATATGTTTTTCCAGGGTCATCAGGTCTTTATTTCACTGAAGTCTCTACCATGTGACATTTAAGGCTATCAGTACCACTTTGAATACTTGGAGGGTAATCTGTGTTGACCGGAGTTGACAAGTGACAAGTTTCCTATATGCACCTTGATTGCCATCATGGTAGGCAACATGCTTCCAGAAAACCCAACAACAAACCTCCCTTCTTTCCTCACTTCTCACTGATAATTACAGAAATTCCCTTTTACTCAGGGAAAATGGCATAGACTGTATTTGTGAAACAAAACAATGCAATCTACGGAGAAACTTGATGATGGGGAAAATCACTAAAGCTAACAACCTTATAACCAAGGATTTAACAGATTTGATTTGAAGCCATATGTTATTATTCTAAGCCCATTTTTAGATTACTGATGACTGAAGTTGTCTCCGTTAAACTCATAATTCATCCTGGGAGAATTCAAGAAGGTAGTGTTGTAATAAAAGTTTGGACTTGGGAATCAAAGTACAACAAATACTGATTCTGGCATTAATGTCAAAACTATTCTGCATGAAGCAACTAGCTAACCTACACCAAACATATAGACGATGTCAGGGAAAACATTAAATGTTTCCATGACACTATTCCACTCAATCCCCACAACAGCCATGCTATTATTTCTTATTATTTCTGCATTGTAGTTGGAGCTGTATCATCATTAGGCTTTAGAGCTTGCTCTGGTCACACAGCTGAAAGGTGTTTCCAATCTTTTCTGTCCATCTCTAGGGCAATGTCCTGAGCTACTTGATTGTGGATTACATTAGGCAGTTCCCACATAACCTCAGTGACTTAAGCCAGTTACTGAACCTCTCAAAGGCATAGTTTCCTCAGATGGAAAAGGAGATTAGACACAGAAAGATCAATAACTAATGCACAGGGAGATGCCAGGAGAGTGCATACAGTAGAGACTGAATAGATATGATTTTTTTTTTTACTTCAACTCTCAAGAATCCATAGAAGGTAAACACCAGCTTTGTAAGGTCTGATTTTCATTGGTGATAGTGAGTACCGTATTTATATCATAATTTGTAGAGAAAATTGATGGCCTCATGAGACCTGTTACATAAAACAAAAGTATATATAATTATCCTCTCTAATAATAATAATAATAATAATAGTCTAGAGATTGAAAGGCACTTCATTGTCCATACCTGTTACCTCACACCAAAATTGTTAGCAACAGGCTTGACAAAACAACATTAATTTGGAGTGCTTCTGTTTAACCTTTGCTTTAAATTTAGGTGACCTGGGGCTGGAGAGATGGCCTAGCGGTTAAGAGCGCCGACCGCTCTTACAGAGGACCCGGGTTCGATCCCCAGCACCCACATGGCGGCTGAGAACCGTCTGAAACTCCAATTCCAGGAGAACTCCAGTTCCAGGGGAATCCGAGACCCGCTTCTGACCTCCGCGGCATTGCACGACACGAGTGCACAAACCTGCATGCAGACAGTACATGCATGAAGACTCCAATAAGGGATGCCCTGTCTGTGGTGCAAATGAGGAGAACAGAGATGTGATTTTCAGTGACATGTAGGATAAGGGGGTATCCAGAAAGGTCAGGACAGAGTCTCTTAAGGACCAGGAGCTAAAAAATTTATCTCCATGGGAAGGAGAGGCTTAAGGAGATAGAAGCATACCAGTTGGGAAAATTATTGGAACTATTTCCTCTCATTAAATGAATAGATAAGACAGTTAGTCCAGAAAGAAGTTGAGGTTTACATCTACTATAAATGGATGTAGAGAAGCCTAGGTTCACAGACTAGGAGGAAGGAGACAAGGGTAAAGATAATCCGAGTTATGTGGCTACATAATTTAGTAGGAAAGGTCAAAGAATATAAGCTTAGATTTCTGGAAAGCATGAGGCCTTCCAGGAGATGGCTGTCTTCAGAGAACTTAAACATTTTTGGTTAAACACCAGTTCTGATGTTTCACAATATGAGTACTTGACCATGTAAGCCCCAGTTCATTCTTCATTTATTAAAGGTGATAATGTCTCGGGGCTGGAGAGATGGCTCAGCAGTTAAGAGCACCGAATGCTCTTGCAGAGGACCCGGATTCAATTCCCAGCATCCACATGGTAGATAAGAACATCTTTAACTCCAGTTCCAGGGGAATTGACACCCTCTTCCGACCTCCGTGGCATTGCATGACACAGGTCCACCAACCTACATGCAGACAGTACACTCATACACATAAAAAAATAATAAACAAGTAAAGGCGATAACGTCTTGTGTGACCTTCTATTTGGTACTTGCAATAGTTGTCTTGCAAACATTTTAGATGCAATTGTATTGGCTTCTCCATGTGAAATTTCTGAGATAGCTATATGCCTTTCTGTTTTTTATGCAGAAACTAAGGCTGAGAGGCTAAGCTTTAATTTGCAAAGCCCCACAGTTAGCAGGTGGCAAAGCCTAGATAGTTTGAATGCATTTGATTCTAAAGGCTGTCTTCTTTTCCCTATGGCACTTGATGCCTCAGATGAGGAACATAGAATCAAGGGCCACTATGGTGAGCATATAACAGACATGCAGTCATGATTTAATATCTAAGACATAAATGACAAAGAACCAGCAATGTTATATGATATGGCACATATAACTGACATTAAGTTGACATAGTAGACAGCTTGGCACACATACTATGAATAGTAAATCATCACTGTAAGGGACCGAGGACTGTTCCTAAATACGTTGCCAGTGTCTTGGTGCATCCAGAGTGGAACTTGAAACAGAGAATGTTATTTATTTATGTTGGAGTAGAACATTATTTTTGGAGAGGACCTTGAAAGTCTGGAATGGACATTTATAGATAAATGGGTAACTCATGGGTGGGTCATGGATTATATAAGAAGAAAGTTAGGGAAGTGTCAACCCAAACAAGAGTAGCTAATGAACACCGCTCTATTATATATTACAATTCTTGAAACTTTGACATCAAAAAGTCCTACTTCTATGAAGACATTTAATTATCATTTGTAAAGGAAGGAAGGACTTAGGTTGGTGTACAAGGGAGCTCTGGAGCCTCCAAGATCCCCGTATGAGCATGCTTCCTCTCTGAGGCAGTTGCTGTCACAAAAACATTTTCTTCAATACTGAATTTTTTGTGGATGTTAAATTATATGATGTTTATATCGTCATCCCAAACCCAATGGGTGAATGGTAACAATTCAAATAATATATTTGCCCTGGAATTTTTTTAGGGCAAATGCCCTAAGATTCTTGCTTATAAATAAAAAAATGGTTCTGTAATTTTGAACAGATATGACGAACTCTCTCACATCCTGTTGCTTTTGTGATATGGTACGCTTCTCATTTTACAACATGATTTAATTTTAAAAGTATGATACTGCTAGCACTTGAGACTCAGATGAAGTCATTCAATCATAAAAAGGTCATGTTAACACATAAATATTGAGAAGAATGATAATTATGGAGGAAAAAATAGGAAAACATATTTTAAAAGGCAAGAAACAATTGTTAAATAATGACACCCTGATTTACTAATATTTGTGCTGTATTTAGTAGTTATATTTCAAGGCACCCTTCAGGAGCAAAAAAAAAAAGAAATCAAGGAAATAAATGACTTAAAATCTACTCTAGAAGTTCACTTACAAACATACTTAATCATATATGTATCTGTATATAAAAGAATTACTAATTTTTATATATTTTTATTAGTTTGTTATGCATTTCATACAAGAGTTCCTAATCAAATTTAGACTCTCTTCCCCATCCATGCCTCTGTATACCCCCCACCAGACCTCATGAATTCTGTCATACATTTTAAGTCCTATCCAGTAAAGCATCTGTAGCCAGATGTCCTTTGGTGCAAGTTTATCTACTGGAGTCTAGTCAGCCTATTCAGAGACCTTAAGGAAGATCTACTTTCCCTCACCCAGCAGTAATCAGTTGCTAGCAGTTCCCAGGATAGGGCTTACCCTCCACCCATTTCCTTTACTCCACACTGTTCCTTTGTCTGAGTGAGTCATCATGGTTCTTATGAACGATGCCACCATTGCCACAAATCCACATGATCAAGCTTTCAGTGGCTTGAAAGCCTCTGTTTTCCCATGTTCCTGGACTAAGCTTGGCTCTTACCATCTTTCTTCCCCATCTTCCTCAATCATCTGTGAGACCTGGGTGGATGATGTTGAATATAGGCATCCTATCCAGGGACAAGTTCTTTACAGTGTCTTATTTTCTAAACATTAGCCAGTTGCTGCCACCTATGTGCATTGCACACTGTTGCATGAAGAAGATATGTTAAGAGGCTAAATTATCTCATAGTCTTCATAACCATTTATATAACAAATGTCTAGTAACAAAGAAGAAAGCAAAAAACAAAACCAGGAGACCACCAATAACCCAACCCTGAGGAAGACAAATGCAAGAATTCTGTGGAGTAATTAGCTCAGTGGCTAAAAATCCTGGTACAGATATGTCCAGGAAGACATTGAGGCAAAGAAAGGAATAATGAAATCTCCACAAAACAGTCTCAAAGCCCCCACCTTTGAATCAACAGACTAGGCTTTGAATCTTCCACTTGTTGACTGTAAAAGTGATTTAACCATCTTACCTCTGTTATATTATCTGAACAATGGCAATAATACACACACTTTTGAATGGATCCAGCAAATAAAGCCAGAAGCACATGCACGACACAGCCATCCATTATAAACATAATCCCTCTGTTCTGATGTCTTTTTATGAGGTGACAAAATATTTCCTTCATCATGCATAATGACTGATCCTGTAAAAATCTGACCTAATGGACTGAAGAGATGGTTCAGTGGTTGAGAGTATGTTCTGCTCTTCTAGATCTAAATATGATTCCCAGCACCCATGTCAGGTGACTGACTTCTGTACATTACCCCAGATCCAGGGGATCTAACACTTCTGGTCTCTGCACACACAAACCCACTGTGCTAGTTAGATTTTGTCAACTTGAAGCGAACTGTAGTCACCTGAAAATAGGGAACTTCACTTGAGGAATTTCTCTGTGGGACTAGCCTGTGGCCATTGACTGTGATGCATTTTCTTAATTGCTAATTAATATAGAAGAACCCAGCCCATATGGGTAGTGTCATCCTTGGGCAGGTGGGCTTGGTTTGTATAAGAAAGTTAGCTAGGCAAGCCAGAGGGAGGAAGCAAGTAAATAGCATTCCTTCATGGTCTGTGATTTTTAGATTCTGCCTCAGGTTCCTGACTTGAATTTCTGCTCTGGTTTTGTTGAGTGATGGATTGTGATGTGGAAGTGTAAGCTAAATCAACTCTTTCCTCCACAAGTTGGTTTTAGTCACAATGTTTTATCATAGCCACAGAAACCGAACTGGAACAGAAGCTGGTACTAGAGAGAAGGTTCTTGATACAATATCCCTGACCATGTTGTTTGGGGGGGATTGTGAAAGCTTTTGGAACTTTGGGCTGGACAAGCCATTGAGTATTTAGTGCTTAATAGGCTCTTCTGTGGAAGCGTGGATGATAAAGGTGACAGAGATGTAGCTGACAGAGGCCTGGCTTGTGAAGTTCCAAAGGGAAGTTTGAGAGTCCATCAAAGACTATAATGGGCCTTTTTTGATATTTTGAATAGAAAATCTGTGGTTTCTGGTCTTTTGGGGCTAAAGAATCTGGTGTGCTTAACAAGAGACCAGTACCACTGAAGTAAAACCTTTGCTTTATTGGGCCAATTGGTGCTGGTTAGGTGGGGCTGAAAAAATAGATGTGATCAAGAAGAGACCAACATCACTGAAGTGAAATCTTCTGGCAAGTATTCCCTCAGGGTCATCGGACAGAATCTGTGGTCCATGATAGCCAAGGTGCATCTCAAGCTGGTAGCTAAGCTTGGTAATATATAATTGTGTCTCCCATGGTACTGGTTTTGAAGACATGGATGGGGAATAGAGAGCAGCTAAGGCTTGACACCATTTGTCAGGATTGGACTTCCTGCAGAGAGACCCAGGAGGGCATAGGAGAAGGTGGCATCTCAGTTGTAGTGGAGAGCCTAGCATATTGGAGATGCCAGGACAGTCACTAATGGGAGGGGCAGGTGTGGAACAGAGCTGGCCTGAGACCACGAAAAAACTGTGTGTGCTGTGGATGGCAGAGCCAGAGAAGTGGAGCTGCCAAAGCCCATTGGAAATGGATGATTATGATAGAGGCCCAGATGTCTGACCTTAAGCTACACTGATGGACTTTGTTGTTGCTGTTGTTTTGTTTTGTTTTGCTTAGGTGTCCCTGATTCATCTTTTTTGCAATAAGAAAATGTTTAACCTATTTTTTTAAACTGAACAGGAGCCCACAGTTAAGGGACTTTGAAGTTTTAAAGAGATGCAGGATTTTTATAAAGTGTTTGAATTTTTAAAGACTATGGAACTTTTAAAGCTGTATTCTACTTTATAGTATGCTATTAACATGAGATCCTGGGCACAGAAAAGAAAGGAACATTTAGTATCTAGCATATATGAATGACTAAAAAATTATAAACATCATAAAGAGCAAAGAACCTAATTAAAATTGAGGTCAGGAACTAAACATGGAATTAGCAAAAGATGAAACATAAGTGACTGAGAAATATTTTTAACATGTTCAATATGCTTAGATATCAGGGAAATGAAAATACGAACAACTTTGAGACCTCATCCTACCCTAGTCAGAATGGATAAGATCCCCAAAACAATGATAAATGCTGGTGTGGATTCTGAGAAATGGCAAATTCTTATTCTCTGCTGGTGGGAGTGGAAACTGCTACAGCCACTCTAGGAATCAGTGTGAAGATTCTTTAAAAAGCTAAAAATAAATACACCACATTATCCAGTCATACCACTTTTTGGTATATGCCAAAGGATTCTATATCTTAATTCAGATATATCTGTTCACCCATGTCTATTGTTGCTCCATTCACAATAGCCAGTAAATGAAAACAACCTAGATGTCTGCCAATTATGAGTATGGCACATTTACAGATATAATTTTATTCACATAAAGTATGGCACATTTACAGATATAATTTTATTCACATAAAGTATGGCACATTTACAGATAGAATGTTATTCAGCTGTCAAGAAAAACAAAATTACGGAATTTACAAGTAAATGGATAGAACTGGAAACAATCATCATGAGTCGGTAACATACCCAGAAAGACAAACATCACCTCACATGTTCTCTCTCCTAAGTGGATGCTAGCGTTGAATCCTTAGATATGCATGTTGCAATTGGAAAATCCCTAGAGGACAGGGAAATAATAAGCAGCCAAAGGGGTGGGGCTTTGTGGTAAGGGAGATAGAATGTAGTGATATAGAGGAAAAGGAGAATAATGGATTAGGAAGGGTTAAGTGGGGTGGGGAATGGAGGACAAGCCAGAGGAGGGAATTTAAGGTATAACTAACACTAAAGGATCTTAGGGAAGGCGTATGAAAATGCTCTTTTGTAGAAACTTCTTAAAGTGCATACATACACAACATAAAACAGATTAATAGGAGTTACCTGATAAAAGAGGGACATTGGCAGTTCCCCAGACAGATATCACAAAGTATCAGAGAAAATGTCTAATGCCAGGAATGGACTCCCTCTTTTGAAGCTATTGATGAGGCATCCTAAACTCCCTTAAACTGGCCATTGCCCCTGCTTTTGGTTGCCCACCAGGTCTTCATGGCAAGTCCTTATTGCTACAGACACTACAAAGATGAGCCGTAGAACAAATGAGAAAAAATCAAGTTGGTGATTATTTCAAAGCCTCATCTCTACTGGTTAGCTGAGTACTGGAAGGTAGTATGCATGCTACGGGAAGAGAAAAACAATCACCCAACATGTCCAGCTGAGAATCATGTGAGCTACAACAACTGGCTTGGAAAGAACTGCCCAGGGGTGGGGTGGGGGGAAGGGAAAGGGAATATGCTTGAACTGAATTGAAAAATGATGTATGAAATAAACAAAACATCAATAAAAAATAAAATAAAAAAAAACCAAAATGCCCACAGGTGCAATAGTGGCATGAATATTATGGGAGTTACCAATTGATTTCTGACTGAAAATAATGCCCACTACACAAGATGGCATCCATGCCTGACACTGATAATAGGCATAGAAATTTATGGTTAACCAGGTCACAGGCCATAAAGGAGAGTTAATCTGCTAAATCAAGATAGTGATATATTAATTCCTAATGCTTTATTATACCCGCAAGCTTAATGCATCTCTCACTTTTCATCCTAGAAGATTCCTTATGCAGCAGATAATGATTAGCACAGAAATTCACACCTGGCCAACGTGCAGGGAACAAGACTATAGAGTGCTTATCCCTGAATAAGACACCGATATCAAACTTCTGACCCCTGCCCCCAGTGCTCAGGGATCATTACAGAAAAGGAAGTGGAAAGATCCTAAGAATTATTTCATCCATCCTTGTGGATGACCACAAGGAAACTGAGGGTTCCATACATCTGGGCGGTTACTCGGATGAACTCACAGCATTGGTGACAGCACATGCAAGGCCTACATTAGCTCAAGTCAGACAAAATCCCAGTGGGGAAATGGGGAAGGGGGTTTTAAGACACACTAATCTTAGTTGAGGATCTATTAATAACAAACAGCTCCTGGGAGAGGAAGTGTCAGTATTCTTTAAGAGTGTGAGTCTGGGGCTGGAGAGATGGCCTAGCGGTTAAGAGCACTGACTGCTCTTACAGAGGACCCGGGTTCGATCCCCAGCACCCACATGGCAGCCGAGAACCGTCTGAAACTCCAATTCCAGGAGAACTCCAGTTCCAGGGGAATCCGACACCCTCTTCTGACCTCCGCGGCATTGCACAACACGGGTGCACAGACCTGCATACAGACAGTACATTCATACACATACAGAAATAAATAAAATTTAAAAAAAAATTAAAAAAAGAGTGTGAGTCTGGATAGGGAACAAGGTTTTGAATACATACATATTTATATGTATATATGTGCATTTGTATTAGAGTTTATGAATTGGCCATAAAGTGGTAGTCAGAGGCGTACAGATAATGGAGAGGGTCTAAATATGATCAAAATATATTGTAGGAGATTCACAAAAACTCAATAAAAAATCTAAGAAAAAATAAAGGAATAGTTGTGGTTTAAAGTTATGTGTTTGTGTGTGAAGTTAACAAGGGTCAACTGTTCTGGTGAGGTTTTTGCCAACTTGACACATAATAGTCACTTGGGAAGAGGAAACCTCAGCTTAGACATGCCACCATGGAATTGACCTGTGAACACGTGTGTGAGGCATTTTCATAGTTGCTGATTTAGCCACAGTGTGTTGTGCCATCCACAGGAATGTGGGTGTGGGCTATCCAAATGCTGGAGAGGTTGTGGGGAAAGGGGAACACTCATCCATTGCTGGTGGGAATGTAAACTCCTACAACCACTATGGAAAGCAGTGTGGAGAACCCTTAAAAGACTCAAAATGAGCCTACCACCTGACCCAGTCATACCACTCCTGGGTATATACCCACAAGACTCATCCTGCTGCAAAGATACATGCACATCCATGTTCATTGCAGCTCTCTTCACAATAGCGAAGTTGGAACCAACCTAAATGCCCCTCCACAAATGAGTGGATAGAGAAAATATGTGGTCCATCTACTCAATGGCAGTCTATGCGGCTGTAAAGAAAGATGGTATCAGGAACTTTGCAAGTAAATGGTTGGAACTAGAAGATACTATGCCAAGAGAAGTAACATAGTCCCAGAAAAGCAAATGATGAATGGTATCCCTCATTTGTGGATCCTAGCACCAAGCACCAAATTGTAAGGCAAACTGAGCAACATCAATGTTATATACCCCTCTCCCTGAAAGCAACTGTGTTCTTATAATGTAAGTCACTTAACAGGCCCTAGAATTAACCCACAACTTATTTTTGGACTTCGTAATCTTGGTATATGGGTGGAGGATATGTAGATATATTTTAGAGTAATAGAAATTTAAAAAGAAAAAATGTGAATCCTGAAATATGATATGGAAATGACAGTTTGTGCAAAGATGATATGTTTAGTATAGGTGTGATATATATATATATATATACACACATGTTGAAGCAATACAGATTGAAAAGAACTACAACAGCAGAGGAACTGGGACAGAGAACCGACTGAAACAGTAAAGTTCCCCCAAGAACAATAATCCTCTGCTTTGAAAAACTTTGAAAAGAGTCAGAAAAAGATACAGGGCAGGAATGGCAGGGTGCATGAACTCAGGTGGGGTGGGGGGCATGGAAGGGGAGATGAGTCTAGATTGGAACAAGAAGCGATGTATGAAATGGACAAAACTTCAATAAAAATGTTGAGAAAAGAAAGATAGCTGAGCAAGCTAGGGGGAGCAAGTCAGTAAGCAGCTTTCCTCCGTGTTGTGTGCTTCAGATCCTGCCTCTGAGTTCCTTTCTTGAGTTCCTACCTTGACTTCCCTCAGCTATGAACTGTCACCTGGGAGATAGAAGATGAAATAAACTTTTTCCTTCACAAATTGATTTTTGATAAATGTTTTAACAGAAACAAAAAGGTGAGATGCCCCCCAGCCCCTCACCCCCTGACACGCATACACATAATTAAAAAAAAAAAAAAAAGAATCTGTACTGAGATTATAAAAGCCAGAGGTTGGGGATAACTCAGCTGAAACTGTCTTCTGGCTACCACAGGAAAGTTGCACCCATGATCTCATAGCAACTGTGGTTGCCTGGACGAGACCTGCAGAAGTCAAGTCACTGACCATTGCAGCAGGATAGAGGAGGCAACTGGGATCCTAACACCAGCTGAGGAGCTATGGATGGCTGATGGCTGTTAGCAGCGGGAGAGGCAGTTTTCATTATGGGCGTGGCTCCTAGTAATTGGGCCATCATCCTGTGGCCAGCTTCAGACACAGGCACATATGGGTAGCACTAATTAGACTGGATTGTAAGATAAGAAAAGATGACATGAATTTGTGGGGGTATGGAAGAAATCAGGGAGTTGGAGGAAAGAGTGGGCATAAATATGATGGAAATATATTGTATAAATGTGTAAAATTCTCAAAGAATGGATAAAACTATTATCTGTAAAATAGAATCTGTGCTAGATGAAAAAAATACGCATGCGTCATGTACCATTTTTACATAACACATTTAATTTGCAAACAACTTCCATAACTATTGTCTATATTTGTCCCCATTGAGACCATATGGGCAAAAATTGGAGATGCTAATACCAATTAAGCAAATTGACACAGTATAGCTACTGTTGTGGGTCTGTGACTAGATCCTACATCTCTAGTTCTCAGTGACAGAGGGTCTTCTATCTAGGCAGGGCAGTCTAGTTATACATGAACTTCCCCACCTACTGAAAAAATAAGAAAAGTGCAAATTTGAAAACATATACAATTTGACATACTACATCAGGAAATTGTTTTAAGACAGTGGATGAACGCTGGTGGGACAGCTGTCCTTGACAGGCACTCGCCTGGCCAACACAGCCAGATATCCTCCCGATTTCTGTGTTTAGGGTCACCTTCTAGACTGTAGCTAAGCAAAGAAGACTTGGAAACAGAGCACAACTAAGGATCAAAATTCAGAACTGAGGCTTTGCTGTGGATGAAATTTGAATGGCCAATTACTAGAGAAACAGAAAGTGCTCAGGGCTGGGTCTGAGAAGCATGGAAATTCCCCATGGGCTCTCAGGAAGTTTGGGGTATTCAGAGTCCCAGGCCAGGGCAGAGCAAGGCAAGAGCGGGTAGGTGTGGGGCTATGCACTAAGCAGATATGCTAGGCACAGACATGGGGTAGGGGATGTGAGAGTCTTGTGTTATCTAGGTCAGGGCCTTGGTGATCGTCTCAGGCATCTAACTGAGGCTCCTAACTCATAGAAGCAAGGGAAAAAAATAATAGAAATAAGAGAGCTGAATTTTCCGTTCTTATAGATGTTAATAAATTGCTAATACCCAAGCAATTTAGTCAGGAAAACTTCAAAGATTTATTTGATTTTATTTATGTGTGGAAAAGTTTGTTTATACATATGTATGAAAACCCAGGGAGGGGCTGGAGAGATGGCCTAGCAGTTAAGAGTGCTGACTGCTCTTGCAGAGGATCAGGGTTTGGTCCCCAGCAGCCATGTGGGAGCTAAGAACTGTCTTTAACTCCAGTTCCAGGGGAATCCGACACCCTCTTCTGACCTCCGCAGCATTGCACAACATGACACGGGTGCACAAACCTACATGCAGACAGTACATTCATACACATAAAAAAATAAAATAAAAAAAAAAAGAAAACCCAGGGAATAAATTGTGTCCATGGAGTCCAGGAAGTGGTGCTGGCTTCCCTGGAACTGGAGTTACAGATGGTTGTGAGACATCATGTGGATACTGGGACATAAACCCTGGCCTTTTGTAAGAACAGTAGGATTTTAACCACTGAGTCATCTCTCTAGAACCAAGAAAAATATTTCTCTCTTTAATTTTCTATATTTGATCATTCCTGTACAAGTATTGTCTTTGCATTATTTCCATCTCTCCCAATCCTCTCCCAATCCCTCCATCTCCCCCCATGCTGCTTCCTCTCAGTTTCTTGTCTTATTTGATTACTATCATTAAAATGCACACACACACACACACACACACACACACACACACACACACACTGCACTGATTCAATTTAGTGGTGCTAATGTATCCCTGTGTTTCAGGCCCACTTTGAATTAGATAACCTCCCAGGGAGCTAGTCCCTGGAGAGAACTGATCTTCCTTCCCTCAGACTCCATTGATGGGCTGTAGCTTTTCATCATGAGGTGGGACCTCATGAAATTTCCCTCATCCACCTTGGAGTGTCAACTACCTTTGTAATTGTGTAGATTTCATTAGAGCACCTACTGTGGAGTAGGTGCTCTAATGAAAAATCTTCATTGCTGTAGCTTCCCTACCATATCTAGAACACATTGACTAGCAGCAGGTGTCTGGTCCCTCTCGTTATATTCTTTCTACCCTGAGCCTTAGGTGTTTAGCTTGCATTGTAGATGTGTCACATTGGCCTGGGTACTTCACGGTCACCTGCATTTGATCCATGTGGAACTTCATAAGAGTCTCCATCTGTTGCAAAAAAGAAGCTCCTTTGATGAGGATAAGAGATACACTTGTCTATAAATAGAAGGATACATATTTAGGATGTTGGAAGGAATTCC
Organism: Rhizomys pruinosus; assembly: GCA_009823505.1. Lineage (NCBI taxonomy): Eukaryota > Metazoa > Chordata > Mammalia > Rodentia > Spalacidae > Rhizomys > Rhizomys pruinosus. Next base: position 3,206,358 of record VZQC01004132.1, on the reverse strand, counting down.
ATTGGTCTAGGGAAGTGACAGAAGTAGTTTTTCTCTAGGGTTTTGCGGTCTCTCCAGCTAGGTGTACTTGGCTATGTTTACACTACCATGCATGATTTCCCTCACATTATGCAGGCTTTAAGTTCAATTAGACATCTGTTGATCACCCCCAAGATAAAAGTGCCACTTTTGCACCAATAGAGATAGTTTTCTGTGCCTCTCATTGTAGTGGTTTGTAGGCTTTACAGTTAGGTAGGATCACTGATAGTTTTCTCCCTTAGCACCTTGCATAGTATCTGTTGGTACTATGCAAGCTAGTCTTCAGGGAGGAAGTTTCCAGGTCAGTGCAAGCCCCAAACTCAAAGTTCCGAAGTACGCTGTGTCTTCAGGATTGGGACTAATCTTCAACTTCTAGGAGGCAATCAAGGTCTGTCGCATCATTTGGGGTACCCTTGGACTACCCTGACCAACAACTTGAAGGGTGGTTTCTTTTGCCTGGCCCTGTGATTTTTGTCATATAACCTTCACCTATACACATGCACTCACATTTATATTACCTGTGTATCTTTCAGTAGGCTTAGTACATATTACATTTCCATTTGATCTGTCATACCACTTGAGGATTATTTCTCTCTCTTTACCCTCCTTGCTATTGTATACCTTTATTCACCCGTCCCATGTTAAAATAGGTCCATTTTCCCCATTTCCCAGGATAACTCCTGTCTCTTGAGCTCTTCTTTCCTCTTTTCCCCCAAGGACACTTTCCATTTTCCTGGCTCCTGGGGTTACAAAGGATATATATTCACATCTAAGCATTTGGAGCTAGGATCCACAAATGAGAGACAACATGTATAGTGTGTTTTCCCGAGTTTGGGTTAACCCCGTCAGAATGGCAAAGATCAAGAAAACAAATGACAAAAAATGCTGGCAAGGATGTGGGCAAAGGGGAACCCTCATTCTTTGCTGGTGGGATTGCATACTGGTACAGCCACTAAGGAAATCTGTGTGGGAATACTTACAATCTAAAAATAGACCTACCATAGGACCCAGCTATCCCGCTCCTTGGCATATAACCAAATGACTCATCCTGCTGTGGAGATACTTCCTCAGCCAGGTTTGTTGCTATTTCACATTAGCTGGGAAGTCAAAAGAACTTTTATGTCCTTCATCTGATGAATGGATAATGAACATTTGGTACATTTAAACAATGGGCTTTATTCAGCTGGTCAAGGAAAATAAAATCATTAAATCTGGAGGTAAATGGATGGACTAGAATCTGTTACATGAGTAAAGTAACAAATAAAAATAATTAAAATATTTTTTTTATTTTTATTTTATGTATATGAGTGTATTGCCTGCATCTGTGTAAGTGCACCCGTGTCACGCAATGCCCACGGAGGTGAGAAGAGAGTGTCAGATCCTCAAGAACTGGAGTCATGGATAGTTTTTAACTGCCATGTGGGTGCTGACACTGTTCTCATTCATTGGTGGGTGTGGAAAGTGGCGTTACAGCCTCGAAATGAGTATTTTCCTATGTGCTAAAAAAATTCATATAGAAAGACTGCAATTTGCTATGACATTTTACTTTATTTACATGCTTACTTTTTTCTCATTTTCATGCTTGTATGTTCTGCATGCTTTCATTTGTGTGTGCACATGATGTGTATGGTATGTGCATACACCTGCATATGTGTATGTATATGTAGAGTCCAAGGCTTGTGTTAGGAATCATTCCTCCTTGCAGTCTACCACCTTATTCATTGAGGCAGAGTCTTTCAAACAAACCCGTGCCCCCCCATATCTCTCTGGCCAGCTTGCTCTGTAGATCCCCTGTGTCTACCTCCCAAGGTTTAAATTACGGGTAGGTCACCACACCCATCCAACATTTTATGTGAATTTCTGGGGGGATCCAAACTGAAATATTCAGAATTACAGGGCAAGTGTTTCAACCAGCGCCTAGAACACTGTCTGCATTATCTCTCCTGGATCTTTGGTTATGGTGGAGAAAGCGGCACATGTCCATTTGACAAAGCCATCAGAGGCTCAGAGATCCCAAGTCTCATAGTTAAGACCAAACCAGTGAGCGACTAAGGCAGAACAAGGGCCAAGATTTTTACAGCAGCCTTATTTTCATAATGGAGAAAAGAAATGCATCAGGAAGATTTTATTTCTGAGGACTCTTCCCACTATCCATGATCACACTTGGCTGGGGATGATTCTGCTTTCTTGAAGATAATTTGTTTATTAGTAAGGCAAAGAAATTTCCATTAATTTAAGCAGTCAACATGCACCAACAAACAAGGCCCTGTGTCTCAGCCAGATTAGAAGTTCTTTTCTTTCTTTGTCTTTTTAGTTTTGAATTAATCAGTACATAGTAGTAAACTTGAGGGGTTGCTTAACAACTAAAATGAAATATAAACACATATGAAACTCTGAAGGAAATTAAAATGCAATCTAAATCCATCTCTTTACTTCAATGTGCTCATTAGTCAACAAGAAATGAATGAAACTGTAACAAGGTAACATGAGTCACTAACAAAATAACATATCAATCATTTTTAATTAGCATACTTTTTGTCATCTAAAATAGTTTCCTTTATATTTCAAAGGAGTCCTTTCAGCTGCTTTTTAATTTTTTTATTTGAATTCTCGAGATAAGGATCCTAATTACAGTTTGGTTTTTAGTGTAGGGAATATTTTCCCCTTGTTTTAAGAGTGAGGGAAATGAGGGAGGGACGGTCATATTTATGACCCAAGGTAGTATACTGACAATACAAAGGAAGCCAATGCTTGTGTTTCTGTTCTGTGGTTATAGTTCCTGGAAAACTCCACTCACATAGAAGATATCAATCTCATTATCTCTCAATCCTCTGTTCTCTAATTCTATTTTCAAAACACAGGTTGGAGCCAGAATGCTTGGGTTCAAATCCTTAGCACCTGTATAACCAAAGGCAAATTATTTAACGTTGCAATTTACTTACTCAGTGTAAATAAGGGTTGCCGTGAAGCTCAAAGGAGCCAATATGTGTACAGTACAGAATACTTGAAGGTGAGTATGGTTCTGTGAGTAATCACAGTTGGTATCAGAGGGATTAGTTTAGGGTTCTACTCTATCAGTTATCCACTGTGTGATTTTTGCAGTTCACCGACTCTAGTTCATTCACTCCGCTCTTCTGATATTCAGCTTCATTATCTTTAAATCTGGAGTAGCACTTGCTTCTGCCTGTGGGAGATGCTCTTCCATTTAGTTAAAGTTTCTTCCTTCCTGCCCACTCATTCCGGGGTGCAAGACTTCAGCTTCTACCTTTTAGGAATGCTGGTGGCTCTCTTTACCTCTTCTTGTTCTCACGTTACAGCTATCTATGAAGTAATATCTCTTTCCTGCAAGCTGCTTGAGGGAACCACTCGCCTTGCATTCTCTTCTGTTATCACTACTGCCAATCAAATTCATTGGAATCCATAAGAGAGAGAATCTATGGGCCCTGCCATGTAAATACGGTGACTGTAAGTAATTAAAAAATAGAGTGATGCACTGTTATGTTCCGTGCAACACTGCGCACAGCACCTCCAAACCTCCTTGATTTGATGTATACTGTATCATATGTCAAAAACAACGTCTTTGACCTTCTAGACACTGACTTTGAAAATGTCTCCCCATGATTGCTAACTCCTTGGATATTCACCCCCTTCTTCTCTTCTTAAGCTCAGCGGAGGAACTCTGCTCATTTCTTTCCTGGATCCTCTCCACCCATCAACCCAACTATTCAATAGCAAACGGACAGTGGTAAAGGCCTTTCAAAGTAGTGAGATGAATGCTACAGACTATCCTCATTTCCAAAGGAGAGAATAGTATTCTAGAACTACACTTTTAACCAGGAACAGAGACCAGCACCAACTGCTGTTGCTTAGCAACATAGGGCCCCAGCCCAGCTCAGAGATACTCAGTCTGGTCTACACGTTATTCCTACTGCATTTGAGTCACATGCATGGATGTTAAATTCCAAGGGTCACTTGCCTAAGAATGAAGGATAATCATGACCACACAGCTGGCAAATAATGTGACCAGAGTTCCTGGCTTCTCAACAGAACTCTTCACTTCCATCTTCGTTCTTTAGGTGTTTCTGCATGTCTTTCAACACAGTAGAGTGGGACAAGAGATTTTTATTTATAGTTACTTCATACTTGAATAGGAAGAATGGGTCTTTGTGGAAAACAGGCCTGAAAGATCCCAATCTTGGTCCAAAGAGTATGTGGCAAAAATAATCTAGACTCTACCACATCAATGATTATTCTTTTTAATCCATGTATTTTTTCCGATGACTATTTCATACACACAGTCAAACAAAAATATCAAACCATCTTTAAACCAAATAACAATAATAAAATTTTAGTTCAGGTAGAGATCACATCTTTTGTTGAGTAGGTGTTTGTTTCAAGATGAACAGGTCTAGGGACCTGTGGCACAGGGCTGTGCTGAGAGTTACCTATGACTGTGCTGGCAGGATCTCTGTAGTGTTATACAGCAACAAAGCAGAAATATATAGTAACACAAAAGTGACTAATACAAGAAGAGAATCCATGGGTATTTCTTCTATACTACGTTCTTTAGGCATTTTATTTTTTGAGACAGGGAGCCATATAGTCCAAACTGGTCCCTGATGCTCTATGTAGCCATGGCTGGCCTTGAACTTCTGATCTTTCAGTCCCTACTTACCATGTGTTAGGATTACAGATAAGCCTAAGCACCCTTTTCTTAACTTCCCCTGTTATGATAATTAATTCTAGCCATCAACTTAAGGCAATTTATATTCACCTTAGAGACCAACCTCTGGGTATGTCCATACGAGAATTTTCAGGAATGGCTATAATAGAGTTCAGAAGTGCTAGTGATGACCTAGTCCAGAGAGGAGCCAAGTAATCTGCACCGGCAGTTGCGTGGAACAAAAGTCATTGGAATTTAGAGAAGTGAACGGTGAAGTAACAGGGTATTATGTGGTCATCCACAAAAACATACATCTTTATTTTTACAAATATTATATGATAATATGATTGGAAATGTGGGTTAATAGTCTGAGATAAATGTCAAGTCATCCTGATATATGTGGAAGATGCCCAGAAGGCAGTTCTTGACCATGCGAGATAATCAGGATGGTAGAGTTGAATGGTCTTTGAAGGATAATTGAGGAGTGTGGTGGTTTCCCCCATAGGCTGTAAGTATTCAGACATTTGTCTCCAGTTGGTGGCACTGTTTTTGGAGGTCTTAGAAAGTGTGGCCATGCTAGAGGAAGTACATTATTGGGGGCAGGCTTAGTGAGTTTAACAAGTCTCGTGGTCTCCAGTTGCTCTCTCTCTGCTTCCTGTGCTCATTGTGAGATGTGACCCTCAGTTTGATGCTCCAGTCTCCAAGCCGCCATGCCTCCCGCCACAATGGACTCTAATTCCCTGGAACCGTCAATCATAAGCTCAAATAAACTCTTCCTTTTATAAGTCCCTTTGGTCATGGTGTTTCATCACAGCAACAGAAAAGTGACTAATACAGTAATTTGGTACCAGAGAGTGGGCTGTTGGCTGTGAAGAACCTGACCATGTGGATGTTTGGAGAAATGTGGAAGACTTTGGAACTTTGGGCTAGAAAAGCTACTGTAAGCAGAGCTTAAGGGGCCATTTTAATAGAAGCCTGGAAGAAAGCATGGCTGCAAAAAATGTAGTTCCAGAGGAAAATAAAGACTTAGGCAGCAACCGGGATATTTTGATAAAGAGTCTGGCAGCAGTCTGCCCACAGCCCAAATGCTTGCCTGATGCTAAGTTGAAAAGCAATGGACTGATATCTTTGGTGGAGGATATTTCAAGACAGCCTAATGTAGAAATGGTGGCATGGCTATTAATGGTGAATATTGTGCAGATCTACAGTGAAGAAGAGCAGATGGGGCAGAAAGAAATGCAGAATGTACAGTTTGGATCTGAAAAGTACACTAGGAAGATTAAAGGTGTGGCCAAGGCTTGTGAAGGAGAGGCTCCCTTTCATAAGGAGACTAAAGTGATTAAGGAGAGGCCTGGAGATTTACAAGTAAACAAAAGAATCAGTACCTTCAGGGCAAGACCACACCCAGCTAATCCTCCAACAAGTCCAGGGCAGAGAAAAATAGCAAATGTGGTTAAAATGGGCCAGGGTCTGGCCCGAACTTGCAGCCAGATTCGGCAATTTCATTCACGTGGTGCTGGCTTTAGAGACATAAAGTTTGCAAGAGTGAAGGGGTCATCAGCTCTTCCTCCACGGTTTCAGAGAGCCAAAGAGGCCAGGAAGAGTACAGCAGGGGTGTCCCTGAATAAAGAAGGCCGTGATAGGCCACTGCGTGAAGCTGTGAGTATGAAGCCTGGTTGGCAGCGGAGACCCCAAGAAGACTTTCGAGATGCCAGACCTGTGAGATATTTGCCAAGGAGAGCTGCATACGGGGAGTGGTACCAGCCTAAGAAAGAGATGTATGTTGCAAGCAAAGCTGGAAGAGCTGAGCCGTGTAAGCCCTTTGGAAGTCAAGTCCCAGAAGTCGCATGTGGAGCTACAGGACTTGGCGTTTGCCCTGCTGGTTTTCGGTCTTGTTTTGGTCCAGTATTTCCTCACTATGCCTCTATTCCTCCCTTTTGGAATGGGAATGTGTATTTGGTTCCACTATATGTTGGGAGTTTGTAATTTGCCTTTTGATTTTACAGGAGCTTACAGTTAAGAGATTAGCCTGAGTCTCAGAAGAGACTTTGGACTGTAGACTTCTGAATGGCATTGAAACTGGTAAAGACTATGGTGACTTTTAAGGTTAGACTAAATGCATTTTGCATTTTATATGGTCAGGAGCCTATGGGGGCCAGTGAGTGGAATGTGGTGGTTTGAATGAATGTCCCCCATAGGCTTTAAGTATTCAGACATTTGTCTCCAGTTGGTGTCACTGTTTTTGGAGGTCTTAGAAGGTGTGGCCATGCTAGAGGAAGTACATTATTGGGGGCAGGCTTAGTGGGTTTCTAATATAAGGAGTAATGAGCAAGGATGAATTCTCAGAACTGAAAGAATGAACCTTTCCTCCAATCTGTGTTTAGATGGATATCCATCGATCTAGTCCACACTGTCTACAAGGAACTCAACTAAAATGTGGGAAGAAAATGCAGCCTTTTATTCTGGGGCATATGGAATGGAGTTCTCTGTGGGGATGCAGTTGTCCCTCTGAATGAGACTGCCAGAGAGCTGCTTCTAGTACATGGATATTTTCCCCAGAAAACAACCATTTATCATTGTCAAGCTCTCAATCATACTCATGGGAACCATTATTGTTTATATGAAAAAAAGAACCACTTAAGTAAAACAACGTCATTGTTTCTGCTGCTAAGCCATTGATTCTGGGCCATTTCATAGCTAGATATTAAAGTGGCCATTTTGTTCCTAGCTGGTGTCAGTTTTGCTGACTTACTTTTCCAGTATTTGCATCCCCAAAGAAGAGAGAAGAAAGACAAAAGAGAGGAGGGAGGGAGGTGCTTTGCCCATTCCTTGGTTTGATCCTGTCCTGTCTACTTTCTCATTTTTTCACAGCACATATGGAACTTTGTAGTATCACATCCCTGGCTGCGGTCCTCAGGACAGTGTTGGGTCCCATAGCCAGATGCAATTTCAGTAGGTCTGGAGGAAGATAAGGGATTTGTATTTCCAACAATTTCCTAGATGATGTTGACATTATTGGTCCAGCAAGCCAATTTTGAGAGTCATTTACTGACAACTTGCATAATTCAGAGGGGAAAATCTAATCATAGAGCTTTATGGAATGTACTTAAACTCTTTGACTTGATTGCTTTATCAATAAAAGAGGGATAAAAGCAATATTTTCTCTTGTAGAATGTTGTACAATTATGGAAAATAATTCATGTGAAATATCAAACCAAAAGGCTAAATTATGTTAGTTTCAAATGCCCCCTACCCATTTTAATTGGGAAATCTAAGATAGAAGAAAACTTCAGTTAATTTATAAATGTGAATTAGGTAATAATTGGGAGAAGTTGGATAATGTGTGCTGAAATTAGATTCCATTTCTCTGACCATAAATTCAATTATTTTTTTTCCACAGTACCTCACACTCAAGTACACACATAGTACCTCAGACTGAAGATACAGAGGGATAAACAGCTCATAAGAAAGATTGGATGCTGGTACTAAACTGCCGCTATTTATTTACTATCTGGACTTCATCAATTGGCAGAAAACATCCATGTTTTTGATCATTGGCCAGTTCTCCTTATGGAGGCTCAAAATGCAGATGATCAACTGCCTAATTTAATTTCAATGCCTACTCTTAAATATTTCCCATATTTCTGAAAATAGCTTGGGAGATTAGAATGATAGATTCTCCTATAATTCTCCATTTCAGTAACACCACCTTCGCTTCAATTTCTCAGGCCATACAACTTGGTTTCTCTCATATCAGCCTGCTCAGCAGGTGCCTCCAAACACCACTTCCCCCCTAAAATATTGCAGATGGGACTGTGCTTCTGCAAGTTGTCCACAGAGTAGCCCAAGTTATCTTCTGAAAAGGTAGGTTGAGAAATTATCTTTATCATAGTTTGAAGGCCTTTCACTGAAGTTGGAAAATAGCCCACCCATCTCTTGGATTTCCAAGGCCAGACTGTTCAGCAAGAACTTGCTTTGTAACTATCCTTATCAAAGTGCCCTCCTTCACACAGCACACACACACACACACACACACACACACACACACACGAATAATTTATAGATGCAAAAACAAGTGTGTAAGTCATAAAATATTGCATACCAATTAACATAAACCCTGTTTAAGAGATAGAAACCTTGCTGTAGGTTCATCTTTATTTCCATTCAAATTTCTGGTTTCCATTTTACCACACTTGTAGGTAAACACTTTTTTTATTTCCTAAATAATCCAATTTTTAAAAATTGATTTTATCACCAGGTGTGGTGGGATACACCTTTAATCCCAGCACTCAGGAAGACAGAGGCAGGTGGATCTCTGTGAGTTCAAGGCCAGCCTGGTCTACAGAGAGTTCCAAGACAGCTGAGGCTACAGGGAGACCCTGTCTCAAAAACACCAAAAAAATTGATTTTATCCTCTGTGTATCTGTTGTTCATTGAAGTTATTTTTTATTTTTATTTTTAATTCTATGCTGATGAATGTTTGGGCTGCATGTATTTAAATTTTTTTATTAATTTTATTTATTTCTGTATGTGTATGAATGTACTGTCTACACGCAAGTTTGTGCACCCGTGTCGTGCAATGCCGTGGAGGTCAGAAGAGGGTATCAGATTCCCCTGGAACTGGAGTTCTCCTGGAATTGGAGTTTCAGATGGTTCTTGGCTGCCATGTGGGTGCTGGAGATCGAACCCGGGTCCTCTGCAAGAGCGGCTGGCGCTCTTAACCGCTAGGCCATCTCTCCAGCCCCCTGCATGTATTTAAATACACCTATATGTACAATGCCTGAAGAGTCCATAAGAGGGTATTGGATTCCCTGGATCTGGTGTTCTAGACACTTGTTCCTCCCCATTAGGGTCCTGGGAACTGAACCCTGGTCTCCTAAGCAGCCTGTGCTCTTAACACTGAGCCCTTTCTTCAGTCCCCATCTGCTTACGTTTAAGCTGTATAAAAATGCAATCGAGTATGAAACATTCAGCATTTTGAGGTACATTCATTTTACTGCATTAGCTGCTGTTGCCTCATTTTATCTGTTGAATAATTCCCTATTGTGTGAAGGAAATACAATTTATAACACAGCATGTTCTCTTGTTGACAGACCTGCAGGTTGCTCAACTTGGTTGTGTTATTGAGAACACTGCTACACACTTTCTTTTTGGTGTATTTGTCTCAGTGCATATTAGCAAGAAAATATGCCTAGAGTCAGATTTGCTAGATTTTACTGAATGCAAAAGTCTTTTACAAAGTGATGCCAGATTGTTTTGCAAATGGTTATACCAATATACTCTCTCACAGAAGCATAAATATGAATCACCATTGAATCCAACCTACAGCAATGCTTGGTATATCAGTTTCTGTGTCTTTACCAATATGGTAGATGCCATTCAGCATCCCTATGTGAACTTAATTGAAATTTTTCTGATTAATAACAAAGTTTGCATATATATATATATATATATATATATATGTTCTAGTAAAACATCTATCTTTGTATATATATATATATATATTCTGGTAAAAAATACACATTTTAGCCTCTTAAGTTTTAAATGTATATGTTAACATCATACACATTCCTGTAAGCAGATGTCTAGACTTTTTCCATGACTGAAACTGTAACTATTTAGCACTCTTTCCTTCCTTCCTCAAGCCTGTACCAATCATGTTCATTTCAATTTTCTAATTGTATTAAATATACTATTTTTTGATGCATCATGTAAATGGAATCATGTAGTATTAATCCTTCTGTGACTGGTTATTTCATTTTGGATATTATCTTCAAGGTTTATCCATATCACCCATTGTGCAGAGTTTCCTTTATTCATATTGAATACTATTCCACTGTAGATGTTTATCACATTTTCTTCACTCATTCATCTACTGGAAGATTTTTTTTTAGTTTTTCTTTTGCAGTATGTCTTATAATTACTTTCATTGTTTCAGAAAATACATGTGGCAACATACAAATTTGCTGAAAATTGTTTAGTAATACTTGTTTTTTTACATACGTATATGTGATATATACTGTGGTGTGTTTGCATATGTGCATATACACATGTTTGTGCATGTACATGTGTGTAAACACACGTGGAGAAACCAGGAGTCTTTCTCAATCCTCTCCACTTTCTTCACTGAAGCAGGGTCCCTCAATTGAACCTAGGGATTCACTGGCATGGGCTAGTTTAGCCACCATGATCTGGGGACTTCCTGTCTTTACCTTCAAAGTGCTGGAATCATGGACAGGCCATCATGCCCATTGTGCATTTACAAGGGTTCTGAAATCTAAACTCTGATCAGCAGGATATTAATCCACTGAGCTTTTCCCCAGCCTCAAACTTGGCATTTGCCATAACTTGTAATCTATCCAGGAGAATTTCCTATGGGTGCCCAAGATGAGTTGTATATAGTCTATCACTGCTGAGAGAAATGTTCCATGCATGTCTGTTCTGCTCCTTTGCTCTGGATTCTCAGCCTGGATTTGGATAGATGGCTTTGGGGTTAAGCAAGCTTGTAACCTTTTCAAAGGACTTAGGTCGGGTTCCTAGCATTCACATCATGCAGCTTATAAATAACTGCCTCTAACTCTAGGTCCAGGGGATCTGACATCATATTCTGGCCCCTAGGGGTACCTGCATGCATGTGTGCATACATACACACACACACACACACACACACACACACACACACACACACACACAAAGATAGAGCCTTATCCAAGAAATCTCTTTCCTTAATAGGAAAATATCTGTCTGGATATTCTATCCATTATTAAGCAGGATGATAAAACCTTATGTTATTAGTGTATTGCTATTTCTTTTCAGTGCTGTCAATGTTTGTTTCCTGTATGGTGGGCACTGGCTGCATCTATTTATGTTTGTTGCATCTTTCTGGAAAATTGACTCTTTTATCATGTTTCCTGTGACATTTTAGATGTAAAGTTGATCTTATGTACATGTATCTGCTTCAGCTCTCTTGCTTAGTGTTTGTAATGAGCATCTTTTGTCATATATTCACTTTCAGCCCATGTGTGTCTCTTGATCTAAACCACATCTCTTGCATGTAGTGAGTAGATTCTGCCACTTTTTTTTTTTTTTTTGGTATTTTTGAGGCAGGGTCTCCCTTTTAGTACCAGCTGTCCTGGAGCTCACTCTGTAGATCAGGCTGGCCTTGAACTCATGGAGATCCACCTACCTCTACCTCCCGAGTACTGGGATTAAAGGCACATGTCAGTACACCCAGCTGGGTTCCACCATTTTTTCAAAACACTTATTCAGTCACTATTTGAGTTACTTTGATTGGAGAGTTTAAACAATTAACATTTAAAGTAAGTACAGATAGAGAATGATTTATCATCATTTTTTAAAAATAAATTTTGTTTATTCTCGTATAATTTCATACCATTTATTATGCATTTTTATCATATTCCACATGCATGTGTGAATTCACACACACACACACACATACACACACACACACACCCACACACACCCATTGCCACCTTTTCTTAATCCTTTCTACTCCCTCTGGAACCTCTCTTCTTCCCAACATATTCCCTTTCTACTTTCATGTCTTTTTTTAAAATAGCCCCATTATTTTAAAATGTTATGTTTATTGTTTTTAATTTATGTTTATGAGTATATTACCTCCTTGTAAGTACACCGGCATCCCAGGCTGTGCAATGCCTGTGTAGGTCAGAAGAGCGTGTTAGATCCTCTGGAACTGGAGTTACAGACAGTTGTTAGCCAACCTGTTGGTGCCAGGCTTCAAACCTGGATTGTCTGGAAGACCAGCCAGTGCTTTTCACTGCTGAGCTGTCTCTCCAGCCCAAGTCAGTGATTTAGTGCTAGTTGCATGCACGTCGGTGTTGTTGGTTATTTACCGGGTCCTGTGAAGGTTATCAATAGATGCACTAATGTGAAAAATTACTCCCCCATCCAGTAGCCATTAACTGCCAATTGAGCCTAAGGTAGGGGCAGGGCCTCACGAGCTGCTTCCCGATTCATTTTGGAGTGTTGGTTGGTTCCTGGTCTTGTGCAGGCAAGCATAGTTGCTGAAGTTCATGAGTGCCTAACAGACCACCCTTCCCCGTATTTCTCTTCATCCTTCAGCTCTTACAATTCTTTACACACCTTCTCCCAAGATGTCCTCATGTCCTTAGGGGTGGGGATGATTCAGAAATCCCAGCTAGGGCTTTACATTCATGACATGTATTCTCAGTACCTCAACCAATTATAAATTTCTTCATTAATCACTGCCCATTGCAAAAGGAAGTTTCTCTGGCTAAGGTTGAGAGAAGTACTGCTCTCCATCTCTGTTTGTCCTGCAGATACACTATATGACAGAGCAGCACTTTTCTTGCAGTGTCTACTGTAGCAGCAAAATTTCCTGAATCTGGTGCCCACTGGAGAAGACTTCCGGCAGTTCTCCCATCTGCTTTCCTGGAGAGATCCACCATTAGCGAGTTCACAGATCTCATCTGTTACAGAATAAGTACTTATTCATTATTACCAATTAAAAAAGCCCCAGCATCTACATGGCGGCTAAGAACCGTCTGTAACTCCAATTCCAGGAGAACTCCAGTTCCAGGGGAATCCGAGACCCTCTTCTGACCTCCGCGGCATTGTACGACACGGGTGCACAGACCTACATGCAGACAGTACACTCATACACATACAAAAATAAATCAAATTAAAAAAAGCTTTTTTTAAAAATCCGTCTTGTACTTTTTTGCCTCTCTTTTCCTCTGCTGCTTTCATTTATATTTCATTTCTCTTTTTTGTTCTGGCATGCTTTGATTCCTTTCTTCTCTTGCAAATACTTTTGTAGTTAACATGGAGTTTACATATAATATCTTCTAGTTATAACAATCTGTTTCAAGTTATTATAATAATTTTCAGCACCTTAGCTTTATAAAAAAAATACTGCTTTACTCTCCCACACAGCTATTTTAAGTTATTAATGCTGCAAATTATATCTTTTCATATTGGGTATATACTAACATATGTTTTCATTATGTTTGACTTTTTTATTATACATTAGTATTAAATAATTTAGAAAACATAATTATGCTATTGCAGTAACTGGTATTTGTTTATATATTTACTTTATCAGTGAACATCATTTTCTTATAAGTTGTAGTACTGGCCTCTATTTCAACCTGAAGGATTCCTTTCAGTAGACCTTGTAAGGCCTATTTCCTTTAGGTTTTGTCTATGTGAGAATGTGTAGTGCATCTTCCTTTTTAGAAGATAATTTTGCTGAATATAGTATTCTTGGTTTTCATGTTCATCTGTTTGTCTTTCAGTAGCTTGAATTTATATTGTATAACATTACATTATGTTATATTATCTTATCTTACATTATTGTATTATTATATGAGAATATATATTTTCTCACTCTCCTCTGGATTGAAAATTTTTTTTCCAGGCAATCTATTTTTTGTCATCTTCTTGTGGTTCCTTATATATGATGATTTCCTTTCATATTGTCAATGGAATTTGTTTTAATTTTTGAGTTCAGACAACTACATGTATCTACGTACAGCATTCTTAGAGCTGCTATGATTTCCAAATGTGGGCACTCTTTTCTTTCTCAAATATTATTTGGAAACATTTGGGCCATTATTTCTTTTCTTTAAATTTCCTTTTTAGTTTCGTTTTAGTATACCCAACATAAGACCATCAGGAAGATAAAGTGGTATTCCATAATTACCCCAGGCTATTTCCATCACTTTTCATTCATTCATCTTCCTGTAGGTAATTTAAAGTGATCTGGTTCTCTTTTGTCTATGTGTTGGATGCATGTTAAAGTGCTCTTAACCTCTGAGTCATATCTCCAGCCCCTATTTTTAGAACTTTATAGAATCAAGGAATGTATATTTTTCATCTGTAATTTTTATGACCTTGAAGTAATTAGCACCCTGCAGATACAGGAAGTCTTGCAGAAAAGCTGGCTGAATTAATAAGCATGACACTAAATTGATGTCTCATGTCTATTCATCATTCTGACCATTTATCCTTTTTTGCCAAGTGCTAGTTTTTGAATGTCTTGCCTGAAATCAGCATTCTGTTGATTTCTGGTTGAGAAGCAAGATCTTGAAGGCACAAATCTAGCCTTCTAATTAGCTAGAAGGCATGCATCTAGTTAATTAAGGACTTAAGATATGTCTCAAACGAAAAGTCACAAAAGGAGACAAGAGTGTCACGAAAAAGTTTAAATAAAGAGCTGTGGGATTCTGGCGGCAGCAGATTGCTTCTAGCTGGTAGAAATGGCAGCGTTTCCAGTAGGAGGTGGTATAGAAGAAAAGCTTCAAATAATGAGGAGTCAGACAGAGATAGAGGTTCCAAAGTCATTCTAGACTCAGTCGTGAGCAGTAGCAAGGTGTCTAGTTAGCAAGGAGACCAAAGTGTCAGACTGGACAACAGACACTTCTGACTGAAGCCACAAAATCAGTGCCATCATTGCTGGACTGGGGTGTGTCTAGGTGTACTAGCAAGAATGACAAAACCTGTTGGCATAGTGCCACGTCAGGGACACAAAGCCCCTGTTTACGGTCTGTCAGATGTAGAGCACACTGGAGCTCATATGACCTGGAGCTAGTATAGGACATCCGGACCTGAAAACATATGAACTGAACGAGGAGTAGACTTCTAAACCAGAGAGAGGAGGTGTGATGAAGGAGAGGAGGTGTGATGAGGGAGTGCCTCAGAGACAGAATAAAAACAAGTGTGTCCTGTGCGACCTCAGCTGAGGAAGTAAGTACCTTTTCCTATTCCCTTCCAATCCCCTCCCCTTCCTTCCCCTTCTTCCTTCCTTTCCGTCCCTTTCCTTTCCCCTCCCTTCACTTTCTTTCCCAGCTAGGACTTCCTTTAGCTAAAGTCACAAGGTGTGTTTGTGCACCTCTGCAGCCCATATTTGGGGACAGAGTCATGCATTCATGAAAATGAGCACATTGTAAGAAATACATCTGAATATTTATCATTTTACAGGTCAACATCTAGCTCCTCTAGAATATCTCCTATAATTCCCTTCACTGTATTTCGTCCCTTTGTATCCTTTTTTGTCACATACATTTTTTTTTATTTTTTATTTTTAATGTTTTGTGTATTTCATACATTTCTCAGTAGAATTTAGACTCGTTCCCCTTTCCAGTTCATGCATTCTGCCATACATGTCTTGCATCTTCTTCTCAGTCTTTTTAAAGTTTTTCTATGCAGAGGGTTATGGTTTTGTGCAGAAGTTAGCTGTTTCCATCAGTTCTTTGTCCCAGCCCTTTTGTTGTTGTTCCCTCCAATTTGTATTGTTCCAAAATATGCATATATATATATATATATATATGTCATACATATATTAAACATGATGTCTGAAAATAAATTGTATGTTATTTCCAAATCATATTTCAGGATTTACATTTTTCCCTTTTAATTTTATATTACTCTAAAATATGCATCCATACCTTCCACCCATATACTAAATTACAAAGTTTGAAAATAAGTGGAGGTTAATTCTAGAGCCCATTAAGGGATTCACATTATAAGAGCACAGTTGCTTTCAGATAAAGAGAAATATAACATGAACATTGCTCAGTTTGCCTTACAATTAGGTATTTGGCGCTAGCATCCACAAATGTGGGATACCATTCGTTGTTTTTCTGGGACTCTGTTACTTCACTTAGCATAATATCTTCTAGTTCCATCCATTTACCTGCAAGGTTCATGGTGTTATCTTTCTTTACTACTTCATAGAACTCCATTGTGTAGATGTACTAAAATTTCTCTATCTACTTGTCAGTTGAGGGGCACTCAGGTTGGTTCCAGCTCTTTGCTATTGTGAAGAGAGCTGCGATAAACATCGATGTGCATGTATCTCTGCAGTAGGATGAGTCTTGTGGGTATATACCCAGGAGTGGTATGCCTGGATCAGGTGGTTGGCTCATTTTGAGTCTTTTAAGGGTTCTCCACACTGCTTTCCATGGTAGTTGTACAAGTTTACATTCCCACCAGCAGTGGATGAGTGTTCCCCTTTCCCTACATCATCCCCAACATTTGGTTTCTTTTGTTTTCTTTCTCCTAGCCAGTTTTATTAGAGTGAAATGATATCTTAAAGTAGTTCTAATTTGCATTTCCTTAATTATTAGCAATGTTGAATACTTTTTAAGATGTTTCTCAGCCATCTTTACTTTCTCACTTGTGAAAACTCTGTTCAGCTCTTTACTCCATCTTTTGAATGAGTCATTTGTTTTTTTGTTTTTTCTTTACTTATTTGTTTTTTTGAGTAGTTTACATATTCTGGATGTTAATGCTCTGTCAGATGTATTGCTGGTGAAGGTTTTCTCCCAGTCTATGGGTTTTCTCTCCATTTCATTGATTGTTTCTGTTGCTGTACAGGAGCTTTTGAGTTTAATGAGTTCCCCGTTTTCAACTGTTGACCTTATTTCTGCACAGCTGCTCTCTGATTTAGAGTCTTTTGCTATGCCTATGTCTTGTAGGTTACTGCCAACATTTTTTTTTTATCACTTTCAGACTTTCTGATTTCACATTGAGGTCTTTGATACATTTGGAGTTAATTTTTTTTACAGGATGAGAGGTAGGGCTTTAATTTTATTCTTTTACAAGTGGTGATCCAGTTTTGAGAGCACCATTTGCTGAAGATGCTGTCTTTCTTCCATTGAGTCTTTTTTGGCCTGTTTGTCAAATATGAGGTGGCTGAGATTGTTTGAACTCAAGTTTGGGCCATTACATCCTTTTTATCTTTGACATAATTTTTCAGGTATAATTACTGCTATTATAAAAACTGACCATGCTTGGACATAATGTATGCATTATGGGTAGTGTGTGTATATTTTTGGCTTATTCTTGAGTTATTTGAAATCTCATAGCATATTTTGAGGGCAAAATTACAGGAGAGTAACCGCCTACCACTCAGGATCATAAGCCTGAATCATCTCAAATACGAGATCATCAGATGTGCATGAGAATAAACAGAATATACTTTGTATACATGAGGGAAAACACAAAACATCTTTGGAGAATCAGTAAAACAATACAGTTATCCAAGGCTTCATCCATTTGTCAAATTAACAAGGATGCTGGTGATTTCCTATGGTGTAGAAGAATATACTCTCTGCTTTAGATGTTTAGGAAATGTTCATCTTAAGGAAAGTCATTTACTTACATGAAACTTCCAATAGTTGTGGTTTAAGTGATCTCAGCTCCCTTTTCTCTATCTCTTGTCAAGAAAAATTATGTTGTGAGATCACTGAGCTAGGGACATGACTTTGGCTGAGGCTGTCACACAGTGTCCCATTATATGGCCACAGAGATCTTATGATAATGCATTTTTGTTTCTAAATTTTCACTGTTTGTAATACATGCATTTTACTTTTGACACAGAAGCAGGCAGAGAGAAATCTCTCTCACCCTCTTTAGTCTGCAGAACCCTAGGAATGTGCCTGCAGAGGTCCTGTGTTCATTACTTCTCTTACTTCATCTCTGCATTTTGGGGGAGCATCCAAATCTCATCATAAATTGCTCCTTCACTTGGTCTAAGTAAGTTGCTTTTATTTATCTTTTGTAAACTTTTTCTTGAATTTTATGTATTTCATACAGAACATCTTGATCAACCTGATATCCCTCTGCATTGGCACCTTTCCATCTGTACCCCCCAATGGAATTCATACATTCTGTCATTTGTGGTAAGGCTTATCATGTTAATTTATTGTCCACAGACTCCCCTCAGTGCAAGTTCATCCACTGGGAGAGTTGCTATTATTTTAGCTGAAAAAGTGCATCCTAATACTGAATGGGTGCTGCCAGACTCGTGGGTAGCATTTGCCCACCCTCTCTCTGCTTTCCTTGTCCTGCTCTTGCAAACCTTCATGGCACCTCCTCTGTCTCCCTTCAAGTCTGGATTCCAAGGTCACTTTCTCCATCCTTTCTAGATCACCCTTCTCTTGTCAATGTCTAACATTCCATATGTCTCACTGAATGATATTTTAACCATTCCTCTCTTCAACCAGAATACAGGTAGAGATTATTTATTGGTTTGTGTACTGTGCATCTCTAAAGCATAATAATGATAAAGACATAGATTTCTAAATCAACAAATAGTTGTTTTATATTCTTTGTATTTTTGAAAAAAAGCTGTCTTTAAAACAGTATGAATCCTATTGATGTGGCCACCTCATGAAGATGCTGTCTAAATGATGGACGGGGTCTGCTTGTCTGTGCTCCATAGAGCACTATTACCTGATGTGCTACCTGGAGTCTGTGACTTACTGTATATCTCTTATATAGAAACTTGAAATGTACCTTACATCATAAACAGCCATGTTCCCCTTTAGTCATAGGTTTGTTATAACCTCATGAATATGGCAAGCAAGTTATCTGCTGTTTCCCTTTTGAGTCTGGCAACTGGACATCTTTGAGTAAAACAGGTCACCTATTCCTCGCTGTTGTATGGGAATGACCCACCTTTCTGCCTGCCCTTTTCTTGTTTCTTTTCTCCCCTATTCTTAAATTATATTACCGTGTCCTGTGTCCTTCTAAGCCACCTTGAATCCTTTTGGAAGAAGGTGGAGAATAAGTTAATTAATTCACAGATTCATTTAATTCTCACAGAAACTCTGTGTGTGGGTATTAGTTCTCTCATTACATGGGAGAGGAAACTGAGCCGCAGAGATAGGGAGTAATTTGTCCAAGGTCATAAAAGCAGTAAGAGCTGGAGTCAGAATTGAGAGTTAAGTCAGTCTGCCTTCAGGATGGAGAGCAGGTACACTCCTATCCTGCTTAAGATCTGTGTATACTGGGAACACTTAACGCTGAGACTCATGAGGATGACATGGACAAAGAGAAAGAAGACCAGGGGTCAATTCTGGACTTATCTGTTCTTATGCCATTATGACCTTGAGTTATTGTTTATTTTCTGACCCTCATTTTCCATCCTACCTGATGGAAGAGGAATCCAATTTTTTTCTCTGTATTATCAGAGTTCCATATAAGCACCTTCACTAAAGCCTGGGCCTGGTTGGAGATTCGTGGTCAGAGACCCACAACAAGAGAGAAATATAGACTCAGCAAGCCACATAGAAAAGACAGGTGACATTAAATGTGATTCCAAGCCTTTTCTGGCATGATTCTAATTACCTTCTATACCCGAGGCAGAGAAAGACAGGTATGTCATTAACTTGGAGTCTCTAGACACAACACAGGGCATGGGCTTTGGACTTGGGGTTGTAGTAACTGCTGGACTCTCCTGACTTCTGCCTCCCAACCCACCAGCCTACTCTCTCTCTCTCTCTCTCTCTCTCTCTCTCTCTCTCTCTCTCTCCACAGCTCTGTTCTGCTCTCCTCTGTCACTGTGTCTGCAATCATTGGTGGTCCCCTCCTTGACCAATTTATTTTTTCTTATTCTTACTGAGCCTGCAGGGGAGGCATTGCGATAACTGCTTGATGTCACTTCCCTTTAGATCACAAAAGTGACTTTGATGGTTGCTGGGATAACACTGCTGCAATGGAATGGCTTAAAGAAAACCCTTGGGAGAGCCCAGTGACTTGTTCTTAGATCAATGAATAAATGTGTCATTCAATGACCTATAGAATAGTGTTAGTGTTGTCAAGGTATTCTTGCCCAACCTCATGCCGGGACCTATCACCAATGGGCAACTCTGTCTTCCCTTCTCTGCTATATAGTATCATCCACCAGCACAAACACAGAAGCCAACTGTTCATGTGCCTCCCTTAACCTCAGTACAAGTGGATAATATACCTTAAAATCACTATATTTACTTGGAAGAGCCATAGTTTATAAAGAAGCCAAGAGGATAGTAAGGCTTCAATTCCAGGCACCAGCTTCTTTTTCTTTGTGTACATGCATGAGTGCATACCTTTGTGTGTGTGTGTGTGTGTGTGTGTGTGTGTATGTATGCACACACACAGACATGCTCACACATACACATGCACATACACATATCTGAAGATGAACTAGTGTGTATGATGTGTATATAGATCTATTCATCTGTGCATGTGAAGATCAAAGGACAACCTTGCTATCATTCTCAGCTGCTGTCCATCTCCTGCAATGACACAGGGTGTCTCAGCCTGGGATTCGCTGAGGAGGGTAATATGTCCGGCCAATGAGCTCTAGAAATCTTCTGTCTCCACCTACTGATCACTAGGATTACCAGCATGTGCTTCAAAGTCCGGATCATGTGGTGTATATGTGTGCTTTGTGTGAGGTTGTGCACATGCGTGTGCAGGTACGCAAACCTACACAAGTGTATGTGGAGGAGAGTTCACATTGGGATGCCTTCCTTATTGCTTCTCCACTTTTTTTGAGAAGGAATCTCTCTGAATCTGAAGCTCAGTATTTTGGCTAGAGCAGTGTCTAGCAAGTCCCCAGGATTGGTTCATCTTAGCTTAGCAGATACACATTACTATGCCCAGCTTTAACAAACACAGCAAACAAACATGGGTGCTGGGGTAGCAAACTCAAGTCATCATGCTTTAAAGACAAGCACTTTACTAACCATGCTCTCCGTCACTCCACAGCTTCTTCTTCTTCTTTTTTTTTTTTAATTTTATTTATTTTTGTATGTGTATGAGTGTACTGTCTGCATGTAGGTTTGTGCACCCGTGTCGTGCAATGCCGCGGAGGTCAGAAGAGGGTGTCGGATTCCCCTGGAACTGGAGTTCTCCTGGAATTGGAGTTTCAGACGGTTCTCAGCCGCCATGTGGGTGCTGGGGATCGAACCCGGGTCCTCTGTAAGAGCGGTCGGCGCTCTTAACCGCTAGTCCATCTCTCCAGCCCCCTTCTTCTTCTTCTTTAAATCTACTATATCATACAAAAATAAGAGAAATCTAGAAGAACAGCAGGTCCCATTTTCCATATAATCTTTTTGGTTTAATCTCTCTGAACTTCAAGTTATTTATTTTCAGAAATAAGGAGGAAAATGCCTTCGAAGCTTATAATAAACTAAAACCAAAGTCAGAATGGAAAAAATGTCTTTCAATTTTTTAAACAATATTTCCTATTAATTTTAAGCGAACACTCAGTTATTGTTTTCACTGGAAAAGAGAGGCAGAAATCTCATATTTCAAA
Source organism: Rhizomys pruinosus (assembly GCA_009823505.1). NCBI lineage: Eukaryota > Metazoa > Chordata > Mammalia > Rodentia > Spalacidae > Rhizomys > Rhizomys pruinosus. The sequence continues at coordinate 3,184,585 of VZQC01004132.1, read as the reverse complement.
CTAAACACTGAGCTTTAAAATGCTGACAGTTGGCAGTTTGGTAACAAATTAAGGCCTGGAATGAAAGATAAATGGAAGGCATTTACAAGCTACATGATCTGGAAAATGGGAAGAGAGTTGATTTTCACGAAGAAGAGAAGGAAAAAAAATAACTGCATAATTAGGAAACAGAAATGATGGCTTAACAGTTTCATCACACCAACCAAGATCAAGAATGCTGCTGAGCCAACAGAGGATGAATGCTCTTTAACACAGCCTTGGTGGACAGATGTGAAGGGGAAGGGTCAGATTGTGAAGAAAGGAAGAGGAGCTACTGAATAGGAAAGAAACAAACAATAACAAAATTATACATTATTTTGCATTGCAGATTCAGTCATAAATTCCAGATGCAGGATCAAACCAGGAGCTGCAGAGAGGCAGAAAGGACTTGCTGGGAAGGAAAAAGACTAATGCCTCAGTCGTGACCGACAGAACAAATCCCACAGGGAATCCAGAGCAGGGCTCCCACTGGGCATACAGAAGACTCCTTCCTGGCTTCTTTGGTGACTGTTTCTCCCAAGATGCATTTCCTGAACCACCCAGCTTACACTCAGGAGACCTGGATTTAGCATTAGTCCAATAGCTGTCAAAGTATGTATGTGAGTTCAGGCAAGTTACATATTTATAAACTTATGATTTACAATTTTTGATTTTGTAATAGAGTATACATGAATGTAAAGGGAAACAGAAATAGAGAGTCAGACAGAGATAGAAAGAGACAGAAAAGATGGGGGGAAAGTGAGGATTAGACTGCTCAGGCTTGTACTGTCAGCTACTATAGTCACTTAACCTCTCTGACATCATTAACTTTTCAATATTATATACAAACACACACACACACACACACACACACACACACACACACACATATATATATATATATATATACACACACACACATATGTATGTATGTATTTAGTCCATAAGACTTTGCCAGGAATGAATGAAATGGCTGCCAAGCACTGTCACTAGGTATCATTCCTACTCTTTGTAATAAGCTAAGTGGTGTTCATGGCATTGTGCAGACAAAGCATGAAAGGTATCAGAAAAACCACCTGAAGAGAACAGTACTCAAGGACGATGAGTGACTCACTCACCACTCATCAGTCAGCAAATGCCTAACAGAATCAGGATGGTGTCTACACCCAAGACGGTCCCTCTGTCTCCCCAAATCCAGCACCAAGTATGAATCACATTTAGCCCCTTGTAGAGAACATTACTTTCCCCCAAATAGAAATTGTGTATGCATTAAAGAAGTGAAGCATTTTGCATAAGCTTATGTTGTCTTTTTTAAAGCTGATTTTGGACAGCAAATTAAAATGTATGACAACTCTCACTCATTAAATATGAAACATGTGACAGATACCCTACTGTCACCATAGCTGTCATGGTTATTTTACTGATTGTCTTTTCTGTCCCAAGCTGTGATTCTTTTTTATGTTTCTACATCTCAGATGTTGACATTCTGTTTCTGAATGGGTGCTTCTAGGGATCATGTTGGATTCTGCATTTGTAACCAGCTTAGAAGTAATAGCAGGGCTGCTGTTTTGGTAAACCTCCTTTAGAGAGGCAAGAGTCTGCAGGATTTCTTCCTTACCTTCATACTGTTATAAGAAATGTACAAGACCCACTTTAATGAAGAATAAACTGACACTCAATGAAGTTATATGCTTTGTGTCAGCATATACCAAATTAGGAACAGAACCCAAATTCAAGCAGCTGTCCACTTAAACCTAGTGTCCTTCCATGGCTTCCTCAGATACATTGTAGAGAGCCATAATCTTGATTATGATTTAGTACTGTAAAAAATTAATATCTCCTTAGTAACTGAATAGTTTGTAGGTCAAGTGTCTCAAAAATAATAAATATATATCATGGCCTTCTATAAAATCAGTGTACTGATATGTATGTCTTTTTGAGACAGGGTCTTCCTGTAGCTCTGGATGTCCTGGAACTCACTCTATAGACTGGGCTGGCCTTGAGCTCACAGAGATCCACCTCCCTCTGCCTCCCAAGTGCTAGGATTAAAGGTGTGTGCCACCACTCCTGGCAGATGTTCTTAAGATTATCAACACTTGGAAAGGTGAAGGAAACCCAAGATTTAAATACACTCTTATCAGATTTTGCCAGTTGCACATTTTCTGATGGGTGATATGACTTTATGTTAAAATGAAAAATAAGGACAGTGATAACCAAAGTGGTAGGATACGTGCCCAATATGAATGAAGCCCTGGATTTAAGCTCCAACAACACACATACCACCAACAATAAGAGTCCATATATTGACACAGCAATTTTATTTCTAGATATTTGTCATATAAAGATAGATCAGCTAAATATATATGTATATGAATGTACAATAATATATAAAATATTGAAACAAATATCCATGTAAATAGTGTTCATTGAAGTAATTTAAAAAATACTGAATTGAATATAATTAACAAGGTTCAATATTCACCAAAGTCTAATTAGTTACATAATAATTATTAATGACCCTAGACAACAGAATACTGTAGATCTATTTATAAGAATGAATTAAGGGGCTGGAGAGATGGCCTAGCGGTTAAGAGCGCCGACCGCTCTTGCAGAGGGCCCGGGTTCGATCCCCAGCACCCACATGGCGGCCGAGAGTCGTCTGAAACTCCAGTTCCAGGAGAACTCCAGTTCCAGGGGAATCCGAGACCCTCTTCTGACCTCCGCGGCATTGCACGACACGGGTGCACAAACCTGCATGCAGACAGTACATTGATACACATACCGAAATAAATTAAAAAAAAAATTAAAAAAAAAAATTCCTGTCTCTTGTCCTGCATAGTGGGGCACGCCTTTAATCCTAGCATTCAGGAAGCAGACAGAGGTGGATCTCTATGGGTTCAAGGCCAGTCTGGTCTACAGAG
>VZQC01004132.1:3131784-3180610 GCA_009823505.1 Rhizomys pruinosus | reverse complement strand
ATATATATATATATATATATATATTCATCTATTGGTGTGTAATTTTGAGTCAAGAACTTCATCTCCCTGTCTCTATTTCTTCCTCCAACCAAGGCAAGAATGAACATCCTTGCAAGACTTTTGTGAGGATCTGAAATAACATGCGCAATTAAATTAAGAAAATTTAATCCCCTCAGAAGTTAATATAAGAATTATCTTAGGAAGGAGAGCCTCCTTTGTTCAAAAATTGACATCATTAGCTGATCTGTAGTAGGTTTCAAGGCTTTAGAGGAGGGAGGGAGGCACTTTCTTGTGAGTTAGGGAAGCCAGCCTGGCTTACGGGTGAGGACAGTATTTGGGTCAAGAATCAAAAGGATAGCAAAAGCTTTGCAGAGGCACACTGTGTCGCCTGTGGCATCTCAGAACTCTCCATGTGTTCACTGTGGCATAGTACAAAGATGAGCTTCAGGGCTTCAGGAAAGACTGCAGTTGTCCAAGGCTTGGGGAGGGCATGTGGCAGAGCTAGATAACACAGATTAGGGGACTATGTGCATAGAGGCTTTGGCTAGCACAAAGCCGTGGATCCTGGGCATCAGAATCTACCTACATAAAACTCAGGACTGTGCTGGGTCATAAGAATGAGCGTCTCAATAGACCATAGCTCTGTTTTACAGCAGACTGTATGGTTGCTCACACATCACCTCAGCTGACCTCATCATTTACTCTTTGCTATACCTTTGAATCCATGTGGGGTAAATATAGTTCTTTCTTTGTTTAAAAAGATTTAGAAAAATTATGTGTATGAGTCTGTTCCTGCATGTATGTATATATATGTATCACACACGCCTCTAGTGACTAAAGATGCTGGAAGAGAGCATCAGATTCCCTGGAACTGCAGTCATAGGTGCTTGTGAGCCACAAAGTAGGTGCTGGCAACTGAGCTAGGGTACTCTGTAGGAGCAGCAAGTGCTCTTAATCATTGAGTAACCATCTTTCCAGTCCTGCAAATGTTTTACTTAATTAGTTGCTGTCCTTTCTATTTCCATGATGATGATTTTTTTTCTGCATTTACTTTTAAAATTGTGTGAAGTTGAATATATTCCTCTTTTTTTCTTTTTGTCTTTGTGATTTTTCTTTTGTTGCTTCAAATATTCAGAAACCATCACTCCTCTGCAAAGGTCCCAGGCTGGGTGTTCCACTAATTATCAAATGGTTTATTTCTTCATTATTGCTCTTTGTTGTTTTGGGTGGTTTTCAAGGCAGGGCCTCACACTATAACCCCAACTGGCTGGGGACTTACGGTAATCCATCCGATTCAGCTTCCCAAATGCTGGAATTACAGGATAAGCTACCACACCTGGTTCTCTTAAAAATTTTAAATAGTTCCTCTGCTAAGTCTGGGGACTGCTACCCATTTCCCCGGTTCTATGCTGGGTTTTTGGATGATTGAGTCAGCATGGGCTTTGTGCACACTGTCACCACTGTTGCAAATACAGATGAGCAAGCCTCTGTTTCCTTAAAGTCATGCACCACCCCTCGTTCTTACAATCTTTTCATCCCCTCTTTTGCAATTGTCTCTGAGCCCTGGGTGGGTGAGGCCTAATATAAGAGTCTTATTCAGGGATACTCATTCTGCAGTCTCTTATTCTCTATATCTTGGCCAGTTGTGGCCTTATTTGTTCATTACCCTCTGTTCTATGAAGAAGCTTTGATGGTGAGAGTTGAGGGATATATTAGTGTTCTCTCTACCATCTGTTACACCATATTCTGTCATCCTTAGATAGGCTTATTAGAGTGTGGCAGGGGTGAATTTGCACTGAGGGACATTTGGGTACAAATGCCTGACGAGATAGGACTTAACATATATAAGAGAATGCATGCCAATCAGTGAGAGGGTGTGAGGGCGTGGATGCCTAAGGAGGTCTAAATTTGATTAAGGTCTATTATATTAAATGCACAAAACTCAATTGAAATATACATACAAATTTTCAAATAATTCTGTATGGCATATTAATAAAGGCAAATATATTTAGAAAAGAGAAAGAATAAATTTTGTGAACTTCTAAGAACTTGTATGTTGGTTCTTTGACTTATATTTCATAGATATATGTGTTTATATATGAGTATGAATAATACGAGTGGCCTTCTGGGATAATTTATATTGTATTCATTCAACATAAAATAATGTCAACATTTACTGAGTCCTTGCTTCCTCCAAAGTCATCTTTAAAGTGTTTGTCAAGAGGTGGAGTGACAGCTCCGTGATCAAGATTGCTTCCAGCTCTTTCAAGGATCTGAATTTGGTTCTCATTATCCAGGCTAGGTCTCTCACAGCTTCCTGTAATTTCAGCTCCAGGAGAATCTAATGTCCTCTTCTGGCCTCTGTTGGTACCCCCACATACATGACAGCATTCTTACAGACACATACATATGAAAACTCTTGTCAGTTTATCTTTATAATATACCTGTATGAGAGATATAATCAATATCTCCAGTTCATATATAAGGAAACTAAGGCATAAAACAGTTAAATCAGAAGCCAGAATCTCTCTTCTGAGCAGGAACAGTACATAGACTGCATCCTTTGCCGAGCTGACTGCAGAGCCACTCTCACATACATAAGCCTTTGAGCCAGTCACACATTAGGTGGCCTTATCATATGGTAAAGTCCAGCCTGAATATTTTACAGGCATATTATCTGCATTAGTCCCTTCATGCCCTCCAAATTGGATAGTCATGATGGCAGAGCTGTTAGCATATAGACACCCTGCTAATTGCACTTAACTTTTGAGATACATAGAGCAATCTACAAGGCAAGAGTGAGCAATCTACTCAGCAAAGTCAGAGCTACATTGAGTGCAAATGTGCTTCTCCATGCTGTTTCCACAGAGGGTTTATGTGCCTGGTAAAAATTAACTAGCTATGTAATAAATTGACCATGAGATGAAGCAATTTTCAAGGGAATAGTGAGAGGAGGAACAAAAATGATTAAGAAAATGGGAGTAACTGGGTGAGACAAGATTAAAGAAGTTAACTGTGTATAGCTGAACTTGGTGGGGGCATAAGGATCAGAAGACCAACGGACTCCCAGGGAAAGTCTGCTGAAGGTTAATTTCAAGGGATAGGAGGTCCACTGCATTTGTATGATATAGTAATTATTCATAGTAAAGAAAAAGCAAGACAAGAAGAAAATTTTCTATTTTTGCCTTTTAGAGACAGGGTCTCCCTATAGCCCCAGCTGGCCTGGAACTCACTCTGTAGACCAGGCTGGGCTTGAACTCACAAATCCTGAATGCTAGGATTAAAGGTGAGCACCACCATGCCTGGAAAGAAGAAAAATTCTAAGTATATGCAATTATACACTATCTATATTACAACTTTGTGTGATAACTGAAAGCAAGGGCAGTCAGAGATAGGAGAGAAACATTGGGAGCTGCTCCCTACTGTGTGGTCCTCTATGTGCTATGTGACTTCTTCAAAAGACAAAGGACTTTTCTCTCCACTCTCCCACCACACATCCCTTAGATTTCTTCCTTTGAAAGGGCTCTTTAGTTTCTTGATCAAGCCTGGGTAGTACTTCTTAGGGTGATTTCTGCATTATAATTTCCTCCTTCTAGAATAATATTCATAAGTATCATTATCTCCATCACCACCACCATCACCAGCATCATCATCACCACAACCACTACAACCACCACCACAATCACCATCATCATCATCACCACCACCACAATCACCATCATCACCATCATCACCACCACCACAATCACCATCATCATCATCACCATCATCATCACCACCACCACAATCACCACCATCACCACCACAATCACCATCACCATCATCATCATCACCACCATCACAATTATCATCATCATCACCACGACCACCACAATCACCATAATCACCATCACCACCACCACAATCACCATCATCACCACCATCACCACCACAATCACCATCATCACCATCACCACCACCACAATCACCACCATCACCATCACCACCACCACCACCACAATCACCATCATCATCATCATCACCACCACAATCACCATCATCACCATCACCTCCACCACCACAATCACCATCATCATCATCACCACCACCACAATAACCATCATCATCATTACCACCACAATCACAATCATCACCATCACCACCACCACCACAATCACCATCATCATCATCACCACCACCACAATCACCATCATCATCATCATCACCACAATCACCATCATCATCATCACCACCACCACAATCACCATCATCCTCACCACCACCACAATCACCATCATCACCATCATCACCACCACAATCACCATCACCATCATCATCATCACCAACACCACAATCACCATAATCATCATCACCACCACCACAATCACCATCATCATCATCATCATCATCACCAAAATCACCATCATCATCATCACCATCATCACAATTATCATCATCATCACCACCACCACAATCACCATAATCACCATCACCACCACCACAATCACCATCACCATCACCACCACCACAATCACCACCATCACCATCATCACCACCACAATCACCATCACCATCATCATCATCACCACCACCACAATCACCATCATCACCATCACCACCACCACAATCACCATCATCATCATCACCACCACCACAATCACCATCATCATCATCACCACCACCACCACCACAATCACCATCATCATCATCATCACCACCATCATCATCATCACCACCACAATCACCATCATCATCATCACCACCACCACCACAATCACCATCATCATCATCACCACCACAATCACCATCATCATCATCATCACCACCACCACCATCACCATCATCATCATCACCACCACAATCACCATCATCACCATCACCACCACCACAATCACCATCATCATCATCACCACCACCACAATCACCATCATCATCATCACCACCACCACCACCACAATCACTATCATCATCATCATCACCACCATCATCATCATCACCACCACAATCACCATCATCACCATCACCACCACCACCACAATCACCATCATCATCATCACCACCACAATCACCATCATCATCATCACCACCACCACCACAATCACCATCATCATCATCACCACCACAATCACCATCATCATCATCATCACCACCACCACAATCACCATCATCATCATCACCACCACAATCACCATCATCACCATCACCACCACCACAATCACCATCATCATCATCACCACCACAATCACCATCATCATCATCATCACCACCACCACAATCACCATCATCATCATCACCACCACAATCACCATCATCACCATCACCACCACCACAATCACCATCATCATCATCACCACCACAATCACTATCACCATCATCACCACCACAATCACCATCATCCTCATCACCACCACAATCACCATCATCACCACCACAATCACCATCATCATCACCATCACCACAATCACCATCATCACCATCATCACCACCACAATCACCATCATCATTATCACCACCACCACCATCACATCATCATCATCATCATCATCATCATCATCACCACCAACACAATCATCATCATCACCATCATCAACATCACAATCACCATCATCACCATCACCAGCACCACAATCACCATCATCACCACCACAATCACCATTATCATCACCACCACCACCATTGCCATCATCATCATCACCACCATCACCATCACCACCCCGTCATCACCACTATAATCACCAATACCAACACTATTACCTCCACCACCAACACTACAAACATCACCACCATTATCACCACAACTACCACCACCACCACCACTACCATCATCACCACTATCACCACCACCATTATCATTACCACCACCTCTCCCCTATGTACTTATCTAATTCCTTTTCCTCATTTTTCCCATTGCCCATATGTTAATTTTGTATATACTTCATTTTCTCATTTCTTTTCAATTCATTTTCATTCTTCCAGCCTCAGTCTTTTGGTGACTTACTTAGGGTAAACTTGCCCCTTTCAAACTATTTCATACCATCAAAGTAACCTTTAGCTAATTTTCATTATATCTATCTATCTATCTATCTATCTATCTATCTATCTATCTATTAGGGGTGCCTGTCTTTCAGTTTGTAAGCTGCATAGGAGGAGGGTGGTTTTCTGCTCAGTGATGTGCCAGCCACAGCATAATGCTAAATAATGCTTCATTTAAGTAAATGAGGGCGGATGTTTAAACTGGAGAGAGCATAGGTGAGAGTGTCTGGTGTTTTGTGAACATCTCCATCTGAGATCATGAGATCAGATCTAGAAGAATGGAATACATTCTTCATTAATGTTGATAATGGTGAGTTACCCATGCCTCACTGGATAGCTTTACATCCATGCTGATGAAAGTGGCCCTGGTTAAACCCAGTGTTTGAGAAAGCAGAAAGAGAAACCAAACAAAAGGACACGAAAATGGGCTAAGGATTTGTTGGGAGGAAGTGGGAGAGCAGCAGGAGAGGCAGGAGGAAGAGAGAGAGTGGAGGAGTGAGTGTGACTACGATGTTGGAACTGTCAGAGAACAGAGTAATTAAAACTAAAGAGTAAAGAAGGACACATAGAACACAGAGACCAACAGGAAAGTGTTCAGAGAGTAAGGGGCATGTGAGAAGGGCTGGGACTATTCCATCTGAGAATTTTACCACATATACAATAGCTGGTGGGTGTTGGGTTTTTTTCCCCTCTGGGAATGATAAGCTACAGAGAGTTGTATAATTATTTCAAATATCTAAAGGACTCTGTTGAATAAAATGATCTTCTCTCTTGGTGCATTAAATCTGCTTACCAAAATTAACATTTCCTAACCCCTACTAAAAATAAAATAAGACTGAGAAGAAAACAACATTTATAGAATAATGAAAATAAAAATTTGACAACTGAGAGCATGAAATTCATCTTGAATTTAAGGAACACTACCTAGACACAGCACAGACTGATATTAAATAAAAACTGCAGTAGTTTTGAATGTCAATACTCACTAAAGTTGGACCGCGTCAAAAAGTAAACTCAGAACAGTTTGCTAGAGTTTTCCTACAAATGTCTTCTGCAACTGATCATAATTGAATACCTTTGGACTCTTTCGGTGCGCACACTACACAACAGACCCTTTACTAAAGGCAAGTTAAGAGCGACTCCCTTGGTAGCTGGTAGGTTCTCACCTCTCTTCCCACCGTTCTCCTGCATATTGCTCCAAAATCTTCCTAATCCTTAGGCAACACCTAAACCACCTGCTCCTCAAGCCTCCCCAGATCTCCATAGTCCAAGAAACTCTCTGGGATTTTGTGACATACTCTCCCTACCACTAAATTTTGATAAACTCACCTCTGCACTAAATTAGGTAATGCCATGTACAAGGATTTAGCATCTTTGATGATTAATGTTTATTCTCAACTTCATGGGATTCGTGATCACTGTGGAAACAAAACTCTGGGCTTGTCTGTGAGAGGGTTTCTAGATTGGGTTAATTAAGGCAGGTCTTACTGTTCCACAGGCTAGGATCCTGGACTGAATTCAAAGGAACAAAGGAGGGGCTGGAGAGATGGCCTAGCGGTTAAGAGCACTGACGCTCTTGCAGAGGACCCGGGTTCGATCCCCAGCACCCACATGGCGGCCGAGAACCGTCTGAAACTCCAATTCCAGGAGAACTCCAGTTCCAGGGGAATCCGAGACCCTCTTCTGACCTCCGCGGCATTGCACGACACGGGTGCACAGACCTGCATGCAGATAGTACATTCATACACATACAAAGATAATAATAATAAAAAAAAATTAAAAAAAAAAAACAAAGAAACAAAGGAGAAAGAGAGCTGAGCTGCAACACTCATCTCGCTCTGCTTCTTGACTGTGGATGAAATGTGACCAGTTGTCTCCTGCTTTTCCTGGAATGACTTTCCCACCATGGGAAGAGTTTTGCTTGGCTCAACTCCAGAGCAGGTTCCACATTCAGGGTATTTGGGGTACACATATTGGCCTTGATGGGGGTGGGGAAAACAACGGGTTTCTTTATGTAAATTTTATAAATGTACATGAAGTTGTATATACTTCCTTAAATAAATTTTAATGAAAATGTATCTCTTGAGATATTACATACTAGGTTCACAAGTTAATACAATATATAAGATTTTCAATATGTTTATTATAATTGCATAAGTGAAGGGGCTGGAAAGATGGCTTAGTAATTAAGAACTCTGGCTGGTCTTGCAGAGGACCCTGGTTTAGTTCCTGGGATCCACATCCTTAACTCAAGTTCCAGAGGATTTGACATCCTCTTCTGGCCAGCATGGGAATTTCATGACACATGTGTGTAAGTATACACAAGCAGGTAAAAATTTCATATCCATAAAATAAAAAATAAATTAATTAAAAAACCCAAATAAATGATCATTATATGGATTTTTCCTAATCATTGCCAAAGACCAATGGTATACCTAGAACTAACTTTATACCAAGATAAAGACACATAATATCATCATGATGTGATACGTAGAAAACTCCCGTAACTTCCTTCCTTCCTTTCTTCTCTCTTGTTTTCTCTTTACCCCTTTCTCTTTCTGTCCTTTTCTCTTTTTATATGAGTTTTTACATGGACAAGTATGGGTTTATTCAATATTGCCATTCTTTTTCATTGATCTCTTTATTTTATGACTGAGTTATAAAGCTCAACTAGTGGGAACATTATCAGCTGCCCCCAACTCTCATAACTATATACTCATTTGATTTACATTTATAGGTAATAATTAGACACAGTAATATCTATTCAATTGTTTATAGTCTACAGAATACCTTACTATGCATTATTGAATGTGATCCTTACAAGAACACTAAATAACTGCTATTACTCTGTCTATGTTTTATAAGGAACACTGACCAGATGTGAAATGAGGACTAGATAGGGAGTCCAGTTGCATGCATAATGTACACACTGACTAGAAGAGGCTAGAGATGACACAGACAGTACTTCCCATTCCTTCCCAGAATAATCCATTTTGAAATCTCAGTGCCATCTAGTGGTTGTCTGAGACACACAGGAATGAGGAAATTTCAAGATGGCCCCTGGGTAGTGCAATCAACATTTTATGCTATACTGGCATGCATTATTTGAGTTTAGCACATTTCCTGCTAGCTGACAGAGGCTGACCTTTCAATATGGAAAGTGCACTGCATCAGCCAGAGTCAGTCAAAGCTATTGATCCTGATGAATCATTTGACCTCAGCCAGTGGTTCCCCTCTAGTTATTTAATGCTTAGGAAAGCCAGCAATGTAATCTGAAGAGGTCAAGTGTGTTTAGGAAGAACCATTGACATGATAGTAGAAAGAAGAGGTCTGGTTTGTGCGAGTGTCATAAAATATGAGACATGTTTTTCCGTATGTTTCTCTAGAAATAACAGTACCTGGTTGGAGACCTCACATTCTTTTGGTTAGAAGGCTGTCTCTCTGCTCTATTTCATGAATTGCCCATCAATGTTTGTTTGTAGTACAGGTTTTTCTTTTTTGATTCATGTCATTGATTTTCCTCAGAATACACTCTCCTCTCTCCCTGTGGACTGGACCCAACTCTGGGACCACTTTCTCCTTTAAGTTTATAGGGATCCTTGCTATAGTTTAGATATATAATCTTTTCCAAAGTTTTATGTGTTAATAGTTTCATAGGTCCACTATGCTATTGGGAGTTGATAGAATTTAAAGTGGTAGGACTTAGTGATAGGTCTTCCAGTCACTGGGGGCCCTCAAGAGGATAGTGAGACAACTCACCTCTTTCTGTCTTATTTGTTCATGGCTATAAGATGAATTTCTTGCTCTACCACATGCTTATGGCATAACGTGTTAAAGGCACAAAGTAACATGGACAATTAGAAGCCTCCCAAAACAGTAGTCCAAAGAAATTTTTCTTTATAAGCTGACTTGTATCTCAAATGTTTTCTTTAACCATAACAGAAGGCTTGGCACAATAACCTTTATGTTATCACCATGAAATAACTTTCACTGTGTTGTTCAGGTCTGTTGCACAGAATTGTCTTCTGCCTGGCAAGCTATGGACAAATGCCTTGTTCCCAAGCTTGGTGATACCTGCCTGCTTAGGATTATAAACTTGATAGCCTTCCCCAAGAAAAGGAAGGGCTGGAAGAGCCGGCTGCTCCTCTGAACTAGCCAGTTGGCCTTGGCTGTACGAAGGGGGAGGGACAATGTACAGGTGGAGAATGCCCTTAGGGGGTTTCCTCTCTCTCACCATTTTGTGATACTGCTGGGACGTCAAAGGACCCAGATCTGGTTTTGGATTTTCCGGTGTGGCCTTAGAATGGGGGTGGCCACTCTTCTGTAAGTAACCATTTATTGGTTTGGTGAAGTTGATTTGTCATTAGGGACTGAGGGAAGAGAGGGATGGATGCTTCTTGAACCTCCTAGAGGACTTTTAGTGACAACTGGCATAGTTGAGCTGGATTGACAATAGCGAGGAGGAGTTTGGGAAGAGCAATGGATTTTCCTCTGATATGGGGAAGGAGATCAGCAAGCAAAGGGAAGCTGAGCGAGCAGAAAGTATGGGCACAGGAAATTCTGGCATGGTGGGGTATCCCCACAGCCTGGTGGGGGTGGTTAGTGCAGTGGATAGTGAGGTGCATAACTAAGGTGAAACCACTCAGGTGGGTGATGTCTTTTGGAGAATGGTGTGGCACGCCTGCTTGACCAGAGGGGCCCACCATAGAGCACAGAGATGCTTTGAAGACTACAGAGGGTCTCGAACAAACTTTGCAAGCACTGGGAGTAGCAAACCATAGGCAGAGGTTTCAGCAAGTAGCTGCAGAGGCAGCCTGGCCGCTGCTTTCTGCAATTGGAGATCCTTCCCAGGTGCAGGTGGTAGCCTGGAGAAAGACTAAAGGTGTAGAAGAGGTATTAGAGGAAGCACAGAATAAGAGGCTAGCCTCTTCAGAACTGGCCTCTGACCTTGCCAGTGAATTAAATAAAGGAGTAAAAGAGATAGAGGGGTGAGCCTGCCATTTCTTTATGACTAGGAGGCCAGAAGGAAAAGAGAGCCCAGGTTAGATTGATATTATAAGACTCATCCCAGAGCCCCAAACCTGGAAACCATGGGAGAAGGGAGATAGTGATGGGGAAGGGAGCGACCTAGAAATAACTAAAGATGCTCCTCCAGTTTGAACTTTGATACAAAGAAAAGAAAATCCACGCTTCAGCCTGCTGGCGGAGGCCATAACCGTAGTCTAGTGTGAGAGACTATAACAACCAGAAAATACTCAGCACTTTAGCTGTTGGAGCTAGGAAAGCCCTGAAGGAGCCCAACATCACCTGGCTTGTGAGGATATGGGACATGGGAGCAGGTGGCACAAGTTTAAGTGGTGAAGCAGCATTAAAGCTGAACAATATAACCACCCGCCTCATGCTGCATAACCCGAGGCAGATTAGAGAGACTCAGTCTCTGATGGACTGGCCTGTAGGAGCCATTAGATTTTGGTCATCTCCAGTGGAGGTTCCCATGGATATAAGGGGCTGGAGGCCAATAGGGGAGAGTCGAGCCTGGCTGAGAGAACTCGGTGTGAGGAAAGCAATGCATGGTGTCCAGTTCACTGTTCACCAGATATTTAAAGAAAACTTGACTGAGCAAGGACCTCAAGATTTACATGGAGTTTTGTTTGTTTGTTTTTTTGAGACAGGGTCTCCCTGTAGCCCCCAGCTGTCCTGGAAATCTCTATGTAGACTAGGCTGGCCTTGAACTCACAGAGGTTGTCCTGCCTCTGCCTGCTGAGTGTTGGGATTAAAGGTATGCCACCATGCCCGGCTTATATGGAATTTTATTGGCTCTGCTGAATCCCTTAGTGGGGCAGGATCTTTATAAAATAGGAGAGTCTTTGACAGATCTAAGTGATGTAAGTATGTCTGTAAAGAGTAGAACAACCTAGAGAGATATTAAAAAGACAAAACAGAAAAGAGTCTGCTTGGGTTACTGGAAGGCAAATGCAGCAAGATTTGTGTCAAGCCCAAGTGCCTAAAAACATTGACAATAGGAAAATTCTGTGCTAAAGAGGTTCTGGAAGTCTTTGAAACCCAAGGGACAGTTCACAAAAGACATAGAGAAGAGAAAAATGTCCCAGAGACTGATAATGACCACCCCAGATTAAACAGGGTACATTTCTCTCTTACAAAATGTTATTTGAGGAGTAGAAACTGTTTGTCCAGCCAGGGCCTTCCTGAGGTATGGTCAATGGGGAGACAACATGTGGGACTACAGCCAGAAGTCATAACCAGGGCCTGCCTGACCCAGGGAACCAACAAGTGCATCAGGGGTAAGAGGGACATGATTCCTCCTGGGCCCTGTGCAGGGCCAGGCAGCTTGAGCCAGCCTCAATGAGGTCATTGAGGATAAAGAAATACAGGAAGTATCCATGCAAAAATCCCAAGATACTAATAGTTTCCAGAAAATGAGTATAGATAGTAAAAGACTAACTAAATTAATGCTTCTGACCCATGCTAGTGTACCCAACATGGATTTGTTAAGAAAACAATTGATAGAAATGGACAAAATCTTTCCATGCTGTGTTATATCTTGTTTATGTTTGATTTAATATATAATGTTAATGTCTGAGTGTTTTGCAGATGTGGAACCCGTTGGAGAGGTATCATGTAAACTTGAAGAGACAAAGATGAAAAGTAAATTCACACATGGTATGAGGGCCAGATATAGGTGTAAATTCTTGGGAGCTTTATGTTCAGGTAAGGCGTAAGTGATATCCACCTGGATGGCTGAGAAAAAAAAAATCAACAATAGCCTGTGCCTATAGATGCCAAAGTAAAAAATAGAGGCTCCTCAAAACTATACAATTGTTAAATAAAATTTCGGGTACCAGGGGTGGGTTGGCCCCAGTGAGCTGTTGGCCAGCGAAAACGTGGAGGCCCCAAAGTAATAAAGGCTTTTGGCACTAATGTTAGCTGCACACAGGAAGCAGATGGTAAGACCCTATTGTTAAAGACGTGGCATGATGTGAGCGTGGGAAAGAGAGATGCAGCTGGGACCATGCTGAAAACTTCCTGCCACTGGATAGCTGGCCTTCATAGTGCCAGAGGGTGCTATGCAAACCATTAGGGAAGAATGGTCCCAAATGTTCTGCTTAATGACGGACCCACATGCTGCACCATCAACGTGCCAAGGAAGATGTTCCTGCCTGTGGGCTTGTCTAGTGTAAGTACAATCAGCCAGTTTCCAATTGGATTTAAGTTCTACTCCTGGAGGAACACACATCTGGTACTGTATGCCAGGTACTGTATGTCAGGTGGTTGACCCCTAGCGGCAGGGGAAGTTATGGGCCCTAGTAGGGATGCCACTGCAATTGTTTCATTAGGTGACTGTGATGCACCGGCTAAGGTACCGCCCAAGCATTTGTGTTTACATCCATGTGTTAGGTTAGTATATTGGCCACTGTTCATTTACATGTTCCTTTTATTTCTATTTGTGTTTTTAGGGTAGAAGGAATACCTCTGAAATGGCCCAAAATCCATTGAAAACATGATGAAAAGACGCAAGAGTTCAGGTCAATGTCTCTACTCACCACAATGGGAAAAAGATGGCCCTATAGCTTTTGCCCCCTGCAAGGCTCAGGGGATCTCACAGAAGAGGATGGTGATAGGTTTTGTTTATAAGGGCTGTGACTGGGGTGAATGGTGAAACTACAGCAATATAGACTGGACACTTATTTGATCAACTTGAACGTACATACAAGCCCCTCCAGCTGGATGGTGGGAGCCTTGAACTGTGTGGGTTTGGGCACAACTGCTTGCAAATTGGTTTTACATGAAGGATGTTTGTACTCACAACTTATTACTTATTGTTAAAAAATGAAATAAAATAAAGTATTATAAAAGGAAGAGGATGGTGAAAAGAATGCAAGAGCTGAAGGAAGGGTTGGTGTGTTGTGTAGAATTGTCTTCTGCCTGGCAGGCTGTGGACAAACGCCTTCTTCCCAAGCTTGGTGGCACCGCTTGCCTAGGATTATAAACTTGACCTTCTGCAAGAAAAGGAGTCGGGGGAGTCAGCCACCCCTCCCTAACAGCCAGTTGCATTGGCTGTATGAGGAGGCGGGGCTGAGAGTACATAATTGGAGAAGGCCATGAGGTGGTTGCTTTGCTGCAGGCATTTTGTGGTGCTGCTGGGAGGTCACAGGATCCATGCCTGGCTGAGGATTTTTCTGCTGCCGCCTTAGATGGGGGAGCACCCACCCTTCTACAAGTAACCCCTCATCCTCTGCTCTGTTGGTAAACTCAAATAAAAGTTGCTGGTTTAACAAAATTGTACCTCGATTTGTTTTTAGGGACTGAGGGAGAAAAGGGCTGGGTGCCCCTGTGCCTCCCAGAAGGAATTTTACTGACAAGGTCTTACTTGTACTGCACTTCTTAACATTTTGATCCTCCCTCTTGGAACACCCTTATCACCTTTCATGGAATCCTCTTGTCTTTTATAAGTTTATAGATATAGAATAGCCTACTTCTGTTTCCTGAGTGCTGAGATTAGAAGGGTACAGTGCTACATCTAGTTGGAGACCATTTTAAAATATCAGTATATATTAATCAAAACCATTTGTTTGTTGAGATATTTTCAATCATGCATATAATGTCCTCTAATCTGTTTCTCTCACTGCCCTGTCCTCAGTCCCCTAAGAAACAGTTCTATCACTGTAGACCTTTTTTGGAATGGTGTGTATGAAGACAGCTAACCAGGATGGTTTGTCTCTTTTCTTTCCATAGAGCGCTGCTCAGGCACAAAGAAAACAGAACATCTGCTGCTATCTCCATCAGGTAACTTCTATTTCACAATAGAAGACATAGGACAAAAAGCTGCAGCAGCCAAACCACAGAGGCTCTTGGCACAAAGCACTGACCCCCATGGGCTATTAGCAGTAGCTAATGACACAGACATCAGGACACTTCAATTGGTTGTCAAGTCCGACCTTCAGGACAAGTTGAAGCACATTGAAAGGATTGAGACTACGCCTCTAAAGAAACCCAAATCAGGCTGGAGAGATGGCTCATTCATTAAGAGCACTGGCTGCTCTCGCAGAAGACCTGGGTTCAGTCCCCAGCACCCACATGGTAGCTAACAATCACCCATATCTCTACTTTCAGGGTATCCAACACCTACCTCCTTTGTCCTCTGAAAGCATTGCATGACACTGGTGCACTTACATACATTCAAGCATAACACTCATCTACATAAATAAAACAAGAAATTAAAGAAAACAAAATCACATCATGTAAGAAATATTTAACTTATGGAAAAGATGCATCTCTATTTTCACTTATCCAACAGGCCACCTAAGCAGTGGGTGTGAAGGAAGGGCAGAGGAGGTGACTGCTCTCTGGTGGACAGAGATCCCCAGAGGTGATCCTGAGCATACTCATGGGTAAAATGTTCCCTTTCTGGATGCAATTGGAAGTCCTGGGGGAAGTTTTCAAAGGGATATCATTAAGGAAATCTGAAATGGGGTGGGCTTTGGGCTTTTATAATCTTGAATCTCCTTTTCATTCCTGCTAGACTACATATTTGGTATTTTCTATCCCACCCACATTCTCAGTTACCCATGAGCACAAAACACTGAAACAAAATAAAATTTCACCTAGAGAAGAGCATGTCCGAATCCAAGTGACAGAGAGAGGCTCATCCTTTTGAAGCTGCCATCTTTCCTTAGTCTAACTCCGGTGTTTCTAGGATCGAGGGCTCCAAAGAGAGCTGGATAAGTTCCCAGGAATGGGTTGGGCTCCTATCAGTTGGTGGACAGGATTCCTCTATCTTTTCTCCATCCACCATCATCAGCTTCTCATCAAGGAAGCATGGACTACAGAAATGAAACAGGAGTGTGCAAACAGAGAACACACTGTCCACGACTGCCATATTGCATCCCCTACCCCCAGGAAAACAAGAGCAACACTGGTAGAGAGGAAAGAGCAACCTCCTGGGAAGGGCGAAGGTGCTTCACTAAGCTGAGTCCAGGAACAAAAATGCGCCTCTATTTGGAAAAATATGGTATTCAGCCAATTCACTCTTCTTTTGCTTACAAGAATTCAACTTGTAATTCTCAGGAATCCTTGGTAGTCCACCTGGGGTAATTCTGTTACCTCTGACAACCTGACAACTCTGTGGTAGACTGATGACAGGAACAGCCTGTATCCTCTGTCATCCATGTCTTGTTCTAACACATCTTGGTCCAACCCATTCTCTCCATCTGAGAAAAAGTGCTGAACACATTTGTCTCTCTTGTTCAGTGCTCCTTCTTCCTCCCTGGAGAAAGATCTGGCTGTGCCAGGTTTTACAATATCATCCCAATTCTGCTTTGGGATTTCTGATGAACTTATAGTTTAATAGGATTCATCCAGGGCTGTTAGTGTGGTTCAGTGAAAGAACACTTGCCGACTATGCACAAGGCTGGGGGTTGGGTCTCATCTCTGAGAATCCCACACATAAAAGAATTCATAAGCCCCAAAAGATCAGGTGACCAAGGGCAAACTCTGAGAATGTGTTAGGACTGTGGGGTTATAGGGAAGAACTAGACATCATCTTTCCTTGAAGATCAATGCATCAAAGAGTAAGATGTGGTAAGAGACTTTTCTAATATGACTGTATACTTTAAGTCTGTGCAGGATATGGAAAGTTGGGGCAGTTTGCTAGGTATGAAGCTTGAGAAGAGATTCCTGGAGCTGGCCTCTGCTGAAGGATTAAATAAGTAGAATGAGCTTGACTCACAGATATTCCCTGTCATAGAAATGTCTACTTTTGCTTCTACTACCTGACTGCTGGTATCGGCTCTCTGTGTCATCCTCTCTCCTCACATTAATTATTTGTCCACATGTACACATGTATTTTATTGACAGATTTGATCGATGAGGAGACTAAGACTCGCTGACCTTTCAGTGCCTTGTATATAACAGCACTGAGGCCAGGGCTGAAGGCCAGAACATCTGATAGCAAATAGTCATCTCTAGCAAAATTGTCTATAGGCTATGTATTTGTTTGCATTTCATTTTCATCTCGGAAATGATTGTTCTCACCCTCTGCAATCTGAAGGTCAATGTTGCTAACTGCATAGAAGCAAGCAGCTTTGTTGTGAAAATGCCACAAAGTATGTGTCAGAATGCTGATTCCAGTAGACTTGTGTGGCATGAAAATAAATGAACCAACACTCATCCCAATCTGCTCTGCTCTACAGCTTTACCAATGGAAAATGGAAGCTACGTAAGTGTCCTCAGTAAGAAACTGTCTGCAGTTTTATGCTGCTGACCGAAAAATAACTTGGGGAGGAGAGTGCTTATTTCATCTTGTACTTCCAAGGTAGAGACAATCTTTGAGAAGGTCAGGCAGGAACTCAGGCAGGAACTTGGAGGAAGGACCTGAAGTGGAGACCACAGAGGAACGTTGTGTACTGGCTTGCTTCTCCAGCCTGTGTTCAGCCGGCTTTCTTATAAAACCCAGGACCACCTGCCCAGGTTGGTACAGCCCACAGAGGGCTCATCATTCCCACTATACTCAGCAATCAAGAAAATACCTTATTGACATTACCATTAGCCAAGTGTTAATTTTCCAACTGAGTTTCCCTCTTTCCAGGTGTCCCAAGTTAACAACGGAAGCTGAGCATGGCATCCACTCCTTGTCAACCTTGATAGACGACACATCACTTTAAACCATAACAGTTACTTTCTTTGCCTGTCCCAAAGATCTCACTTTAATATCGCAGTGTATAAAATGCAGAAGTTTAAAAGTCCCCCAAATTCTATCATTTAAAAGATCAATGTCTTTTTAAAAGAATCATGGATTATCACTTATAGCTAAAAAATGGGAAAAAAAAACTGAGAGAAATATGCAGGACAGTTATGGCAGAATGCATGATCTCGGTTGGGGGGGGTGGGGGGGAAGGGGAAGGGAAAGGGAAATATGCCTGAACTGAATTGGAAAATGATGTATGAAATGCACAAAGCATCAATAAAAAAAAAAAAAAAAAAAAGAATCCAAAGTGTCTCAACTACAAGCTCCTGTAAAACCCAAAACAAGTTCCAGGGACTCTGATTTCCAGAGGGAATAACTGGGCACAATTAAGGAGAGCTAGAGTCCAGCAGTGTAGCTCAAAGCCGGATGCCGAGACTCAGTCCCGATCTCCTGGCTCCAAAAAGGCTCGGGTATCTCCACTTCTCTGACTCTATCATCTATAGAACATACAATGTGTCTCACAGGCTCAGGCCAGCTCCACTCCACACCTCTTGTCACTGTTGATGGTGGAAACATGATCCTGATATCTCCAATATGTTGTAATCTACAGGGCAACCGAAGCTTTGCCTTCACCTAAGAGCCTTTTGACTTCTCTATAGGGACCCCAACTCTGACAAATGGCGGCCCATTTATGCCTTAACGAACAGCATCATGCCAAAGACTTACAAGCTACCAAGTTCAGCTACCAGCTTGAAAAGCAACTCTGGTTACAGTGGCCTAGCATCTGTCTGCCGACCAAAGGAAACACGTCCCAGAAGATTCCACTTCATTGATGCTGGTCTCTTCTTAATCACAACTGATTTTTCAGCCCCAGCTAAGCAGCATAGATTATCCTAGTGAAGCGAAGGTTTTACTTCAGTGATACTGGTCTCCTATTATTTATAGCTGATTCTTCAGCCCCACTCAACCAGAAAACACAATCCTTAGCTAAAAATATCATATGGATGGCTTAGGTACTCTTTGAAGGACTCCCAAAGTTCCCTCTGAAGATTCATGAGCCAGGCCTCCATCACCTGCATATCCTTTGACGTTCTTATCTTCCAGCTTCTCAGAGAACAGCCCATTTAACGTCAAGCAACTAGTGTCTTGTCTAGCTGGAAGTTCCAGATCCTCCCCCAAACAACTTGGTTAGGTCTATCACAGCAACACTTCACCCCCTTTTACAAATCTCTATACTAATTAGCCTCCCAGTTATTGACAAATACTGACCAAAAATAATTTGAGATGGAAAGGGTTCACTTCATATTACACTTCCAAGGCACAATCCATCTTAGAGCACAGTCTGCCAGAACCTGGCAGGGGGAACGGAAGCAACGATTGGGAAGCAAGGCAGCTCACTGGCTTGATCTGCTGGCCTGTGCTCAGAAGGCTGTCTTATAAAATCCAGTATCTCCTGGCCAGGGGCAGCACCACTCACAGTGGGCTGGGCCATGCCACTAAGAACAAATTGTCCAATAGAGTTTCACTCTTCCCAGGTGTGTCGAGTTGACCATGAAAGCCAGACATGACAGAGACTCGTAGACACTTAGCGGTGGTGTGCCTTCTTTATTCTGCACAGGTTTCCAGCCATCTTTCATGTCTCTCTGTCCCCTTTCCTTTTCCTAGTCATTGCTCCTCGGCCCACACTAACCCTCAGAAGATTTTTTTCCAGGCCTTTCTAGATCACTTCATATATTGGTCAATATTTCTTGCATTCAACCTGCATCCCTAATGGTCACTCCTGTACTGCCCATCATATATGTTGATGATTTGTGGATAGTTTTATTTTGAAGGAAAAAAGTTCCCTATTTTAAGGTAAAACTATAACATATATGCAAATTTTACCATTTCTAATTCATTTAATATTAGCATACTTTATCTGAGTGTATACTTCACATTTGAGAATTAAAATGTCCTTGATCTATGGCTGAAGTCCACATAGTTATTTTCTCTGTGTCCCATACTTGCCTTGGCTTTTCTATCACTTTTGCTTTTAGGCTGAAAGCATCTCTTTCCTATTTCCTACTATGATCTGCAGATGTGCCATTTCTGTTAAATTCTGCCAACTACAAATAGTTTTTCTATGGCTTTCAGAACCTAACAAGTATTTTGGATGGAGATGTCAAAGGCACTCAGATAACAAAAGCCCATCTACTTTTCCTTTCCAAGCCAGGCCTCTGAGTGATACTCATATATAAAAGGAGCAACTCAAGAAAGTCAGACACTCTGAACAGCAAGCTACTTCTTACTATTTCACTGTTCTACTGGGTCAGACTAGCACCATCTACCCAGCATGTATACACACACACACACACACACACACACACACACACACCCTAGGAATAAGATCTTGAGCTTCACAATCCATAGACCTTGGGTCTATCCTGGCTCTAGTATATCTAAATTCAATGTCTTAAAGAAGAGTGAAAACTGAGATATACATATTTATCCCATATAAGTGTATATGTACATTATTTTAAACACACACACACATACCTGCACACACACACACATGTTTTCGAGCTGTTTCAAAATGTCCTCTCTCCCCTTTTCCTCCCTTCTTCCATCTCTGTCTCTTTCATGTAGAAAACTCCTGTAAATCATACAAGTTATACCAAAAACAAACAAACAAAAAAAAAAGAAGCCGGGCGTGGTGGCGCATGCCTTTAATCCTAGCACTTGGGAGGCAGAGACAGGCGGATCTTTGTGAGTTCAAGGCCAGCCTGGTCTACAGAGTGAGTTCCAGGACAGCTGGGACTACAGGGAGACCCTGTCTTGAAAAGACCAAAAAAAAAAAAAAAAAAAACAAGTTATATTTATAGGATAATATTTATTTCTCCAAATGGAGCAAGGTATATTAGAGGCAGTGAATATTCTTCCTTGTTCATTACCAAAAATTTCATAGCTAATGTATGGTTTCATATGAATATTTATTATTTAACATATCTGTTCTTTCCTTCTGTCTCTCTCCCAGGTCCCAAAAGCAATAAATTGTTACTGAGCACTGGGCTGTGCTAGGAACCATGCCCAGTTGCTCACAGTGAGGAGGAAAACATCATCTTGGCCCTCATGTTACTCAGAGTCTACATGGTGAAACAGGCATATGTTCAAACTCCACTTGCTTGCCTTGTCTAGGGGGAAAACTGGAGTGGAAATATCTTGGACTTAGGGAGAACTGAATATGAAGATCAGGAGGATATGGAAAGAGCCCTGTGGCCCTAGCTCATCTACTTGTGTGGACAATGATCCATTCCACCCAGGATGAGTGTAGGAAGCAGAAGCAGGCTGAAAAAAAAAAACAGTCTATGGGGGCTGGAGAGATGGCTCAGAGGTTAAGAGCATCGACTGCTCTTACAGAGGACCCGGGTTCAATTCCCAGCACCCACATGGCGGCTAAGAACCGTCTTTAAGCTGGGTGTGGTGATGCACGCCTTTAATCCTAGCACTAATGAGGCAGAGGCAGGTAGATCTCTGTGAGTTCAAAGCCAGCCTGGTCTACTGTGTGAGTTCCAGACCAGCTGGGGCTATAGGGAGACTGTCTCAAAAAGACAAAAAGAAAAAAAGCAGTCTGTGAATGAAGTCAGTCTTGAAAACATGGGGTTAAAATCACTCAAAACCCAAGTAGAGCTATGCAGTAGACATGTGGAGAGCATAGCTCTGTACTCCAGGAAGCTCAGTAGTTGAAGAATCAAGGATACAAAGTGTTGTTCCCAGTTTAGAAAACAACTTCCCTCTTCTGTAATGCATGTAATGGGCACTGATCTGAACAACACGTCTACAGCACATTTTATGATGTTCTTGTGTACTCGGGGGACCCCTGAGAGATGGACTATTTCAGCAAGAGCGTGCATGGAGGGGTGCCTATTAAATAAGGAGGTCACCATTTCTGACATCTGATCCCACCCCATTCCGGTCCCCAAGCTAATGGGTGTTCTAAAACCACTCTACTGAGAGCACCTGAAATGTGCTGTTTAAATGTGCTTCCTAGTTCTATGAATAGCTTTTTTTTATCCAGGCAATGTAAAGCTCTAGAAATCAACAGAAATAAATGGAACGTTTCTCATGCCATGAAGGAAGCAGAAGAGGCAAGTTCACATGTGATGGAAGAGAATGAGGCCTAATCACAAATGTAAGACTGCCACCTCTGTACTTCCTGGCTAATGCTTCAGTAATTACTTCCAGCCTCACGTCTTGTCCTGCCTGACTTGCCTTCCCTCCATTTTTCTCCAAACTATGACCATCTCTAAAAGAAAGCCCTAGATGGCTCCTGTACTGGGTATATGCATAGGGCCAGACAGATTCTGAATGTGCCATGTTTTAGTTTATGAACTTAGTGACACTTCATATACTGGAGAAATGATCTTTAAGACTAGTATGTATGTCATACCTACTTGCCATTAAACAGTCACAGTGGACTTTCAAGGGAAATCTTATGAAGGATAGAGACAATGTTCAGAATGTTACTGATGGATTACATAGGCTCAATGACAGCCACAGAGCATTAAGACAAAGGTGTGGTATTCTTGGCTTCAACCAACTCTTTGCTTCATTTTGTTTTCTAGACACGGTCTTGCAGTATATAGTCCAGGTTGAACTGGAACTCACTGTGTAGCATAGGCTGGCCTTGAACTCATGAAGTGCTAGGATTAAAGGCGTGCGCCACCACGCCGGGCTACAATGTTAACCTCTTACCCTGGGAGCACAGGCATATACCACCACACCAGGCCATCTCATTCTTCCTCACAATGTTGCCCAAACTGTCCTTAAGCTCCTGTGCCCAAACAATTCTCCTCTCTCTGCATCCTCAGTAGCAGGTACTACAGGTGCAGACCAAGTACAGACCTGCTCTTGGAAAGTTATTTCAATTTACATGTCATCTCATTCTGAAGGACCAGCTCAGCCTGGGCAATGCCATGTGTCACTTCTGGGGTCACAGACCTTGTTTATGAGTTTATGAGTAGAGTCATGGCAACTCTTAGCTGGACTGGGAAGAAAAGTGGGGAGAGAGATAAGCAGAGGGACAAAGGCAGAGAGACAGAGGGAGGCAGGAAAAGCCTCACCACACTATAAGGGAACTCATTAAAGAAAGAGAGAATCTGTGGCCTTGCTTCCTTCCTCCTTCTTTGCCCAGCCCATCCCAGCCACGGAATAGAGCTTGCTTTACAATTTAATGATCCACCTCAGGATCCAGCCCTTCTCCCAGTGCTCCGCTGCCCTCCTCCCCTTCTCCTTTGTGCTTCTGGTCACACTTTATATAACATAATTACAGATCAGGTTGACTCCTCCATTCCCAGAATGCAGAGGTTATTCTTCTAATTGCAGTGAGTTCTTTTAAGTTCCTGCTTATTTTTAATTATGAATGCCTGAAGCTGGCCTGTCACAGGATGACTTTCAGTTCAGAAGAAAGAAACAAACCCGAGAAGCAGAGGAGTAATCAGAATCCCATTTTTATGCAAATTGCTCCAATAACAAAGAAAACCAAAGAAACTTGGAGAAAAGAGATTCATTGCTACATTTCTGAGGGGTGACGCTGGCCTTTGGAAATGTCCAGATCCCAGTCTGAAGAGATTTAAAGAAAATTGGCTCATTATACAATAGTTGCAGGCCCTACAAACATGTCAGGAACTCAAGCCCCTTGCCTGTGTTTATGATTCACTTCTGATAGATGATTGACAGGATACGCTTTAAGCAACACTTTTATTTTTAAAGCATGCATGCCTGGGGGAACCAAACTCCTCAGCTTTTCACCTGGGACAGCATCCATGCTGGGAAGAATTCCAGTAGTTGTTGTCCATAGGCAAAGCACCTTGTCCCACTTGATCTCAAGGATGCTGCAGGTAGACAGTTATCTTTTAAATCCTATGGACCTGGTACATCATTGAAGACCACAGATTATCTAATATCTGTTTAAAAGCACTAACAATTAAAGTAATAGCAAATTAAATTATGTATTGTTATTGTAAACTAGCTTTTAATTGCCGTAAGTCAGTCAAGTATTTGAGTGTACCCCTACCAGACCTCCTGCTAAGGAAATCCTAATAGCCTCAAGGCTTTCTTAAGATGGGTGAGTTTGTCTTCTCAGAGCTGACCTGGATTCCCTGCTTCCTCTGTCCTTGCCTTTATCTCTTGAGAGGCATCCTGAGGTATGAGAAGGTGAGAAAGAAGAAAGATGACTCAGAGCCTTCCTAAGCCAGGGACCAAGTTAAATGTTTTCTTCCCCATCTTAGGTCTGAAATGACCTTACTATGAAAAGAAAAAAAGTGTTACTAGTGCTGGGTTTCAAAAGAGCAAAACTGAGGTTTGGACAACTTACATAACTTACAAATCAACTGTGTTGGTTTGAGTTCACCAAAAGCAGAGAGTGAGATGACAGGAGTTGACATTGAGTAGGTTTTCCAGAGACCATTCCTCTATGATGTGAGGCAGAGAGCCAATACAAGGCAAGCAACCAGGTTGAATATATATTAATCCAGCTATCACTGAAGCCCACAAAGCTACCAGACTGTCTAAGCTCAATTTCAAGGTGAAAGTGCTTTCCCAGGCTGTATCCTCTGAGACATGAGGGAGGTGGGCAAACTTTGGTCTATCATTGCTTAAGGATAACTCTCTAGCACACAAAGTTACGTGACTCTTCAGTCTTCCTCATGGCTGGACAGAGTGACTATTTTCTTGCTTTGGAAAAGGAAGATGAATAAATGCAGAAGGAAATATCTGAATTCAGGGATTGTCTGTGTAGTAGTAGAGCCTAAGCGATTCAAATCAAGGAAGGACCAACACAATCTACAGCCGCCAGCTTGAGAAGATCAGGAGAAGAATTCAAACCGAGGGCTGTCTGTTTCCAAAGCCTATAATGAGTTAACTACAGAAATGTTACAACTAAATACAACTACAAGTGAATATCAGTATATTCAGGATCTATACCATTCATATAGAACAGAATATTAGATTGGCAGATACTTGGGGTTCCTTTGGGGGGTTATGTCAGTTAAATGTGCATTTGATCTTTCCTCTTAAGAACTATTTTATTTGTTATTTTAAAATATGTTTTAAATTTTTTAACATCTATGAATATATTGCCTGTATGTGTGTAAGTGTACCCATGTGGTACAATGCCTGAGGAGGTCCAAAGTGGGCAGTGGAGGGGGCTGGAGAGATAGCCTAGTGGTTAAGAGCACCGACTGCTCTTGCAGAGGACCCGGGTTCGATCCCCAGCACCCACATGGTGGCTAAGAACTGTCTGTAACTCCAATTCCAGGAGAGCTCCAGTTCCAGGGGAATCCAAGACCCTCTTCTGACCTCCGCGGCATTGCACGACATGGGTGCACAAACCTACATGCAGACAGTATACTCATACACATACAAAAATAAATAATAAAAAAAAAAGAGGGCACTGGATCACCTGGAACTGGAGTTACAAACAGTTGTTAGCCACCATGTGGGTCCTGGGAATCAAACCCAGATCCTCAGTAAGAACAGCTAATGCTCTTAACCACTGAGCCATCTCTCCAGGCCCTTTATGTCTTATTTTATTATATGCGTATGAGTGTTTTGCCTGTGAGTATGTAAGTGAGTGCACCATGAGTGTGTAATGTCTCACAGAGTGCAAAAATGCAGATCCCCTGGAATGGAAATTGCATATGGTTGTTAGTCATCATGTGGGTGCTAGCATTGAACCTAGGCCCTTTGGAAGAACAGTGAGGATTCTTAACCACGGTGAGCCAGCTCTTCAGCCCCGCTCCTTCCTCTGATGCCACATCTTACTTACAGCTTGCCATCTTAGTACACTGCTCCATCTCCTCACTTTGCCCAAAGTACAGCACTAGTGGCTACAAAGCTATTGACTTCCTTATGGTGACTGGTAAAGAAGACTGCCTTTGCATGTCTACTGCTCTCTGCTTCCTCTGGAGTGACCCCAGAAGGGATCTTCTCTCATCTTCTGGGCACTGTATCTCTAAGAGCTGCTAGAGGAAATGTGTGACCCATGTTCTACTCTAAGTAGTTCTCTTTCCTCCAGAAGCCAATGAGGATCAATGTTAGGTTATACCCATCTCTCATCTACTGAACATCTGCCACTCCAGAGTTCTCTTCTGTCTTCTGCCTCATCCAGGTCTCTTGTTGAGCACTTGGAATCTCACATCCACCCATCTACCTCTTTTTGTTCACAAGCTTCTTTCCATTTGCCCATCTCTTACCTCTTGTCAAACCTGCTCAGAAACTTTGACTTCTTTATCTGGAATTGTCCTCTACGGGGTTAAATTTGCTTTTATCTCCACATCAGAAACCTGGGGTAAAAGTTTCTGTCTTTATTTATTCTTCCAAACATTTCCCTGTCTTCTATCAAAAGCCCAACTCCCTTTAAATTGATACCATTAGACTTTACTACCCAACTACCTTCCAGATGGTCATCAATTACCTGCCTCCTCTTTGATCCTTTCAATTCATGAACATTTTATCATCACCAGGTTTGATATTTTCCCTTTTTATCCCTGACCACATTCTCTGTGATTTCAAAGATCCAGTGAATACCTTTTAAAAGTTGATTTTTGTCCATCCCAGTTGTGATAGACTGAATGTTTGATCCCTTCAACAGTTGTACTTGAGGATATTGTTTCCCCCACCCCAGCTCTTGGTTTGAAACTCCAACACAATGATATTTGAAGATAGGGGCCCTTGGAAAGTCATGATGGTTCAATATGTGTAGTTCATGAAGATGGAGCCTTGTGAGAGGATTAGTTCCTAATAAGAGGAGGAAAGTTCCTCTCTTCTTCTTTCTCCCTCCTCTATGCTCATTCCCTGCTCTCCCAGGCACACACTCATGGAAAGTCATGTGAGAAGCTGATTCAGAAGGGGATTCTCACTAAAGTCCAACTATGCAGTCATCCTAATTTAAGATTGGCAGCTTTGGAATTATGAGAAAAAAAAATTTTGGAAGGCCCTAGTATATGGTATTTTTTTCTATATCCCTTGAAACACTCAGATATCAATACCAGCAACCTTACAACTGGGCCTTGTCCATATCATTGAATTCACCACTTCCCCTGTGGAATGCTTACTTGGTTTCTACCTCCCTTCTAGCTGGCGTCATCTTTCCTTAAATCCTGTTCCCCATTCCCGGTTTCTTCCCATGGCATCTATTTTCACCGTTTCACTCCTTGTTGGCACACATGCTGGAGCTCACCACTAGACCAACTCCCTCAATACAGTTTCTTCCCCTTTAGCCAATATCTTGGTAGCACCCAAACCCTGCTCAAATCTAACTGCCTTCAACTTCTGTTCTTCTACCCAAACTAGTAAATATTCCTAAAGATGCATACAGTTCTATTGGATGTTGGTTCTTATTTTTTTACCCACCCCATGTTGGTTCTTATAATAGTATGCCTAGATATCCCAAAGGGATTTCCAGAAGGCCAAGTGATCCCATTGCCCATATGTATTATTAATATATATTACCTATATAATTATTGTTATTTTATGAGTATGAGCATATTGCCTGCATATATGTAAGGGCACCAGTGTTGTATAGTACCTTTAGAGATCAGAAAATGGCATCAGATCCCCTGGAACTGGTATTACAGATGGTTGTTAGTTGCCATGTGGGTGCCGGGAAGTGAACCTGGGTCTTCGGCAAGAGCACCCAGTGATCTTAACTGAGGAGCCATTTCTCTAGGCCCCGTTATCCTTCTTTAATGCATCTGTTTTCCTTATTGAGATGAATGTTTTATATATTTTGCATTGGTGTCAGTCATTGTGACAATAGGGTCTCAGTGGTAAACATAAGCTTCTCTGATTTAGAGTTTTTGTCTTTTATACTGTACCACTTTCTACTCCTCAGTCGTGCACAGGTTTTCCTGTAATCTCCTTAGACTGGATGGTTTCCTCACCTTTTTTTTTGTTTGTTTGTTTGTTTTTGTTTTTTTGTTTTTTTTTTTTTTACTTTTTTTATTGATGCTGTGATGCATTTCATCATATTTTCACTTCAGTTCAGGCACTATTTCCTTTCCTTCCCTTCCCCCCACCCCACCCCATCACCGAGAGTCATGCATTCTTCCATATAACTGTCCTGCATCATTCTCTCAGTTTTTTTTCGCATTTTTTAGCTAAAGTGATAATCCATTGAGTACAAGCATCCTCGTGCAAAACCCAATCTGCAGGCTGTTGTGCCCAAACCCCACAGCCCCACCATCCAGCGTGGGGATGGACAGGTTGTTTGTTCAATCAAGTTGATCAAATGAGTGTCAGACTACATTGCTGTAGTTTTCACCATTCACCCCAAGCACCGCCCTGACATTCTACCACGCTGAGAAAGAAAAGATACAGCTTTGCATTGAGTAGGATGTACCAAAAAGTGCCAACTGAAAGGTTGACCCGTCTGAACATTGAAAGGAAGAAAAGCCTCAGATTGCCATAAACATTGAACCCCTCTGTGGATCCCACATGTAACAACTATTTATAATGAGTCCTAATGAAACTTACCTTCTAGGTGCCACAAAGGTTTTGATATGAGAGACTTTCTTGCCTCCCCCCCATAGAATGTGGTTTCCTCACCTTCTAAGGCCAGTTGTTCACTCGAGGGCAGCATTTCCTCCCTCTCATCATCTTAGAGATTTTGCCTCTGCAGCGGTGCCCCAAGCATATGGTATCAATTTGTACTTCTTTATGGAATCCTTTATAATACTCTTGTTTATCATCTATCTAACAAAATGAACCCAAATGTCTCTTGTCTCTTCTCTAAGAATTGCTCCATGCTTGTATTACTTGCAATAACGTTTTCCCTGTGTTCTCTTATACGACCGGCAACCATTTTCTCCTCCTAGTTTGGTATTATTTTTGCATACTGTTCTCTTTGTTGCTTTTTTTTTTCCTAAGGATTTTGTCAGTTTCAAAATCCAACATTCATGTGTTCAACTTTGATGGTCATTTCTCCATCTTTGTATATTACATAGGATAAGGATTAAGGAAGGAAACTATATAGAGAGAGATGTCCTGGGTTTACATTCCACTCTTTGGTTGCTTAACAGCTATGTGACTCTGGGAAAGTTGCTGTGCCATTGAGGTCTTCAATTACTCATCTGAGAAGTAAATGCACCCATTGTCTAAACCCTCCAAGATATATGGTGAACATCAAATATCTGAACTCATAGATGATTTTGGAGTGTGTGCCAGAACTAACTGCTCAGCTAATACTAGCAATTATTGGATTGGATAAATACCTCAGTAATAGTCTTGAGTAGAATGTACAATGCTCTCTTCTGCATCCCTTAAAATATTAGCACTAGTGTGATAATATATATTATGAATAACACCACAACAATAATAGTATCACAGTCCTTATCTTACATAACCATAAAGCATGGATCCAGACAGTTTAGAAGTCCCTTCCTGCCTTTTCTAATGCTTCCAATCTCTTCTCCTGTTTCACTTGTAAATACAGACCTTCAGTGTTCAGTCCTGGGCATCCTATTGTCTATTCTAGACTTGGGCAATTCTGATTCCATGTAAACCTATGGCTTTACATAATTCCTACATGATAATGGCTTCTAAATGCTCTTTTCTGAGCATCTGACTCATACGCTGGGTGCCTACTTGCTACTTCTACTTGAATGTTTAAGATGCACCTCAGGCTTCACATTATCATGAACAACTATTTCATGAACTCCTAGCTTCTCCAAAATCCTCATTAAATAGCACAACCACCTATCTAGCTGATTAACTCTAAATTAATGTTGTTTTGGTTACAAACTCATTCTTTCCTCCACTTTTGCAGTTCATTCATCCCTTCAACTGAGCAATTACTGTATATTAGTGATTGTTCTAGGCACTAAGTACAGAGATACCACAAATCAAAGTTAAATTTATTGTCTTCATTGAACTTATTTATGTGTTGGAGATAGAAACTTCAAATTTATATTCATAAAATTCAAATGTATGTTTATATATTTATATTTAAAATTTTTTGTCCACTGGTCTCCCTCTGCATTGTAACGCTAAGTCACTACCCTCTTTCACTGGAACAACTACACTGTCCCTTTACATGTCCTCTCCCATCCACAAATGTCCCTGTATGACAGTATCAAAGTAGAGCCTTTGCTTTTATTGGCACAGGAGACACTTGCTGGGCTTGTGGTGAAGTCTAGTGTTTTGTACTCATCCACCTGCTTCACATGCTGCCCCATGTGAGTTCCCTGCTTACTGGTCCCAGCCATACTTTCCTTTTAGTCTGCTTTAGAACTATCACATCAGCTTTCCACCCTGGTGTTCAGAACTCAGTTACGATGTTACGTACTCCAGCAGACCTTCAGTATACCTCTGATCCTCTCACACGGCCTAGCTACCAGTCGCTTTCATAGGAGTCACTCTGGTGTACTTCCGTTGGTGTCTGCACGATCTCTACCTTGGCATTATTTTTCAGGGCACCTTATGCTTGACATCTTTGTCACTCTCATATAGGTGACTGACATACACATGCTTTTTTCCCCCCAAACTTTAAGCATGTTTAAGGTTTCATGCATATTTTTCGTTGTTTCATTGAATTGTAAACAGTACTCTACATATCACAGTGACAAAGTTATTATTAAGTTTGTCATTATTATTAATTTTGTAACTTTGTCACTGTGTGACAAAGTTACAAAATTAAGAAAAAAAATTGAAAAGCCAGGCAAATATGGAAATGAACTGCTTTGGATTAGGATCAATATTTAGTTGAATGTCAGGTTCTTTGTTTGGCTATTAAGCATGGCCTAAACTACATCATTCACCTGGGACTCAGTTTCTTCATTTGTAAAATTAGGCAATTCAGAGGTGAAGCTTATTGTGGGTTTTGACATGAATGCTGGAACTAGAATGGTCTGCTTTTTAAATTTTGACCATTTCTCCTGGCTATATGACTTGAGAGAAGCTAATTAAAGCTGCCCTATGTATCCAGGGAGTTCCTGTGAGATTTAAATAAAACAATAAACTAAGGGAAAACCTAGCACAGAACATAGGAGCACTGCACAAAGTTGCTTGAGTTCTTTTTTTTCTTCTGTGGGATGTAAGCAGCCTTCCTTGAACCTAGTAGCCTCTAGGAAGAGTGTACAGAGTAAGCAAAGCATGAGCTAAGTCAAGATATAGAAATTCATTTTTATTCTACTGTCATTCCAAGCACAGTGAACTTCAAAAGGACACTCCCAGCTCTGTTCACTCTTGAGCTTAAACATATTAAGTAAATTAAAGTAAACAAAGAATAAAAAGAACCTTCCCAAGTACGAACATAGAGCAGAGGGATAATATTTGCATTCAGAAGATGCTTATGCTAAACTTTGCAGAGTATGATCCAGGTTGTGTGGGGGGCCAAGGAGCCCTCGTGGCAGGAGGTGCTGGGAGTGCTCGGGACTTACACTCTTGCGGTCCCGGTGGGGCATCTAGGTAACAACTGGGGGCATCTGGGGATCTTGGGTGCCTCAAGGAAATCTCTGTGTTATACACCACAGCTGCTCTGAGAGCCCTAACCTGCCTCTTTAGACAATACCTACTAGAGGAGAAAGGGAGCTGGCATTTAACGAATCCCAGCAGCTGTCAACTGCACTTCTGCATGATGTAGAACTTCACAGCAAACCTTACAGTAGGGAGAGTTTCTGACATTTTATATTAGTTGAGTTTCTGTTGTGTGCTACCCCTCTGACAGGCCTGGCTTATGCTTCTCCATCTTTACAGTAATCCTGGAAGAAGACATAATTGTACACTTGTATAGATGGGGAAATCACGGAGTGGAGAGGTGGAGTAACCGATTGGAGTCCCCCAAGCAGGGCTTGGTAGAGTTGAGATTGGAGACTCAGTCTCTAACTCCAGAGCTTAAAACACGAACCAGCCTGAAAACCTTGTAGCCCCAAGGATGGAGTTTGTGCTTGTGTTCATATAGACATTCTGCCTGGCTTATTATCAGGTCATTGTAAGAAAAGACTAGATGGTTTCCCAGTGTGTTATATGTCGTCCCTCATTATAGACTTAATTCCCAGTGTTTGATTTACTGAGATCCCCATCTTCCACTCCCCAAAATGTCTGTTATGCCTCAACCTCTGGCCCCCCAAAGGGGTAATAACAGGTATCTGCCACCTAATATTTAGGGTAAAATGAACAGAAAGATTGGGGGGGTTGTTAAGTGAGATGTTGGATATGAAATGCTTGAGACAGTTCAGTCTGCAAATGGTCGGTTATTGTTGCTGTTGTTGTTTATGTATATCATACTTCCCCCCATGACAACCTTTTAAAATAGATGTGAGATGGCCTTCATGTGGAATTTTAATGAAATTTAGCTGGGCTTTTTCTCTGGCACTAATCATTTTATGTCTAGTTCATACTTCTGTTTACCTCTTAATCTTTATAAAATAGTATTTTCCTTGAGATTAAATTTGGCTTATTATTTTATTTTTCATAGCTAGAATATGGCTATGTACATAGTACAAGATCATATTGGTGGAAGGAAAGAAAGAAGGAAGAAGGGAAGGGGAGAAGAAAGGTATGGGGCTAGAAGGAGAAAGGGTGGAATGGAGGGACAGAGAGAGGGAGCTGAGGGGGAGATCGCAGGGAAGGATGTAAAGAAAGAGGGAAGAAATAAAAATAAGAAAATAAGAAAGAATAAATATACATATCTCAAAGATTAAAGATGTCAGAGGGTTAGAACTGGGGATCCATCACTGTGGTAGTGACACAATGTTTCTTAGTAAATACATGGCTGCATGTTTAAGCCCTGGCATAGCAAGATGAAAGAAGAGGAGGAGGAGGAGGACAAGGACCGGGAGGAGGGGGAAGGGAAAAGAAAACACCTTGGCTGCACATTGAATGATTATGACTAATCTAGGTAGGTTTCAGTAAATAGATAGCAATATTATAATTTAATTTACTTTTTAATACAAATTCTACTACTACGGGTTTGAGAACATCTACCTTGTACCTCCCAGGGTTATTTACATAGGAGTTTCTGCTCATCTAATTTCGGTCAATAAGGACCCTTAGGTATAGGAGCTTTCAGCATCACATCCAGACCAGCACAGTCTGGGTGGTCTGAGTCAGAACTCTGCTCCCAGACACAATATTCAAGTTTCTTTCCTCCCATGGCCCCTTTTCTCACTACCACAACTTTATTGTACCCCAGGGAGTACAATACCTGACACTGTCTCAGCTAGTTTGAGCATGCTTGACATATAGGCTCCAATGGACTATGCTTAGCTTCTGGAAGATGCTATGGAGCTATTGGTCCTTGTCTGTGTGATCAAGACTTTTAACTTCTGCTTATCATGGGAGCACTCACAAAGACTTGGTTTCTCTTTATCTTGGTTACTTTTTTATTTGTCCTCCTTCTCTCCTGCTATAGTTTAAATGTGCTCTCCCTAACCCCCATAAAACCTCAAGTTGAAATTTGTCATTACAGTGCCATTGGGAGGCTAGGCCCTTAACAACTGACTATATCTTTAAGAGGGATGAATTCATTCTCATGAGAGTAGGCTATTATAAATCAAACCAGACCCTCATGTTTTTCTCTTATCCTTACCAACTTGCCTTTCTGCTTCTTCCATGAGATGAAACAGGAGAAGGCCCTGGCTGATGTCATGTTTTTAGGCATGCCAGCTTCCTGGACCATGAACCCAAATAAACAGCCTCATTAATTTTCCAAACTTGGGTATCATGTTTTCACATTAGAAAATGCAATAAGACACATAATAATTAGCGTTACTTGTGGGTAAGGAAATATGACATTTAATAAAATTAAATTTTAATAATTAATTTTTAAAATAAAATTTTCTAGGCTACAAAGGCAGGTTTGATGCAGGACCTCAAAGACACTTGAATGAACGAATGAACATAGTTGGACTCCTCACCGGATTAGGGCGATTATGTGCATTGTCATAGAGAAGACAACATCACTGCAGGATGGAAGGAAAAGATGACGAACATGGGCAAAGGAAGATATGTATTTCCTAATGGCTGAATTTTTAAAAAGTGTTCCAAAGTAATCAAAGAAGGTTCTTTTCGCATCAGCTGGAGACTATTATAGAGTTGTAGAACTAGTCAAACATAGAGAATAAATGTCTCTGAGATACTCGCCCCTAAATGATGCATCTTCAAGGCAACCTCTATACACATGAAGAATGCATTTCTCAACTCTCACCGGGGAAGTTTCCTTATGCAGCGCATGGTGATTAACATAGGAGCCCACAACTGGCCCATGAGCAAGAATAAGAGGCTGCAGAGTGCTCATGCCTGAGGATAAGCTGTGGCCTAGAGCATAGCCTGAACTCATAGCCACAAGGATGGAGTTTGTACATGTGTGATGACTGGCTTTTTTGTGGGCTCTATCATCCAAATTCATATGTGTGTTTAGCAAGGACTTCATTGACTGAGCCATCTGTCTAGCCCCTGAATAATATTTTTAAATTGGTATGTACAGTTTTATGCTTAAATTCAATTATTTTGTTGGGAAATCCAGATCAACAGATGGATAAGGAGATATGTACATATGCACATATATGGATACATATAAATATAGATATAGATATTACCCTTCATATCTTCTCTCTATATCATCTATACCACCCAAAGTCACATTCTATTACACTGATTAAGCACTTGGGTATTGGGCAATGTGAATAATGTAATAGGAAGCTGTGTGCAGTTCTGTTACTGAAGGCTTCATAAGCCTCATATAAATGGGCTCTAGAATTTATCCACCACTTACTTTCAGAGTCTGTAATTACTGCATATGTGTGGAAAGTATGTATTCATATTTTAGAACAATATAAAATTAAAGGAAGAAAATGTTAATTCCTAAACATGAAAAAAAAAGACTGAAAGTTGCAGGACAGTTATTGCAGAGTACATGATCTGGGATGGGATGGGGGAAAGGGAAAGGGGAATATGTCTAAACTGAACTGAGAAATGATGTCTGAAATACACAAAACATCAATGAAAGCATTATTTAAAAACTTGTTTAACAAAATTAGTTAATAAAATTTTTCTTTAATATAAAAAAGGAATAGTATCAAGATATCAGAACCCAGCTGAAAGCAGCACTTTGCCCTGATAACCAATTAGAACAGACGAAATAATGAGAGCGAACATTTGGGAAACTGCCCTAAAGGACTCCACTGTGAAGATGGAGTCGCCTCATGTCTGCAGTCCATATCCATTTGGAGAAAACCAGTGGTGTTTTCTGGGTCTGGGCTGTCATTAAAAGTCTCTGCTGACTGTCAACATTTACTATACACCAATCACCAAGTTCTTGCTTTAGAAAATGAAAAATTGAATGTATTTTTGGCTAATTTTAGGGTTCTAGAATGTATATAAACAGCTGGTGAGCATGCAGCTAACATGTGAAAAATCAATCAGCCCTTTACCTTCTCAAAGTTGAACCATGAGTTATGAAAAGAATATTGGGGCACACTTTCTCTTGAGTTCCTCTGTAAATCAGCTCCACACTTAGACATACATAAAAGTTTCCTCTTTTGAGTTTGCCTATAAAACACGTTTGTTATATGCTAAACAGGATATAGGACTAGAGGAACACTTACACACTGCCAACACAAGTGTAAATGAGTACAGCTACTTCAGAAATTGGTCTGCAGGTTCCTATAAAAACTAGAAACAGGTCTATCATATGACCCAATTGTTAACGTGGGCATATACCCAAATGAAATTATATTGTACTACAGAGACACTTAGACATCCATGTTCATTTCTGTTCAATTTACAATAACTAGGGAGTGGAATTAGCCTAGATGTCCATCAACTGATGAATGGATAATAAAAATGTGGTACATTATATAGAATGGGATTTTATTCAGGTATAAGGAAAAACAAAATTATGAAAATTTCAAGCAAATGAATGGAACTGAAAATATTAAAATTAGGTTGGTAACCCAGGCCCAGAAAGACAAGTGTCACCTGTTCTTTCTTATATTCAGATTCTAGCTCAATTCTTTTAGTTTTGTGGTTTAACTCGGAGTACTTCCAGAAGGCAGGAAGCTAGAAAGGGGGCTGTCTACATGTGTGTGTGTGTGGGGGGGGTGTATTTTAAGCTGTGTGTGTGTGTGTGACAATAACACACAGGTCAAATGAGGGTGGAGGGGGTATAGGGGGTAGAATTGTTTAAATACAGAGGGTTAAGATGATGGCAATGGTGAGTGCATGTGTGGAGGAAGAAATCTTAAAACAAATGGATATTAAAATGCCACATAAAAACCTATTACCTGGTATATATTACAAAAAAAAAAAAAAGAGTGTTGGCCTGGCGTGGTGGTGCACACCTTTAATCCTAGCACTTGGGAGGCAGAGGTAGGTGGATCTTTGTGAGTTCAAGGATAGCCTGGTCTACAGAGCAAATTCCAGGACAGCTGGGGCTACAGGGAGACCCTGTCTCGAAAAGACCAAAAAAAAAAAACCAAAAAAGGTGTTAGCCAGTACCCACATGGCTATATATTCTGCTGGTCCTAAAAGGAATGGGTCAGGCACAAAATTCCTGTGTCAGAAATGCGGTTGCGTCTCGGAGGAGGTGTTGATCAAGTAGTTGGGCCAGAGGCCCCAACCCAAAAGGCCTTTACGTTCTTCACCGCTCTTTCATTTCCCCACCAGGACCCGTATTGGCTTAAGGCCTACTAGGTGAAGACACACGACTTGCGTGCAGTCATAAAAGAATCAAGCGTAGGACTGGAACTGGTGTGATTCCTCCTGCTGGCTTCTCGGTATTATAGAACTAGATGGTGTTTCCTTGTTGCAGGAGAGAACGGTTCAACAGTCGTGTACAATTTTGTGATACCTATGACCCATAAAAAAAAAAAAAAAAAAAAAAACTTACTAAAGGACAGCCGTAAGAGGTCCACTGGTGCAAATAGTGGACACAAGCCACTACAACAATTTCGAGCTTGATGCCCTGAATCACAGTAGGGATTTCCTGCCTGGTTCTATAAACCTTGTGAAATCCCGATGATAGGCTGGAGAGATTGTTCAGGGGTTAAGGGTACTGGTGCTTTTGCAGCAGGACCGAGGTCCACATTCCCAGCACTGACATGGTGCGTAACGACTGTCTGTAAACTCCAGTTTCAGGGGACCTGAAGCCCTTTTCTGATCTTGTGCGCTGGGATTTAAACAAGGGAAGGTGTACCCCTCTGAACATCAAGCAAATATACTTATACAGAATAATGAAATATAAACAAATAATATAAAAATAACAATTATGGAAAGAGAGGGTCTTCTTGCGTCGTACGTATGTCCTGGGGGGAGGAACCTTGCTGTTATTTTAAATGACAAACATCAAAACCTTCTAAATACTTATGCTTACAATAAGATAAAAAGGACTTCATCT
This sequence comes from Rhizomys pruinosus, assembly GCA_009823505.1. Lineage (NCBI taxonomy): Eukaryota > Metazoa > Chordata > Mammalia > Rodentia > Spalacidae > Rhizomys > Rhizomys pruinosus. The sequence continues at coordinate 3,143,522 of VZQC01004132.1, read as the reverse complement.
CTCAGCTTAATTCAAGAAAGCCTCTGTGATTAGTCACTCTTTTTTTTGCTTTATAGAAACCCATTGACCAAGGGGAACTTATTTAAAAAGCATGTAATTATTTTGGACTTATGTTCGCAGGGAATTGGAGGCTGTCAGAGGTTCGGAAAAGGTCTTCGGTGGGCAGGAGTTGTTGGAGCAATGATCAAAAGCGAAAGTTCCACTTTCAGAGCAGGCAGAAGAAGCAGAGCCGGACTGCAGATTAGCAAGGCTTTAAAGAAATCTTTTCTTGGGGCTGGAAGAGATGGCCTAGCAGTCTCAAGGGACGCTGCTCTTTTAGAGGAACTGGGTTCGATCCACAGCACCCACACTGGCGGTGAGAACGTCTTAACTCCAGTTCCGGAGAATCCAACACCCTTGTTCTGACCTCCACGGCTTGCACGACACAGGTGCACAAAAAAAAAAAAAAAAAAAAAAAAAAAAAAAAAAAAAAAACATTAAAAAATTAAATAAATAAAAAAAAGAAACATCTTAACCCTGCCCCTATTAATAAGCTTCCTCCAGCATGGCCCCCCTTTTGAAGACTCCCCAAACCAGCACTGCCAACTGGAGATAGAAAAGTCCGAATACTTGGAGGCTATGGGGAACACTCTCATTCAAAACACCATATCAGGGACCTATTAAAACAACTTGTAGTGATAGGAGAGTGAATATAGAAACCCATGGCCGAACTCAAGATGCTGATAATAAATGACAGTTGAGGGCTCAGTTATAGACAAGACATTTATCACATTTCCTTATGGATCAGGGTGGGTGTAGAGGAATAAATGTAAGAGAGAGAAAGAGAGGAGTAAGATTTGTGTGGGAAATGTCATATTTCTTTTTTATTATTTTTACTTTCCGTGATGTGTATGGAATGTATTGTCTGCATGCAAGTCTGCTGCCCGTGCATGTGCACGCGTGGGGGTAGAAGAGAGGTGAGCAGATTTCCCTGAAACTCTCGAGTTCTCCTGGGAATTGGAGTTTCAAGACGGAGCTCTCGGCCGCCATGTGGTCGCTGGGGATCGAACCAGGTCCTCTGTAAGAGCGGTCCAGCGCTCTTAATGTAGGCTATCTCTCCAGGCCTCAATGTCATCTTCTAAGCATGACACAGCCAAGACAATCAGGAACTTGTACCAGCTGTACTTCCCGGCACTGTACCTGCATAAGAGTGGCCCAGCCAATAGTCTGCTATGGGTAGGGGAGAGGAATCATGCGGTAAAACCATTTACTGCTGAATTACCAGCAGCTAGCAGATTCTGAGAGAGGAGGGGGGCTAGTATCTAGCTATACACCCACTGGTGAGCCCAATGGACTCCATTGGAGAGGTCTAACCATTTGGCCGCGGGGATGGCCCTAGTTAAGATTTCATGACTTTTATTAGGCACGAAACGCCACCTTACAAAATCGATGAATATGAGGAAGTAGATTTTAGGAAAAGTGGTAGAGGTGGTGAGGGATCAGTGCGAGGTGGGAGGGTGGCAGAAGTCGGGCCGGGGTAGGCAGAGGTGGGGGCAGGCTGGGGCTGGTGAGAAGAGTCGTTAGCAGAATACCATTGTAATACATGTGTAAACTTGTTAAATAAAATCTATTAATACAAAAAAGAAGTTAGAGGGTGATGAGGCAGAATTTGAGACTCAGTGTTGGAAGGTGAAAATAGAACTTCAGCCCGCGTCACTGGTGCACATGCTTAATCCTAGCATTGGGAGGCAAGGAAGGAGTCTTTTTGTCAGTTCAAGGCCAGCCCTGGTTTCTACAGAGTTTGAGTTCCAGAAAGCTGGGGCTACAGGGAGACCCGTCTCAAATAAGGCCAAAAAAAAATAAAAAGAAAAGAAATAATTCCTTCAGAATTAGTAGGTCAGGATTTCTGCATGCACGTAAGGGATGGGCATGTAAGGCAGTGCCCTTCGCCTGGAGCCCAGCAAGCACGGTGGAGATCTGATGGGATATATTCATACCCTAAAGAGAAACCAGGTGAGCCACACCTGAGAAACAGTTATTGAATCACAAAAGTAGATCACACAAAAAGCTTATCAATAGATGGCAATATGCACAGATACAAGACATATAGTTTGAAATAGCCACTTGTTTCATATCTCATCAATCAGTCTGAATGAATAGCCATAATTTTCAAGCCACCCATTTCCAGATCTCAGGACATTCATGCCACCCTTGTCTCTTCTCATTTTCCACCTTGAGCTGGTTTGCATTTACCTTTAGTGTTTATAGATTGGGTCTCATGTAGCTCCAATGGCCTGGGACTGAGAACATCAGCTGAACCTTTATCCTCTGCTCGGTGCTATGATTACAGACATGTGATACCGTAACCTGTTTACAGGGTGCTGAAGGCTGAACCCAGGGCTTTACACATGCTAGCTGAGTACTCTACCATTCAACTATGTACCATAGCCCTGTCTTTTCTTTTTTTTTTTTTTTTTTTATTTTTATTTATTTCTGTATGCTGTATCAATGTTACTGTCTGCATGCAGAGCTCTGTGCACCCGTGCTCGTGCAACGCCGCGGGAGGCAGTCAGAAGGCGGTCTCGGATTCCCCTGGAACTGTTGTAGTTCTCCTGGAATTGGAAGTTTCAGACGGTTCTCGGCCCCATGTGGGTGCTGGGGGACTCGAACCGGGTCCCTTCTGGTAGAGCGGTCGTGCTGCTCTTAACGCTTAGGCCATTTTCCAGCCCCAGCCCTGTCTTCTTCTTGAAAATTCTAGCTCTCTACTCACATTATTCATTTCTAATTGACAATTCACACATACCTTCTTGACGAATTCCAAGTCAACATATCACAAATTCCAATGGATTTCTCCCCCTGCATGCTAATTCAAATTCTTTGAGTGTATGATGTGTGTGTGTATTGTGTGTGTGTGATGTGTGTCTGATTGGTTGTGTGTGGTGTCGGTTGGGTCTGTTGTCTGTGGCAGAGGAGGAGGAAGAAGACGAGTCAAGAAACTCAGGTGACCCGAAAGGTAAAAAGTGAGGACTACTGGAGATTTAGAGAAGAAGAAAGCAAGAGGGGCTAGGGAAAGGAACAAAGGAAGGGAAATGAATTAAAACAAAGAGCTATATGACATGACATGAAAACTGTAGTCTGATAACTATAATCTTTGAGAAAAAGTCTTTGAGTGTGTTGCTTTGTTTTGCCTAGATAAAATTCTGTTTAAAGTGTCTAAAATCATTCTTAATTATCTATAAAATAAGATTTTTACGTTATTTATTGGATTAATTATGTTAATGGTCGAAATAGGTACACTAATCTTGGATCAAACTGATGGATTGAGAAATACTCTTCAACAGATTTTATTAGTGCACTGTAAGAAGGTATTTAGAGATGATTAGTTACATAAGGAGTTTCTTCTACTTTTTCACTCAGTTTGTGAGAAAAACACTTGATAACCAACTTCGAGGGAAGAAGAGGTTTATTGGCTTACATCTGAGGAGCCCAAGTAGGAAATCAGGAGGCGAGAGGAAGACAGGCCATGGAGGAACACCATGCTCACTGACCTATGCTCATTCTACTTTCTTAAATAATACAGGACCACCTGCCAAAGGGTGGTGCACTCACACAGGATGAGCCTCCCACATCTAAAACAATGTTCACAGACATGGACACAGCCAGTCCAATGGAGACAGTCCCCCATCTGAGATGCTCTAGATTCCAGGTGTATCAAGATGACAGATAAAGCTATCTAGCAGTCTTTTGCTAAGGATTGGTTTGCTTGAAGGATTTGTAGCATGATGCCATCCCTGGGAGGTGATAAAACATAGGATGTGGGGCTTCACAGGAGAAACTTGATTATAGGAGCATGTGCTTGAGGGAAGTATTCTGCTCCTTCCTGTATCCTTTTCACCAATAAAGTGAATAAATGTCCCCAAAAGACTCCTTCTGTGATGTTCTGCCCAAGTTGCATTGGGCAAAGAAACTATAGTCGTGCACCACTTTTGAAACCATAAGTCACCTAAATTTCTCCTCGTTAGTTTCTTTAGTCAGTTGTTGGTTTTCATCAGTTGATGAAAGATTGACTAAGATTAAATGTATGTGTGGGTTATACGTCACTTTTGAAAAATTCAATTTGTTAGAACACACTAGTATAAAGAAGGTTGGCTTTTTAACCATTGCAGCTAGATCAAGTTCTTCGAAATTTCAATTATTAGCTTGGGGTCCTCAAGATTAGCTGCTTATTCTTTATCTTTATTTCCTCATTCAGACAAATAGGTTAATTATGCATAAAAACCTGATTAACAACAGTAATTGTCTATGTAGTTGTAGGTAGTCTTAATTTAATATGTCCCACATGGCTCCAGGTATTTGAATTATTATCCCATTTGTAGCCATCATTTTGGGAGGTCTTAGGAGGTACTGTGGCCTTACCAGATGAAGTGTGTCACTGGATTTCAGAATTCTTAAGTGTTGCTAGATTCACAGTCATTCTCTGCTTCCTGAGCCTGCTGCAAGAGCTGGTGTTTTCTTTCTCCTCTCCACCTCTGAACCAGCCTTCGCACATTGAGTGGACTCTATTCTCTGAGACATAGATAAATTAACATTGCTGTCTATAATTCCTTCCATTCACTGTGCTTTATTCAACAGGGCCAAGGGAAAAAATGGGGGAGGGGGAAAAAAAAGAGGTAGAACACAAGTTAGTAATTAAAATAGCATAATAAAAGAATGAATAAAAACAAATACTAATATCATTCCTTGGACATTAAGACTATAAAACCCTAGAAATTCATATTAATTAGTGAAGCTTTAAGTTCCTGAGCAAAGCACATCTTAAATAAGAAACCTCTTATCTGGATACATTGCATGTCCAAACCTGTGAGCTACCCCACCCACTCCTACTGCCTGCTACTACCTAATTCCAACGACTGCTGCTACTTGCTCTGAAGCTGTTTGAATATCTGAGTACGCTGTGTCCACTGACCAGCACTTATTCCTGACCAAATTATCAAGTAACTTCTCAACTGCCGGTCACCCAGTTCACCATGTGCTTCAGGATCATGTGAGTCTTCCTTGACCTTCAACTCAAATGTTGACGATCTTGCTGAACTGAACAACTGTTTACAACGCCTTTCTCATTTCTTTGTTTGAGTTTATTTTCACTATGTGTATCATATATATATTATAGTCGCGTGTGTAAGATCGCAATGTGTGTGTGTGTGATATTAACCTCAGGTCTATAATAGTTCCGGCTCGATGATCCTTACAGCGATTCCATCGAACCACTCTTAGGATACTGGGTATGATATGTCTGCAAGTCTTATAGAATACATTTTACTCACGCTCGTTTTTTTTTATCTAGTGTGTGTGATCATCAGCTATTTTTGCCATGCACAAGAGTATACTTTTACGCATTCTACACGATGTTTGTGCCCAACCCCCGCGTACTATAATGTTGGCGATACACGCATATGTCAGTGGATTTTTCGGCGGGCGGTCGTTATGTTAGGGGGGGGGCTTGTTTGTCAAATCAAGTTGATCAAATGATCGTCCAGACTACATTGCTGTAAATTCACCATCACCACAATCGCAGCCCTTAAATTATACCATGCCCCTCTTCCGCAGATTGTTCCCTGGCTGTAGAAAAGGGGCAAGGTGGATGAGAAGTAAACTATCACTCTCTACTTGGAGCTGTTTTGGACTCTGGTCAATTTCTGGCTGTTTCTTTTGATGGGCTGACAGTTTGTTTAGGAGTAACCTTTTGATCCTACTACTGAAGCACAGCAATTAGATACATAGATATTTAAGCAAGCCTAATAGTTATGTTTGGTTACTTTGGTATAGATGCATATGTTTGGATGATATGTTACCATGAATTACATTTTTACCCCCTAATAAATATGACAGGGTCTTAATGTGGCTTATAACCATCTCCTAACCTGTAAGAGGATGTAAGCTTGTGGCCATCAGCCATGGTAATATTCCTTCAAGGAAAGAGCCAATAGCCCATTAGATTTGGAGTATACAGGTATGTGGCTGCCACCGCTGCACAGTATTTCCAGGAAGTGAGGTGTAGCTGGTGCTGCACGTGAGTCTTTTTGACTCAGGTATCTCGTATTCTTTATTTGGTTAGTTTGGGAACATCATTCCAGAGGCGGTGTCGTACGGGAACGTGGTGCCCCTCAATGAAGGTGGAATAGAGAAAATGTGTATAGTATACGTGTTGTCTGTTTTGTCAGTAAAGAGGGACAACATTCATGAATTTGCAGGTAAAATGAATGGAGTGGAAGCAATATATTAAGTGATGGGTGTGGTTTATTACCAGTCCAGAAAAACAAACAAAGACAAATGGGGGTTTCCCTCATTATGGATGCTANAAAAAAAAAAAAAAAAAAGAGTGTTAAGTCAGATACCCACATGGCTATATAATGCTGGTCCTAAAAGCGATGGGTCAGGAAACAAAATGTCCTGTGTCAGAAATGGGTTGCCTCTGCAGGAGGTGTTGATAAGTGTGGCCAAGAGGCCCCCAACCCAAAATAGGCTCTTGTCCTTCCTCTTTCATTTTCCACCAGAACCGTATGGTAAGAGCCTACTGGTGAAGACACCACACATCTTGGCTGCAAGACATAAAAGAATCAAGCTAGAACTGAACTGGATGCTTCCTCCCTGCTGGCTCTCGTTTATAGAACTAGATGGTGTTATCCTTGTTGCTAGGAGAGTAAGGTATCAACAGTCTTACACATTTGTGAACTCTATGAACCATAATACTAAGCAGCCGGGTAAGAGGGATCCACTGGTGCAATAGTGGCACAAGCCACTACACAATTTGACTTGAAGCCTGATCCACAGAGGGAATCCATGCCTGGTTCTATAAACCTTGTGAAATCCCATGATAGGGCTGGAGAGATTGTTCAGGGGTTAAGAGTACTGGCTGCTCTTGCAGAGGACCCAGGTCCAATTCCCAGCACCTACATGGTGGCTGTCAACTGTCTGTAACTCCAGTTCCAGGGGACCTGAAGCCCTTTTCTGATCTCTGTGGGGGATTAAACAAGGGTGTACCTACTGACATGCAAGCAATATACTTATACAGATAATAGAAAATAACAATAATAATAAAATAAAACATGAAAGAGGAGGTCTTATGCCCTGGGGGGAGGAACCCTTGCTGTTATTTAAACGGACAAAACATCAAACCACCTTCTAAATACTTATGCTTAAATCAAGATAAAAAGGCTTCTCTCAGCCTTAATCAAGAAAGCCTCTGTATTAGTCACTTTTCTGTTGCTGTGATAGAAACACCATGACCAAGGGAACTTATAAAAGCATTAATTTATTTGGACTTATAGTTCCAAGGGAATTAGAGTCTGTCAGGGTGAAAAGGCTTGGTGGCAGGAAGTGTTGGAGCAAGATCAAAAAGCAGAAGTTCCCATCTTCAAGCAGGCAGAAGAAGCAGAGCCGGACTGCAGATTAGCAAGGCTTTAAGAACTCTCTAGAGCTGGAGAGATGGCCTAGCAGTTAAGAGGGCCGACTGCTATTACAGAGGACCTGGGTTCGATCCACAGCACCCACATGGCGGCTGAGAACCGTCTTTAACTCCAGTTCCAGGAGAATCCAACACCCTTTCTTGACCTCCACGGCATTGCACGACACAGGTGCACAAAGCTACATGCAGACAGTACATTCATACACATAAAAAAATAAATAAAATAAAAAAAGAACTCTCTAACCCTGCCCCTATTAATAAGCTTCCACCAGCATGGCCACACCTTTTAAGACTCCCCAAACCAGCACTGCCAACTGGAGATAAAATGTCCGAATACTTGGAGTCTGTGGAGGACATTCTTATTCAAACCACCACAGCCTCTCTTGTAGTGATAGGAGAGTGAATATAGAAACCCATGGCCGAACTCAAGATGCTGATAATAAATGACAGTTGAGGGCTCAGTTATAGACAAGACATTTATCACATTTCCTTATGGATCAGGGTGGGGTAAGGGGACAATGTAAGAGGAGAAAGAGAGGAGTAAGAGTTGTGGAATGTCATATTCTTTTTTTTTATTTTTTATTTCCGTATGTGTATGAATGTATTGTCTGCATGCAAGTCTGTGCACCCGTGATGTGCAACGCCGTGGAGGTCAGAAGAGGGTGACAGATTCCCCTGAAACTGGAGTTCTCCTGGAATTGGAGTTTCAGACGGAGAAACTTTTTTTTTTTTTTTTTGGATTGGAGTTTCATTGGAGAGGTCTAAGCACATGGCCGCAGGGATGGCCCTAGTTAAAAATTCATGACTTTTTATAGGACACGAAACGCCACCTACAAAAAGTCATGAATATGGGAAATAGATTTGTAGGAAAAGAGGTAGAGGTGGGAGGGTAGGCAGAGGTGGGAGGGTAGGCAGAAGTCGGGGGGGTAGGCAGAGGTGGGAGGGCAGGCTGGGCTGGTGAGAAGAGTTAGCAGAATACATTGCATACATGTGTAAACTTGTTAAATAAAATCTATTAATACAAAAAAGAAGTTAGAGGGTGATGAGGCAGAATTTGAGACTCAGTGTTGGAAGGTGAAAATAGAGCTTCAGCCCGTGTGGTGGCACATGCCTTTAATCCTAGCACTTGGGAGGCAGAGGCAGGAAGATCTTTGTCAGTTCAAGGCCAGCCTGGTCTACAGAGTGAGTTCCAGGACAGCTGGGGCTACAGGGAGACCCCGTCTCAAAAAGGCCAAAAAAAAAAAAAAAAGAAAAAGAAAATAGATCTTCAGATATAGTGGTCACAGATGGGCACATAAGGGATGGGCATGTAAGGCAGTGCCCTTCGCCTGGAGCCCAGCAAGCACGGTGGAGATCTGATGGGATATATTCATACCCTAAAGAGAAACCAGGTGAGCCACACCTGAGAAACAGTTATTGAATCACAAAAGTAGATCACACAAAAAGCTTATCAATAGATGGCAATATGCACAGATACAAGACATATAGTTTGAAATAGCCACTTGTTTCATATCTCATCAATCAGTCTGAATGAATAGCCATAATTTTCAAGCCACCCATTTCCAGATCTCAGGACATTCATGCCACCCTTGTCTCTTCTCATTTTCCACCTTGAGCTGGTTTGCATTTACCTTTAGTGTTTATAGATTGGGTCTCATGTAGCTCCAATGGCCTGGGACTGAGAACATCAGCTGAACCTTTATCCTCTGCTCGGTGCTATGATTACAGACATGTGATACTGTAACCTGTTTACAGGGTGCTGAAGGCTGAACCCAGGGCTTTACACATGCTAGCTGAGTACTCTACCATTCAACTATGTACCGTAGCCCTGTCTTTTCTTGAAACATTCTAGTCTACCTCACATTCATTCATTCTAATTGACAATTCACCATCCTCTTGACTTTCCAAGTCAAATATCCATATTCCACTGGATTTCTCCCCCAGCATGCTAAATTCAGTGTGTGTGCGTGTGTGTGTGTGTGTGTGTGTGTGTGTGTGTGTGTCTGTGTGTGTGTGTCTGGTTTGTGTCTGTGTCTGTGTGAGGGAGGAGGGAAGAAGACGGTAATGAAACTCAGGTGACCCGAAGGTAAAAGTGAGGACTACTTGAAGGTAGGAAGAAGAAAAGCAAGAGGGGCCTAGAGGAAGGAACAAAGGAAGGAAATGAATTAAAACAAAGTATAATGACATGTACATGAAAACATGTATGTCTGATAACTTAAATCTTTGAGAAAAAGTTTTGGAGTGTGTGCTTTGTTTTGCTAGATAAAATTCTGTTTAAAGTGTCTAAAATCATTCTTATTCTCATATAAAATAAGATTTTACGTATATTATTTGGATTATGTTATGTCATGGTCACTAATCTTGTCAACTAGACTGGATTGAGAAATACCTTCACAATTTCTATTAGTGCACTGAAGAAGGTATTTCAGAGATGATTAGATCATAAGGATTCTGTTCTACTTTGCCTTCAGTTGTGAGAAAACACTCTGACTAATACCAACTTGGGGAGGAAGAGGTTTATTTGGCTTACATCTGAGGGAGCCCAAGGTAGGAAATCAGGAGGCAGGAGCTGAAGCACAGGCCATGGAGGAACACTGCTCACTGACCTATGCTCATTCTACTTTCTTAAATAATACAGGACCACCTGTCCAAGGGTGGTGCCACTCACACAGGGCTGAGCCCTCCCACATCAAGAAAATGTTCCACAGACATGGACACAGGCCAGTCCAATGGAGACAGTCCCCCATCTGAGATGCTCTAGATCCAGGTGTATCAAGTTGACAGCTAAAGCTATCTAGCAGTCTCTGCCTAAGGGATTGGTCGCTTGAAGGATTTGTAGCATGATGCCATCCCTGGGAGGTGATAAAACATAGGATGTGGGGCTTCACAGGAGAAACTTGATTATAGGAGCATGTGCTTGAGGGAAGTATTCTGCTCCTTCCTGTATCCTTTTCACCAATAAAGTGAATAAATGTCCCCAAAAGACTCCTTCTGTGATGTTCTGCCCAAGTGCATTGGGCCAAAGAACTATAGTGTGACCACTTTGAAACCATAAGTCACACTAAATTTCTCCTCTTTAAGTTTCTTTAGTCAGATTGTTTCATCAGTGATGAAAGATTGACTGATACATGTATGTGTGAGGTTTTACTCACTGAAAAATTCATTTGTTAGAACACACAGTAAAAGAAGGATGGCTTTTGAACCCATACAGCCTGATCAAGTTCTCGAATTTCCAATTATTAGCTATGGGTCCTCAGTTAGCTGCTTAATCTCTCTTATCTTTAGTTTCCTCATCAGACAAATAGTGGTAATTATGCATAAAACCTGATTAACAACAGAACCGTTATGATAGTTGTGGTAGTTTAAATTAATATGTCCCACATAGGCTCCAGGTATTTGGACATTTTCATCCCCATTTGGTAGCCATCTTTTGGGAGGTCTTAGGAGGTACTGTGGCCTTACCAGATGAAGTGTGTCACTGGATTTCAGAATTCTTAAGTGTTGCTAGATTCACAGTCATTCTCTGCTTCCTGAGCCTGCTGCAAGAAGTGAGTGTTTCTCTTTCTCCTCTGCCCACCCTCTGAAACCAAGCCTCCGCACCATGATGGACTCTATTCCTCTGGAACCATAAGTTCAAATAAACAATTCTGTCTATAAATTCCTTCCATCACTGTGCTTTATCAACAGAAAGTTAGTAATAAAATAGCTAAATAAAGAAATGAAATAAAAACAAACTAATATCATTCTTGGCATAAAGACCTAATAACTAGAAATTCATATTATTTTATTATGAAGCTTTAAGTCTGAGCAAAGCACATCTTGAAATAAGAAACCTCTATCTGGAATACATGCATGTCCAAAACCTGTGAGCTACCCCAATCCTACCTGTGTACTCCCTAACTCAAGACCTGCACTGCTACCTCTGCTCTGAAGCCTGTTTGCATATCTGAGATACCTGCATGTCCCTGACCAGCACTTATCCTGACCAACTTATCAGTCAACTTGCTCACCTGGCGGTCACCCAGCCACCATGCTGCTTCAGGATCATGATGAGTCTGTCCTTGGACCTCACACTCAAATGTTGCACAGATCCTTAGCTGAACTGAAACCACTGTTTACACCCCATTCTCATTTCTTTTTTTTTTTTTAATTTAATTTTTATTGGTGGTTTGTGCATTTCGTACATCATTTTCCAATTCAGATCAGGCATATTTCCCTTTCCCTTCCCCCCCCCACCCCATCCCAGGTCATGTATTCTGCCATAACTGTCCTGCATCTTTCAGGTTTTTTTTTT